>JARHVA010001325.1:3430000-3604337 GCA_037957365.1 Torreya grandis
TTAGAACAACTACATTTGGGAGTATGTTATGACAACTTATTCATGTCCTGAGGAAGCCAAATTCCAATTCCTTCAAGAGCTACGGGGTAACTATCTAATATGCTTTGACTTTGAAATAAAGAAATTAATTTTTGACCTTGGATTGAAAATCATACCAATGGATAGATAAATCCTCTTGTACATTTTCCACACATTTGGAAGGGGAGAGTAGAGGTTGATTGAATATTGTGGGTTCAAAATGGTATCTAACTAGTGTGCACTATGGAAATGGAAGTATGATGAAGCTCAATAAAGGATCATGGGAGTTATCAGTATGGGAAGAGACCATGAGAACTCAAGGAGTGCTATTAGGAGCCATGGGGAAGTGGAAACACATGAGGACCCCATCACTTTTGAACCATATTCTATGCCACTTATATATTATGAAGGAGAAACAAGCTAGATATAAGGAACCAAGGAACCAAGTCTAAACTAACATGGCTCCCCCAACATTATGCATTCTCATGCCTTTGAGTTAGATGGAGTACACATTCAAAATTGGGAGACAAACAATTTAGATTTAGAAGCTAAACTGGTAAGGAATATTAAAACTGAGCTAATTGAGGCTCATTTAGATTTAACACTATCTTTCCCTCTTCAAGGGAGTTCTATGGAATAACTTAAGATACCTATTAGACCTAGTCTTGAAGGATATAATATAATCCCAAATCTAGGTAACCAATCTATTATCATCCCTCATACCATGGGTACTACCACTGGAGGTGATGGAGGAGGACTAGGTGGAGGCATAGGAGGAAGTGGTCTCCCTCCTCAAGGAATTGGGGCTAGAGGTTCCTAGCAACCACCTGCCTAAACACCTCAGCTAACCACAATATACTATAAGATGACATTACACTTACATGAATATCAAGGGGTGGAAAATGTAGTTGAGTATGTCCATAAGTGCGAACTAATTTAGAGGGCACAAGGCATCACATCTTTTGAATGTAAAGCCACATAGTTTGTAACTACGCTCTTATAATACATGTATAAGTGGTATTATAAGTTCAATCCTTAGCAAGCGATGGTCAATTTTGATCATCTCAAAATAGCTTCCTTTAGGAGTTCAACATTCCTAAATTTGAGTAGCAGAGTATAGTAGTACTAAAGGATATCAAGCAAAGACTTATAAAGAGCGTAAATGAGTATGAGAAAAGGTTTAAAAATTTATTTTATAAATTTTCCTTTGAAATTAATTCCACATAACATGCATAATGGTTTGTGGGAGGACTATTAGTACCTTTTCAATGAACCCTATCACAACAGACTTTCACTAGCCTACATGAGGCCTTAAAAGCTACTCTCCATGATAAAGTTGTTAGAAGCATTAACACTAGGATTAGTAACTTTATGGAGGTTTAGATAGCCTCAATGGTGTCATAGTTATAAAATTTAGTATCCAATAATTCACATGAAACATGCAGTGGTGTTTGGTGAATAGACTGTGAATCTAAAAGACATACACAGAGCAACTACCCATGCAAGAACATCTATGTGGTACTTTAAAAAACATGTGGAATTTTCCATGAGGAACATTATATGCATGCTAAGGTGTCTAAGTATTGTAAAATTTGTGATGCCTACACTCATGACATAAATGATTATCAATTGATTAGTGATATCCATGAAGCTTGAGTGTGTGACACGTACCAAGCCTCAGTTGTTAATACTCAAGATAATGGTGGCTATCATGGACAAGGGAGAGGATAAGGATGAGGAGGTGGTTATTTTTGACCCATAACCTATTAAAAATGTTTATCTTTAGACCACTATTAAAGGGATTACCCTGAGTACCCAACATTTGATTTTTGAAAAAAGGACCATTGATTGAAAGAGTATCCTAATATATACATACATACATATATATACATACATACATATATACATACATACACACACACACACATATATATATATATATATATATATATATATATATATATATATATATATATATATATATATATATATATATATATATCACCATGGATAAAAATGAAAATGGTACCTGTATGATTCAAATTGATAAACCATAATGGCATGCAAACCCAACCATCCCTATAGTTCAAGAAGTAAACATTACCACTCACAATGGGGGAAAAACCCAGTTGATAGCTAATCAAATTGAGAAGATACAATGAGAAGAAATGTGATCTAGAAAGTAACCTAATGTTTAATAGAAAAATGATGTCCTCCAAGATATGATGGCACTCATGTGAGAACTTCAAGGTGAGATTTAGTTCCTCAATGACAAAGACAACATAACATGCTACTGTGTAAAGGGAAGTTGAACTTCAACATGTGGCATGGGACAACTTTAAGGAATTATGTAAGAAGATGATAGATGCAGATATTATCCCAAAACTTAGTGTTTGGATTAAGAGTCAAGCCTATCTACCAAAATTTCACCGTCATAACATTTGACAAAGTGAAGACTTCTATTTAAATAATGCTTCACATTAGGACACTCCTAGTTCATATACTCCCCCAGAAGATAGATAAATATTGGTTGACACTGCCATCAATAGATGGGTAATTAGGGAAATTTTAGTGGATACTGACATATAATTTAATGTCATCGGGTAAGGATGCTTGATGCAAAATGTCTAGTTTAGTGCTATAGCCTTCACCCCATGTCTTATTTATGGAAAATGCTACTCATACTCACCCTATTAGGGTCTTTAATAACTCTATGGCTGACATACTTGGAGTGCCATTCAAAGTGGATTTTGAGGTTCTAGAGTTATCTAAAATTGATGATTACCCAACTCTACTAGGAAGACCATGGCACTATGAGAACAATGCAAACTTGAGATTTTAAAAATGATATATTATCTTTGAGAACATTGATTAGTGTGTGGTTATACCATTATATCAAGCACAAGGACCTCCTTACATAGAAACCATCAATATTAATGTGGACATAAACCAAAAATATAATGTCACTACCCAAAATGATGAGTAACATGATCCAACCCTAGATGGTGTTCTACGGTGGATAGATACCTAGTCTATTTATGACACTAATAGTAATGCTTGTAATTGATGGGCACATGGTGACTATGATGTCACTAGGAGAGTATTTAGCACCATCAATGGTTGTGAGAACCTCCTATTCCCACTCCATAAAATTCACAAGTTTATTTGCCTCATGAGTTTAGCAATGAGAGGGCAACTGATAGGACCACCACTAGAAAGACTTGATGAAGCCCCACATTTCTAGGATAACTGGATGTACGTGACTTTTTCCAGTATCTTAAAGAGTTATATGACATCAAAAATGATTGGATGAGGTCATTAGATCACCTTTTTGATGGCACCACCATAAGATGTTGGTGCACCCATAAAGAACACCTTTTATACTAGGATCAAATACATTCTAATCTACATCATATATTTCATTATGATAGTATAGTCAAGGGAATAATTAGTTATAGTGGCATGCAAGCACCTAAAACTCACATTAAAACTTGTGAAAAAATATGGATAAATGAGGAAACATACTTACCAGAGTACCTATGGGTGTATGCATTCTATGGGACCTTATGTACATAGGCACATGCCTAGTATATTCATGAAGAGTGATATATGGGAACTAAGTTTTGGTATTTAATGAAGGATAATATTACCTCAATTCTCTCTTATTCATCACTAAGGATGGACTTGCACCTCACTCTTTAGGACAAGCATGAAGCAGTTCTCAGAGACCCAAGTCTTGTGGAAGATCAACTATAGAATATCCATCAAGAACTTGAGGAACCTTTACACTTGTTCATTAAGATTTCAACATATCTAGTTCCTATGCTTACACCAGTTCTTGATGAAGAATGACATGAAAATATTTTCCTAAGAAAGAAAAAGCTTATATTCCAAGTAGATGTAGGTGAAGGATTTACTTCACTCAACCCCCCGAATAACCATTTAGATGTTTCTAAAAGCACTGGTATATAAAATATTTATGACACAAGGCCTCATATGGAAAACCCTTATCATGTGCCTATTCAGACTATTCAATGCAACATTGGCACTTAATAAGAACAAAAAATGGCCATAATTAGAAACTACTAGACTGATATAGAGATTTTTTTTGAGTTACTAAAATAATATTAAGATGTTTTCTCAAGGAAATATAAATAAATGAAGGGAGTCTAAATATATTTAGGGAAGATGAACATAAAGCTAGTTGATGACACTTGACCATTGAAAAAATGATCATATAGGATGAACCTTAATCTCTAGGTCCACGTTTAAGAGGAGATTGACAATATGCTTCATGCTAGAGTAATAACTCCTATTATTTAATCCAATTGGGTTAGTCTCATGGTGATTAGTATAAAAAAGGATGGATTCATCCATATTTGTGTGTAATATCGAGTACTCGATGCATCCTATGTGATAGATCCCTTTCTAATGTCATTCATGGAGGAAATCCTAGAAGGTGTTGTTGGTTGTGAAGTATACTCCCTTATGGATGGATTATTGGGGTACCATCAGGTCTAAATAGCTAAGGAAGACCAACCTAAGATAATATTCACCACTGAATGGGGGTCATTTACATATACTATTATGCCTTTTGGATTGAAAAATGCTCTAGCAATGTTCTCATGCATAGTGGTTGAAGCCTTTAAGGACTTCATTCACAAATTCCTCCAAGTCTATTTGGACTATTGGATGGTATATTATTTTTTCAAGGACCATTTTGCTAATCTTATACTCATGATTGAATGTTATCAAGTATTGGAAATATCCATAAATTTAAAGAAGTGCTTGTTTGTGATACCCTCTGGTGTGTTCTTAGGGCATATTATTTGTAAAGGACTCTTGGTGGACCCAGTGAAGGTATCTATGATTCTTCACCTACCAAAACCTAAGACTTACATTGAGGGGGCATATATGTTATTATATGGAGTTTATTTATGGTTATGCCAAGATTATCATGCCCTTGGAAGAACTTTAAATCACAAAGAGTAATTCATGTGGACTCTTTCTTGTAAAGAAGCCTTTGAAGCACTTCAAGAAAATTTGTCAGTACTCCTATTCTATAGTTCCCCAATTGTATAAAACCATTTTATGTCCATGTAGATGCATTTGGCATGGTTGTTGGTGTAATCCTTACACAATGTTAATAGATTGTGCTATTCCAAGAATTCCAATTGTGGACCTGACCACCTATCCCAAATTGAGAATGGAGAACCCCCACATGCCATAGAGGATGATCATCCTAACATAAAAATCTTCAAAGTTACATAGGTACCTAAACAATTGAAAGATATTACAGTATTTTAAACACTAGCTCCATGCTCGAGTCTCTTACCTTACAAGAACAAAATAACTTGCAGTCTATGCCACACCCTTTTAGCTCATAGTAGGTGATCTTTATAAAATGGACCATGATGAGATGCTTCACTATTGTGTAATGCAACATGATCACTCTAATTTACTTCATGAAATTCATGAAGGTATAATAGGTAAGCATTATATTGGAGAGGCTACAACATGCAAGGTTCTACAATCTAGGCTTTGGTGGCCAACTCCATTCCAAGATGATAAGGCATATGTTAGGCAGTATGACATCTACTATTGCATAGGTAAATATAATCGATGATATGTTATGAATTTGTGACCCATCCCTTCTCAGAAAACTTTTAAAAAGTGGGATATTGATTTCATGGGGCTCATCAATCCAACAAGATGATGAATAGGTTCTCGATACATCATTACAACAACTGAATACCTTGCATGCTAAGTCAAAGAAACAATGACAAAGGATTATACTATTACTACTGCTACATGGTTCATTTGGGAGATCATAGTAACTTAGTTTGGATGTCCCCTCAATTTCACCAATGATCATGGTACACATTTATGAATGAAATGATTTGCATCTTGCTGGCTGAGTTCATGATCATGTACCATAAGACAACACCATACCACAAGAAAGCTAATGGAACTATTAAATATTTCATTAAGATCCTAGGTACCACTTTAATGAAGATCTACAATGTTGGCCATATTGACTAGGATGATCGAGTGTTTGTCATACTATGGGCCTACCAAACTACCTACAAGTGCCTAAATAAAAACATGCTATTCAATTTGGTGTATGGCAAGGAAGTTGGGATGCTAGTAGAGCTCTTGGTGCCATCCTTCTATATTGCATGCATAGGATAAGTAGATGATGAGGCATCCTTAAAAGTTCACTTAGAGAAATTAATTCAATTAGATGAGACCTAGTTCCTTGCTCATTGAAGCCAGGATGTAGAGAAACACAAGTAAAAGGCATGACATTATCAACATATCAAGAATAAAGTATTTTCTCCAAAAATGAAGGTCTTATTGTATGACTTTAAGTTTTCTCACCACCCTAGAAATTTCCACATCCATTAGGATGGCTATTTTTTAATACATAGCATTCAACCTGCTAGGGCATGTTGTTTACAAAGAATGGATGGTCAGTTCATCCTAGGGCACTATAATGAAAATTGGATTCGATCATATTTCACTTCAGAATAGCTAGACTTATGTAATCAATAAGGCTTATGCCATTAGATTAGGATTTATTTCTTTTAATAAAAGTGTTGCCTTCATTATGTGCACCTTTTCTTTATTGCAATTTTTTAATGTTTTTCTTTTCATAGAGAACCACAAACTATTTTAGTGAGGGGTAAGAAGTTTTACATGATAGGGTAAAAATAAAAAGCATGCGAGTTATATGGGCACATAAATCTCAAAGGAACTCAAGTTATTAAGAGTGCATGAATAATTTAAGTCACTAAGGGGGAAGGTTCCTACCATATGTTAGAATTTTAAAATGTAATAGTTGGATTACACAACATCAAAATGGTAGGATACAACTGTCATCCACTTCCAAGAAAGTAACAAGAAGGGATGTACCATTAATGTGATGAATTGAGTTATTGCAATAAGCATGCCAATGACATGATGGGACAAAACTATTAAGGCATTAATTTCATAAGGCAAGGTTCAAAATATGATGACCATTAAAAGATATGCATTTATGTTATGAAGTGATGGGTAAAAGTAAAGAATTAACGAAGGTACACCACCCATAGATCCTATAATAAGAAGTTTAAAGTCATTTCATGTTTGACATTGTGTTGATTATTGAATTACAAGAGCTAAGAATGAGTGATGAACTAGAGCTGAAGAGTGAAGTGACACCAAAGTCAAAATAATCAAATCTTGAGCAAAATAAAGTATTTATATCCTTGGTGAGATACTAGGTTGTTACCTAGTCAAGGAGAGAGATTCTAAGTCCATATTGGTGGAGAGAAGCGGTAATTTTTGAAGTTAAAAGTTACAAGTCCACCATTAACAAAGTGCTTAAGCTCAAAAAGCCAAAGTAATTTATCTATAGCCATGTATTCATTTGGGAATGTAGGATGACTATGAATTAACCTTTGGGATCCTTGAAGGGTAATACATCCTAAGAAAAATGCCAGAAGACTTAAAAAATTACCAACTATACCAAAAGAAGAAGAGGTGATCATAGGAGACTGGGTTCCTTGAGCATAGAAAATAAAATTATAGAAGAAGAAGAAGAGGTGAGAAAAGGAACAAGAGTAGTGCCCAAGATAAAAATTATATAGAATAGAAGGAGAAGTGATAAAATGCACAAAAATTAGAAAGGGAAAACATTGTGAAGAAAGGAAAGTAGGTGTAGATACTGATGGTGCATAAAGCCTAGGCATATCCACCTCCTTCCCTATTAATAAAAGAGATGCAATACCCAAATTCAGTATTATGCATAGAGAAATAGGTCTCCAAAGTCTAAACAACCACCATTTTTTATTAGAACCACCACTAACTAGGAAATGAGGTTGAAATCTAAAATGACTACTAGGTCAAGACCACTAATATAAGAAATCAAGTGGTCTATGATTTAACAATCAAGAAACAGATGGACACCATAAGAATCTTCTAACTCTTTGAGTTACCATATTTTGGTAAACCTACATAGGTAGTATAGTTCCTTTTATTTCATGTCCATGAGGAATATATATACTAAACTAGGTGTAACATGAAGATCACCCCTGAGAGAATTAGAAAAGTCATGAGATTACAGTACTCGGGGTTGAGTGTGATCGATGAATTTTCCAACATAGAGGAAATATAAAAGACTACCATGGTACTAATGTATCAAAAGTAGGGGCACATGATGTAAATTAAAAACCTACAAGATCCTACCTTTTGAGTCATGGTGCAGATCATTTCCACCAAGATCAAAGGGACCGATCACTAAAATTAGGTGGACATGGCACACCTTTATATTTCTCACCAAGTCTCATAAGGACTAAAGCACAACTAGACCCTATAATTTATCCACAAAATAATTGAAGATGCAGAGAGGGATCATCAAATGCCCAAGTACAAGTTATCCTAAGGAGTAATCCTCTTTTTTATGATCTTTAATGAGATCAGAGTGTCAGATTATAGTTTGAAGTGGGTGTACCCTCCCACTCACAAGTTCTCTTCTAAGTGCTACAAGGCATTTACTTGCCCCCAACATATCACCCCCTCATACAAGATAAAGATGAGGTATTAGTTTGATGGGATAAAGGTGACATTTAGAAATGATTGGCACATTTTGAAGGACTTATCCCATGGATGCAAAATAGGCATAGTTCACTGTAAAGCAACATTTCTCCCTTGTATGGATCTACATGAATCCATCGAGAGAGCATTTAGCATGGATCAAGCTACCTTATGAATTATCCATGTGGTACTTCATAGACTCCATCAATCAAATATATGATGCACAGCCTATAATTTGGTAGGTAGAAAGGATTGACTCAGAGCTTTACACCCTCTAAAATTTGTATGTATATCCAAGCAAGAAGGAATATGTGGAGAGTTTGGAGATGGAATTGACTGATATACAAGTCAATCAGACCTTGATTAGGGACCAAACTCATAGGCTATTCTATATGTTTTTCCCCCATAAGAACCCAAGGGATGGAGACCCTAAGGAAAGACTCCCCTAAGTGTCATGGCTAAAGAAGAAGAAATGATCAGATCTGGGTACAAATTCAAGTGGGCACTAGGCCCCCCAAAAGAGAAAAAGGATGGTAGAGGTGCATGTTTCACTAAAATTGTATCTATTTAAAATATAAAGAAAAATAGAGAAGAAGGATAGGGATAAGTGATTAGAATAAACCTAGATTAGTTTGTGCACCATATACAGATATCATGAGCACTCCTCTTTAACTAGGGAGGACTACCTATAAGTAAGAAAGCACTAGCACAAAATATCTTTTAGTAGATATATGAGTGAGATGCCAAGCTATGTGCTTTTTATAGAAAGTGCCAAACTTCCTTAGATATGATAGTCCACTTTTGAGAAATAGAAGAGTAATAAATAATAAATAGAGAGGAAAAGAGAGAGTAAAAGAGAGTTATGTTATTGTTATTTACAACCTGAGTGCAACAGAGAGTAATAGAGTGTAGTTGATATATTCAATTTGTGTTTTGGAAGTTATCTAGGTAGGTTTTATAAAGGTTACTAAAAATGCATAATTTTTGACATCAGTTAGGCTGTTAAGATTAGTGAGATAGTGTGATCGATATCGATTGGGCAATCGATGTCGATAGGGGAAATAGTTTCCTAAGAACTTGTAGAGGCTTTTCTAGATCTGGGAAATAGTTTTGGATAAGTGTGAAAGGTTGGGGAGAGTTATGTGAGAGAGAGAGAGAGAGAGAGAGAGAGAGAGAGAGAGAGAGTATTATTTAGATGGGTTTGGTTAGAGGTTTGGTGTGTTGGAATAATGAGAAACAAGTGGGGAAGCATTATAACACCTTCAAAGGGGTTTGGTCAGGAATGGGTAAAGAAATAAATAGTAGATATAAAGTGACTATAAATTAATTTTTTAAAGACTTATAGAATAAGTGATGTACTTAGCTAAAGAGGTGATTGAATGATAAGTGCCAAATGGATGTCTCCTGTAAGGCTTGATGAATCAATGCTTTGAATAGAGAAAATAAGCGTGTTTTGCTAGTTCTCAAGAGCTTGGTTCCTATTCTGGATTGATTTCTACAAGGTAATAGTAATCCAAGATGCATAAATTTAGATGTCCAAATCTTGTATGTGAATAGAACGAGTTTTTTATTTTTTCTAACCTAAACATTAATTTAAAATTTGGCTTAAGTAATCGATGTTGGTGATCCCAACAATGTTGACCGTGGGTTGACCAATGTCAGTGGCATGAGAATAGGTAAAAGGGGCTATTTTTAGAATATTCTCTATTCTTTCTCATGCCAAGTTTGGTATCTATTAGAAAATTGGAGAAATAAGAGGTTAATAAGGACATAGTTGGTTAGGAATTGATTTTTGGGGTATGAACAAGTCATGGGTAGTTAGGATAAGGGGACTAAGTCTTGAGGTGACTCAGAGGGTAAGAATTAGTCTTAGGATGAGGTGGTCAGGTAAGGTGGCACAATTGGTTTATAATTAACTTAAATGTGTGAGGGGTAAAAGCATGGGTTATGACAGTTAATTATTATTATTATAGGTTAGGTAAAAGAATAGGCTCAAGGGGGGTTTCAACACAGGGAGTTACGCACATGTGTGACATAATTTTAGTGTCTACATTTACCCCTTTTTGTCTTGTAATTTGCATTGACAAGTTACTAGACAAAAATAGGAGTAGGATGCTCCAAGTATTGGATGAGGTATCCCCCCTCAAAATGAGAAATGATGAAGGAGAAATCAGAATCACATACTGATTTGACAAGAAGGAAATTGTGTGAGTAGATGAGAAATGGTATCACTACTTATATGTATATCACTATGAGCTATAATCAATAAAACCAATAATAGGTAAGGAAGAAGAGGACTTGGATAGAAATAACTAAATCATAGCTTGTAAGTGATAGCTAATAAGGTCAAAACAATAAAAGTTATAGCTCTAATGGTCCATGTGTGCCAAATATTTGAGGTAGGAAGTGCCCTTAGGACACACAAAAGGTTATAGGTGATAGGACTAGCTTGGTTTCCATCCAAAACACCTAATATACATGCATGTGTACAATATCCAACTATAGTAGTATAGCATAAAAAGTCAAAGGTTGGTTCAAAAGGGTTAATGCTCAAGGATATATTCATGATCTCTAGTAAAAGTCATCGTTGGTGGAGATTTAAGTGATCTCCAAGGGTGGTTTTCATGGTTAGGAAGATATGTGTGATCCCCAAGTTGGTTGCCATAGTTAGGGAGATATATGTGATCTCTAAGTTGCCCCAAATTAGGGGTATAGTCCAAAGGGTTATGGTTGTTGGTGGAAACTCTAATTCTAGGGTGCTAATTTTGGTTATATTACTAATGTTGATAAGAAATAGTGCCAATGTTAGAGGCTTAAGATAAGGATGTCAATGTCAGTAAGTGACCAAACCTAATAAAACGGGGTTTGGTGGCCCATCAGAACTCATTTACAACATTTGATTAGAGAGAAAAAGAGATCTGAGTGTTGGTGAGATGGCAGAGCTAGGAGGGACCCCATCAGGAGGTGCATCACCATAAGTTCTAGCTATTTCAACTTGGAGGAGATAGAGATATGAGGTAATATCCTTTTCAAGTTGATTTTGAATTTAATTTTGTTAATTTTTTATTTTAGGCTAAATTTAAAGTTGGGGGGAAGAAATGTTATTAGAGGGGTAGGAAATGAGGTGAGGGTAGGTTTAGATGAATTCAAGAGGGATTTGGGGGTAGTTTTTAGGTTTAAAATTAAAGTTAGGAGATGGGTCATTAGGCCCTAGGGCTGAACCAATCATTAATATTGATGGGGTCCACTAATGTTAGTTGACATAGTGCTGATGTCGATAGGGTCTATTAACGTTGACTGACTCAAAGTGTCAATGTCAGCATACAAAACCAACATTAGTGACCTTGAAGAACCCAAAATAGGATAAAAGATTAATTTTGGATCCCTAATTGAAGTAGTCAATAAACCTAATGGTTGAGTTAGCCTCAGAGGACCCCATGTCAACTGAGTGTTGCCTACATAGCCTAGTTGAGGGCCTCAAGTCAATGTAGTTCTCCCAGTGCATAGGGAAATAAAATCTAAGGTATAGTTAAAAATGTTTTAAGGGAAGTGGTTAGTAAAAGGTAGGTTTAAATAGGTCATGTGACCTAGGGTTTAAAATATATGTCATAGGGTAGAGGGTGTGAGATATAGGCTATGGGGCCTAGAGTTTAGAGATAGGCATTGAGGCCTAGGGTGGAGAGATAGGTAGTGAGGCCTAGGGTGAGATGTTACTTGTCAACATTAGTTACTTAAGCCAAACTTCAAACAAATGTTTAGGGTCATTAAAAATCAAGAAAACTCATCTTATTCACATATAGGCTTTTGGAATCTAACTTGCCACATCTTGGCTTACTGTTACCTTGTAGAAATCAATCTAGAATAAGAACCAAGCTCTTGAGAACCAACAACACATGCTTGTTTTCCCTATTCAAATAATTGATTTGACAAGCCTTATAAGAGCCATACATTCAACACTTATCATTCAATCACCTCTTTAGCTAATTACATCACTTATTTTGTAAGTCTTTAAGTAGTTACTTTATAATCACTTTATATCTACTATTTATTACTTTACGCATTCCTGATCGGACCCCCATGAAAGAGTTATAAATCTTCCCCACTTATTTCCACTTGTTCCAACACACCAAACTTCTAACCAAACCCATCCAAATAATACTCTCTCTCACAACTCTCCCCAACCTTCCAAACTTGACCAAAACCATTTCCTAGATCCAAAAAAACCTCTTTAAGTTCTTAGGAAACTATTACCCCTAAAGTAATATATTACCTATACTCTGTTACTCTCTATTGCACTCAGGTTATGAAAAATGGTGAGATATCTCTCTTTTACTCTCTCTTTTTCTCCCTCTTTATTATTTATTACTCTTTTGTTTCCTAAAAGTGGACTATCATTTCTAAGGAAGTTTGACACTTCCTGGAACAAGTGTGTAGCTTGGTAGCCCATTCATATACCTACTAAAAGATAATTTGTGACAATGCTTTCTTAATTTCAAGTAGTACTCCCTAGACAAAGAGGAGTGCTCACAACATCTATATATAGTGCGCAAACCAATCTAGGTTCATTCTAATCACTTATCCCTATCCATCTTCTCTATTTTTACTTAGACTTAAAATAGACACAATTTAAGCAAAACATTTGGGGGTAGTTTTTAGGTTTAAAATTTAAATTTGGGAGATGGGTTATTCATCCCTAGGGCTAAACCAATTAGTGGGGTCCATCGATGTTGGTTGACATAGTGCTGATGTTGGCAGGGATCGATCGATGTCAACCAACACAAAGTGTCGATGTCAGTAGACAAAACTGATGTCGATGACTTTGAAGAACCTAAAATAGAAGAAAAGGCCAATTTTGGATCCATAATTGAAGTAGTCATTGAACCTAATGGTCGAGATATCCTCAAAAGACCCAATGTCAACTGAGTGCTACCTACATAGCTTGATTGAGGGCCTCAGGCCAATGTAGTTCTCCTAGTGTGTAGGGAAATAAAATCTAAGGTATAGTTAAAAGTTTGTTAAGGGAACTGGTTAGGAAAAGGTAGTTTGAAATACGTCATGGGACCTAGGGCTTAAAATATATGTCATAGGGTAGAGGGTGTGAGATATAGGCCATAGGGCCTAGATTAAAGAGATAGGCAGTGAGGCCTAGGGTGGAGAGATAGGAAATGAGGCCTAGGGTTTAGGTGGGTTAACAGGTTAGATAGTCAGGTGGGTATATGGTCGAGCTAACCTTAGAAGACCCATATCAACTAAGTGCTACCTACATATCCTAATTGAGTGCCTCAGGGCAATGTAGTTTTCCCAAAGAAAATAGAAAAAGCTATGATAGGATATATTAGAAAGTATGTGACTTGAGGTGTGTGTGTATGGATGCAGGCTAGGCAAGAATTGATGCTACAAGATCATCTACCAATGCTACTAATGTGGATGAGGAGGGATGTCATCCTAGATGGGTGGGAGTACATGGTAGCTATAGGTTTAGGGGGAGTGTAATGATATTATAGAGTTGCATAAGATGTGAGTTTGATGATAGCATTGCTCGAGAGGTGGGATCACACCACCACCACCTTCCATTTACCAACTAAAGAGTTGATAATGACCTAGGAGGATGTGTATAGAATTTTATGGTTGCCACTCTAGGGTGAGGATCTATTCTCATGTTTGAGAGAGGAGCATGATATTCACATAGTGACATTGTTTGGAAAGCATGTTAGTGAGGTGACCTATCACTCAATGAGCTTTGCCTATAAGCCACTATACATTGCTGGTGAGGAGCAGTATCAGCTGAGCATCCTGATAATGATAGGGATTATAGTGTATGCACTACTACATGTAGATGGCATGAGTTTTCTTATTGTGTTGATAGGTGTTCTAGTATGGATGGTTGAGCAACAGACCGTATTTGTATGGGGACCAAGTTTTTTGGCATAATTATACAGAGATATGTGGGGTTTGAGACTATGATGATGATATAGTTTATGTTTTAGGAATTTAATCCATTTTTGGGCATATGAGAATATCATGGTGACATGACCATTGGAGTTACCTACCATGATTTTAGCCAATTTCAAGGTTGGTTTCAGATAGTGGAGAGATGGTATGGCCCAAACTTGAGTGGATGGTGTAATGTGAGATACTAATCATTATAGATGCATGATATAGGGATTGATCCCTATAGATATTATGTGGAGACCCTACTTAACATACCATGCATTCAAAGGATAGGTAGAGGAACTTGTTGGTTTAAAAAACACATTATGGTTCATAGGGAGATGAGCCAATGAGCTAGAGATGACACCTATGGCATAGGTCAGGAGATAGTTTGGCTTACTATAAGATGTACCTCCTACCTTCCCTTGATATAGGAGGGATGATATACATAGTATAGCTGGCATTTGTGGTGACATGCCTCCAATTGGGTCCTCTCCTACCTTTGCCATCTCATTAACACTCAAAGCTCTTTTTCTCTCTAATCAAATGCTACACTCAGTTTGTGAATAATGGTAACATATCTCTATTTTAATCTCTCTTTTCAACTCTCTTTGTTATTTATTACTCTTTTATTTTTCAAAAGTAGACTATCATCTCTAAGTAAGTTTGACACTTCTTGAAACAAGCACATAACTTGGCAGCCCACTCATTATCTACTAAAAGATATTTTTTTTGTAGTGCTTTCTTACTTAAAGGTAGTCCTCCCTATGCCAAAACCCCCCTTGATCCCATGCTTTTACCTAACCCATGATAATAATTATCCTTCCTAACCCATGATTTTACCCCTCACACATTTAATCAATTTTAAAACATTTAATTAAGTTAATTACAAACCACTTATGACACCTTACCTGGCCACCTCATCCTAAGACTAATTCTTACCCTCTGAGTCACCTCAAGACTTAGTCCCCCTATCTTAACTGCCCATGACTTATTCTTACCCCAAAAATCAATTCCTAACCAATTACGTCCTTCTTAACCTCTTATTTCTACCATTTCCTAATGGATACCACACTTGGCATGAGAAAGAATAGAAAATAGGCTAAAAATAACCCCTTTTACCTATTCTCATGCCACCAACATTGGTCAACCCATAACCGACATCAGTGGGATCACCAACATCCGTTACTTAAGCCAAACTCCAAACTAATGTTTAGGTCATCAAAAATCAAGAAAACTCATTCTATTCACATACAGGCTTTTGACATCCAACTTTTCGCATCTTGGATTACTATTATCTTGGAAAAATCAATCCATAATAGGAACCAAGCTCTTGAGAACCAACACATGCTTATTTTCTCTATTCAAAGAATTTATTCGACAAGATTTATAAGAGCCATCCATTAGACACTTATCATTCAATCACCTCTTTAGCTAAGTACATCACTTATTCTATAAGTCTTTAAGTAGTTACTTTATAATCACTTTATATCTACTATTTATTTCTTTACACATTCCTGATTGAACCCTCGTGAAGGAGTTATAAATCTTCCCTGCTTATTTCCCCTTGTTCTAACACACCAAACCTCTGACCAAACCCATCCAAATAATACTCTCTCTCTCACACAGCTCTCCCCAACCTTCTAGACCTAATGAAAACCATTTCCAATATCTAGAAAAGCCTCTACAAGTTCTTAGGAAACTATTTCCCCTATTGACATCAGTTGCCCAACTGATATCAGTCACATTATCTCACCGACCTTGGTAGCCTAACTCACATTGACAACTATGAATTTTAGTAACCTTTCTAAAACCTACCTAGACAACTTCCAAAATACAAACTAAATATATCACCTACACTCTATTACTCTCTGTTGTACTTAGGTTATGAAAAATTATAACATATCTCTCATTTAATCTCTCTTTTCCTCTCTCTTTGTTATTTATTACTCTTTTATTTCTCAAAAGTGAACTGTCATCTCTAAAGAAGTTTGACACTTCCTAGAACAAGCGTGTAGCATGGCAGCCCACTCATATATCTACTAAAATATATTTTGTGGTAGTACTTTCTTACTTGCCGATAGTCCTTCCCAACCAAAGAGGAGTGCACATGACATCTGAATATGGTGTGTAAACCAATCTGGGTTCATTCTAATCACTTATCCCTATCCTTCTCTATTTTTCTTTAGATTTGAAATAGATACAATTTTAGTGAAACATTTCTGGTGAGCCTAGTGGGACCCTGAAGTTTTCCTTGGGTTCACTGCTTGTTTTAAGCATTCATAAAGGTGCATTATAGTGGAAATTTCATTTATTTCACTTTCTCCTTCTTTTCTCCCTCAAAGCAAAAAATTCAACATTTTTTTTCTATTTAAGGGCGATAAATTGAAATTTCTCCTTCCTTGCTACTCTTCTTTTCTCTTTGCCTCTAAAAGCAATTTATCATTTTTGTTACAAGTTAAAATAATCTCTTCTTTATTTATTTCTTGCATGCAAATTAGGATAGTGAATTTCATTCTCTACTCCTATTTCATCATTGATTTCATTAGAATCTAAACATTTTAGATTTAGATTTAAAACTTACTGCACTTCATTGTTTACTTGCTGCATATTAGCTCACCTAGTTAATTACAAGCATTATGAATGAATTTTAGTGCACCTATGTTACATAACCAGATCACACTCATAAAAAAAAACATCTAAACTCACCTGAGATAAGGCCCATTGAGATTTCATCACTTGGTGGATCACCTTACCCTACTTGACTATCCTACTTAGATTTCACCCCCAAGGGGAGAACCCACTCCATTCTCTGGTGGAGTATAAAATCTAGGCAGAAGGTATATTTTGGCTAAGCAACCTGGCTTGGCTTCAGGTGCATGAAGTGCAGGGAGAAAACTTCTATAACAAGCCATGTACCTTGTCTAACATAGATTTCCTCTTGAGCACTAAAACTAACTTGAAACTAGCTCTAGATTGTTTTCTGTTACCTTCATTAACCAAATTCTCTTCTCACTATCTAATAAAGGCATAATCCAACACGAGACTAAAATTAGTATCTAAGAGTTAATAATTAGTGGTTGTATGTTTTTTTTTTGCTTTTCTATTGCCTTCTATATTTTGGAGTTGGTAAGGATGTTTTTCCATTCATTCCCAAAATCACCACTATTTGTAATACTCAGGGTTTATAACCTATTATATCAGGGTTCTTGAGTCTTTTTTCTTCTTACATAGACCTTTTGCATCCTCTATTTTACCTAGATTCTACTTCTTGGTTTCTAAACCATTATATTTTCCATCGTCTAGGATCTCATAGTGACTGACATTGGTTAATTCCACTGACATCGATTAATCCCATTGACATCATCAAACTTTGAATACCGATATCGATCAAGTGACAGAAAATGGTGACTGTGTAATTTTAATTTACTCAAAACAACAAGCTAAAATAACCTATTTACCTACACCCAAAGCTAGATTTTCCTTATTTTTTCACTAATATAGAGTATTAAGACTATTTATACTTCTTGCATGGTATTGATGTGAGCCCAAGCTAAAATTCTTATTGATTACGTAAGCCAACAACCACTTCGACCTTTCCCTCTTATTGTTGATTCTATCATGGATCACACTTTAAATATAGAGCATACTCCTAACCCCAACCAAATTCTCATTATGCTTGAAAGAGATCAAGATTTTGCTAAATTTCTTGATCACAATATGGCAGCCCTTCAGCATTACCTTGCCATGAGCCAAACCCACAATTCTTTGGGTGACCCACTATATGGTATGCCAACCTCTCTAATGAAGATAACTTTAGTTTCAACTGTCTCCACTATTTTACCCATGGTTACTAAAACCACCACCTTGAAAAGTTACCTAACCATAAATAATGTCCAAAGTTTAGCATCACCAACTGCCTAGTCCCACCTAAACCCTTGCGTGACTTCCCTACTTTCACAACCATAAGTAGTTCAGTCAAGTCTCACCCCATTACAAAATTTTATGGTACCTATTCCATCTACTCTTGTAACTATAATTAACTAAGTTATAACTCACCCTTCACCTAGTATAACCTTGCCAATAACCCAACCTATAATAATAACATCTAACCAAAGCATAATCTCTAACCCAACAAGACAAGCCCCTTTTCTTTCTACCCCCAATGTATGACTCATTATCCTTAAGTTATGCCAACACAACGTCAACAAGTTATGTCATATGCTCCCTCTAGGTCCTATAAGGTTACCTATAGCTTAGGGGGTATCTCCCAAACCAATTCCCCTCTAGCCCTCATTAAGATGCTGATGGATAAGATGTCCAATCTAGAGACATCTGTTTTGAGTTCAAAGAATGTGTTATCTTATGATCAGATATGCAATGAACCCATCCATCATTCTATGCCTATTCACACTTATCCAAGCCAATGGAAAATCCCCAAATTTATTATTTTCTAGAGTAAAGAGGACCCAAAATAGCATTTGTGAGCATTTAGACATGCTTGTTATTTAATAGGACATGATGATGCATTATTACATCACACTTTCCTTATGTCTCTTTTAGGTTTTGCCCTAGATTGGTATAGCTCTATAACTTAGGACTCCCTTTTCTCATTTACCCAACTCACACAAATATTCCTAGACCATTTCTCTATTAACATTTCTAAAAAGGTTTCTATTATAGACCTTTATTCTATTAGACAATTTGATGATGAGTCTATCATAGATTTTATCACTCATTGGAGAGGCTTGATCAATCAACTCTCCTTATCCTTACCCCAAACTAAGCTTATTTATCTCTTCTTAAGGGCATGTGATAAGCACATTTCATCCACAAATTGAGTACAAACCTTCCACACATTTTCTGAGGCCTTTACAATAGCACAAAAACTCAAGATTCAGGTAATAGACAAAGGTAGAGTCAAGTTACGCAGTAAGAACGCCAATTCCAAATCAAATGACTCCTCTTCTTCTAAAAGTTCTCCTTATAACCAAAAATATAAAGGCTCCATCAACACAATGGTCATTAAATCAAATTCTTCCATGACCACAAACCAACTTAATTCCTCAGCTTCCCAAATTCCGACCAAGCAATTCCAACAACGGTATGAACAAAGATAATACACTCCCATTGGGGAGTCATATACTTCCATTTTGTAGAAACTATTGAAACAAGGTGTCATAACCCTTTCTCAAATCAGACCTCCTATACATTTTGACCCCTCCTATCCTATTCCAACTTGGTACAAGGAAGATGAATTTTGTGACTACCATTGAGTTAAAGGCCACAATTCTAATAACTATAAAACATTCAAGAATATTGTTTAAGGCATGCTTGATAGGGGTGATCTCATCTTGGATAATCATAATGCATCTAATAATCAAAATATTAATTTATTCAAACAACCTTTTCCTAACCATTCACCCAATAAAAATATTGTTTAGACCACAACTAACTCATGTGATCATAATATCCATATGGTTAATATGTTCTTTCCTTTACCTATAGTTCAACCTCTCCGACAACAGGAGGCACCCATTTTATCGACTCCTCCCCCATAGTCAATGGTATTTATTTTGGCCATTATTCCTCCTTAGGTAGAAGAGTCTATTTCACCCATTCTACTCCCATGTGAAGAAGAGCCTCCTTTACCACTCCTTTTGCCACTAGAGGATCCTGTATTGCTAGTTCCTTTTCCACCAATGTTACCTATCCTATTACCACTTAAAAACTATGCCTTACCCATTCCATAACCACATGTTGAGGGGAACATCATACCTATGTTATACCCTCTCTACAAACCCTCTTCACCTACCTCTCCTCCACTGATAGAGAATAATACCTCATCTACTCCACCTTTGCACTTAGAAGAGTTAGTGTTATCTTCTCCTACCTTAGATGAGATACCTATGGTTCCTACTCCAATTCTACGACTTTTACCACTTCTTTTACCTATGGAGGATTATACTTTACCTCTTCCTCACCCATACTTTGACGGAGAAATTATACCTATGCTTTACCCCCTCGAGGAACCCTCTTCACGTACCTCTCCTCCACCCATGGAAGACCATGCCTCTTCTCTTGTCTTTATCGAAGAAGACCCTATTGTAGCTCTTTCTCATCTTTAGCCTAAGGTAGAAAAGACAAATAATTTCCCTCTTTCTCAATCACCTTAGATTTATAAAGAAGCAACCATAAGGTCTACATCAACTTCATCTAAACCCTTCTCATGGTTGGTGAAAAGTCTAGAATTTCTTGACTCCACAAAGCTAGATCATGCAGTATTTTGGGACCGACTTCAAAATCCTTATCCTAAACAATGAGTGTCAACCTTTACCACCAATCCTCTCACTGCCCTTTACCCCAAGGTCTTTGATAAAGCTATATCTTCTTCACTAAAATCACCAAAAGCTCATCCATCTATCTCAGAACCCTCACCCTCGTAGGCATCTTCCACATTAAAGTAGATCAAGTCTTTAGGCGTACATCCCATCTCTAATCTAAATCATCCATAGGTGAAAAAATATCTAACTCTCTAACCATAAGTTGGAGTTTTATGGCTTGAACTACATTAAAATGTTAAGATTCCTAGATCTTGTCTATCCTTCCCTCTTCAACCTTCAACTTTACCATCAATTTTGGGACTATACCCCTCTACTTTAGTTGGAGTATCCTTGATCCAAATAAAACAAAAGACTAAGTTAATTCCAATACTACCTTTGCCACCTAGTAGGCCTTTCACATCTAACACCATGATACCTAATACCAAAAAGTGTCATCAAAACATGTAACTCCAACACCACCAAACAAGGCACTGCACAAAATCACCCCTGCAACTCCTAAACAAAAGGTGTTCATTCCAATTACCATAACAAGTGTTAGCCCACTCACAGGTTCTCATAGCTTTTTCCTATGTCAGTTGTTATAATCTTTCATAATATCTCTTCCTCCCATTAAGCCTTATATCCCTGTCAAATTGAAGCCATCTTGGTTTAATAATACATAAGTGTGTCTATATCATCTTTCACCAGGGCATAATAAAGAGAGTTGTAAATCTCTCATAATAGTTATTCAAAAACACTTTGATGTCAACACTCCCTTTGTTGATACTCCCATTAACCTTCCTATTATTTCACCTCTACTATCCACAATGCCTCATATTGTTCCACCTAAATTCAAACCCAAAGATGTTGTCATACCCCCTTTGCCACCTCCTTCACCTATGTTTTAGATCAACACAGTTAATGTGGCCACATGGTCACAAAATCAAAAATACAAAGGTAAGGAAAAAGTCACTGCTCCTTAGGATCATCCCTTTTATAAAGACACTCCTCTGAATCCCAAGATTTCCATCTTGGGTGTCCTAAAACCAACATCTTCAGATGTTATTCAAAGCTTGATGGTGAAATAACTTTATCAAACTCCAGTGAAAATGTCCTTGTATGAGTTAATCCAAAACTCACCCAACACCATCAATATTTGATTAGTGACTTTCAAGTGGTTGAGGTACAACCTAATGATCCCAAACCTCTTGTAGATTTGGTCAGCTCTCTTAATTCCATCTCCCTATTTTCCTTTAGTAATTCAAAAATTCCACCTCAACACCCTAAAAATCAAGATTTTGCCCTTTTTATTACCACATATATTAATCAAACTCATGTCAAAAGAGTCATGATCGATGGGGGGGATAGTATGAATATTATTTCCACCTATGCCTACAAACAAATATCTCTTCTTGATAATTCCATTTCTCAAACTGATGTGGTGCTCCATTCCTTTAACAATACCACAGCTACTATGATGGGCACTATTATCTTACATATTCGTGTAGGTCCCCACATGATTCATAAGCTCTTTTATGTTGTAGAAGGAGAGTTATAATATAACATACTTCTTGGATGACCTTGGATATGTGTTATGGCATGTGTACCCTTAACTTTGCACTGTTGTCTTAAGTTTGAGCACAATGGGAAAGTGTATGTTATACCCATCAACCCACCTCCATTTAAAACATGCAACATGAATTATAGTCCCAATGATGTTCTCATTCCATTAAAGACATCATCTTTTCCACATGATACTTTTGAAGCTTCCAAAAACTTTGCTACCCTAGTTATACAAATATCGATAACATAATTTTTTGACAAAGATCCTATGGAAGAAACTTTTAAATGTTTGTCACTGAGATAATATCATTTGTTGATGATTGACATTTTCCATACTCCACAAGAGTATGTAAAGCTTCATATGTACCCAAATTATGATCCCTATATTGGGATGGTCATCCCTTATGAGCCCCCTAACCTTCAAACTTGTTTCACATATGGGGGAATTGATCAGGTTCCCATTGTCAGAAATCCATCCTCTTCACCAAAACCATTTACCTATGACTTCTCTTTCCTGAGTAAGCCTAGTTTCAATCACACCTATCTTTATAGTTGTGCCTAGAAAGGATTCAGTTTGGGTCGTTATGAGCAGGGTGTTCATACACCCATTGAATATCCCACTAGAAAAACCATCAAAAATTCCAAGAAGATCCATAGAGTGGGTTATGATAAATCAACTAAATTCACCAAAACTTCCCATGTACCAATTATTGAAGAGCCAATCTTTCTTTCTCCACCTTCTCCACCATCACCTACCAAATCAAAGGTATCTATACCTCCTAATTTTTTTTCAATAAATACCATCCATTTGGGGCCTCTCACCTATTACTAAAGTAGGGAAATAAGGTCCCTTCCTCTTGTTCATCCTAAAATGATTGATGAAGATTCTCCCACTATTAACACTATCCAATGTCAAGATGATTCTATTATCACATACATGGGTGTAGATGATTCCTATATCCAATGATCACTCCCATCTAAAACACAAGCTATGTTAAATGAATTAACCATACATCAATTTACCCTCTCATGATAACCCCTGCATCCTCAATATTGGTCAATCTTTAGATTCCTATGAGTAAGTTAATTATGCCACATTTATTAATAACCATAGCAAAGCCTTTGCTTGGTATTATAATGACATGCCTAGAATTGACCCCTCTATCATCACCCATAACATTGTCATCAATAGAGATGCTAAACCTACTAAACAAAAGCTTCACAAAATGCATCCTCGTATTACTCTCATTGTCAAAGAAGAGCTCCAATGCCTCCTTTTTGTTAATTTTATCTTACCATCGACAGCCTACAATGGGTTTCCAATATTTTTCCTATCACAAAAGTGACTAGAAGAATCTATATCTACACTGACTACCCTGACCTAAACCTTGCTTATCCAAAATACAACTTCTCATTGCCAAGTATCGACTAACTTTTTGATCTAACAACTGGCCATGAGATGCTATCTCTTATAAATGGGGTCTTAGGATATAATCAAATCCTAGTTTCTCCTAAGGATCAACACAAGACAAATTTCATTACCCCATGGGGGACTTTATATTATTGGGCCATGCCTTTTGGTGTTAAGAATGTTGGTGCCAGCTACCAACATGTTATGACTTACATCTTCCATGATCTCCTACACAAAATTATGGATGACTTACTCAGAAAGTCTAAACTTCACCAAGATCACTTGATGATTCTCAAAATCATATTTACTCATCTCCTCTAATATAACATTCAACTAAACCTAAAAAAAATGTGTATTTGGTGTCCTTTTGGTAAGCTCTAAGGCTTTGTCATTTCTCTCCATGGTATTGAAGTCAACCCTGCTAAGGTTCAATCAATACTAGCGATGCCTCTACCTACTAATATCAAACAACTCCACATCCTGCAAGGCAAAATTCAATCAATCCACTGCTTCATCTCCTAGTTTTCAAATCATTACCAACCCTTTCACCATCTCCTCAAAAAAGATCTCCTTCCATTAAAATACAGATTGCCAAGAAGATTTTGATGCACTCAAATAGTATCTCCTTTCCCCACCAGTTCTTATTCCACCTAAGGAAAATTAGACTTTATACCTTTACATTTTTATAATAGACCATTCTTTGGGTGCTATGATTACACATCGAGATGATCAACATTGACAACAGGTAGTTTACTACATAAGCCGCACACTTATTAATTATGAGAATTGATATACCCATAATGAAAAGCTTTACCTCATATTGGTCTTTTTAGCCTCCAAAATTTGCCATTACCTCTTAAATCACAAAACCTACATGGTCACCCATATTGATCCCCTCAAATACACGCATTCCAAGTCATATCACAACTAATGTGTAGCTTGGTGGCTCATGCTCCTCATTGAATTTGACGTAGAGTTTATTAAATAAAAGTATATCAAGGGGAAAATGATGACTGACTAGTTAGCCATCATCCCTCTACTTGACAACCAACCTTCAAATCTTGAATTCTTTGATGAATCCATCGTAATGCTACCCAAATAGTTTCACTCATTTTCCATTTTTCCCCTCATACTCTTTCAAGGGACTTTAAACTCACTTAACACAAGGTAAACATGATGCTTCTCTAAAAAAAAAAATGGTCAAATGATGCAAATCATGAAAGAGGCTCATATTCTTGAGCCTATTTATGTTATGATTATGGTTTTTGTTAGTACACATGCATTCTACCTCTTTATTGTTGGAAATATTTTCATTGATGTCAAAGCTCTAGCATTATTGGTGATAAAGGCCCCATTACATTTAATGGTGTTTTTAATATTCATATCTTGGCTAATGTGTGTTAATATTTATTTAATATTAATGAATATATTTTTGGTTGAATATAAGTCAAAAGAGGGCCCATGGAGAAGTCAAAGATTCATGGGGTAAAAGACAAAAGAGGAAGGAGATGCATTTTCTCATGAAGAGTCATCTTGATAAATTCCAAGAGTCACCATGTGAAGATAAAAGAGGGTATGGGACATTGTTCCATGAAGGGACACTTTGAGGAATATGAAAAGTCACTAAGATAAAGACAAAAGAGGAAAATATTCTTTTTCTTATGAAGGGTCACCATATGACTTTTCAAATGCAAGGGTGCAAAGGGTCATGCAAGTTTGGTGCCATTTTTCATGAGGATTGAAGGGTCACAAAGGATGAATGCCAAAGGTCATTTGGAAAGCTATAAATAAAGGCTTGAGAAGACTTTTGTAATATGCAAGTGAGTGCATGATTTGTATTTTTTTTCAAAGAGAGAAAAGCAGGAGATATTGTAGAGTTTTATCATTTGTTGAGTAAACAACATTGAGAGATAGTTGTGTTTTATACACAAGAGGGGTTGGTGCTATTGTGGGTTGGTGCTCATAAATATTTTTAAAGGGTTGGTGTTCTATTGGGTTGGTGCTCACAAATAGTTTCTATGTTGGTTCTCGGCAAAGGGGTTGGTGATCCTACAAGTTGGTTCTTACGATCTTTATAATATGAGTTTGTAATCATTCATATACTTGAGATTATTCTCCATGGTTTTTCCCACTTTGATTTTCCATGTAAAAATATGGTCTCTCTCTCTCTCTCTCTCTTGTGTGGTGCATATTATTATTTCAATTTTATTGCATATCTTGAATGTGTGCTTAAGTGGTTAAAGAAAAGGAATTTGATTAAGAAATAAGATATATAATATATTGATTCACCCACCCTCTCAGTATATTTCATCCTTAACATTTATTTCTCATCCTAATCACATGTTGATCTCTCTGCTAAGATGAAAACTTCATACAAATAATAACATAAATAACCTATCCATTTTAAGCATACACCATCACAAATATGGAAAAATGCTAAGATGAAGCTAATAAATAAACTATGCATATACCATCACACATATGGTAAATGCTAGTCTAACTCAACTAACATGCTCAACATTAACATAACATTAACATAATATAACCATCCACATCATCATCACTATCACAATAAACACATCTCAAAATCACAATAAAACATCTCATACACACACACACACACACACACACACACACACACACACACACACACACACACACACACACACACACACACACACACACACACACACACACACACACACACACACACACATGCTCAACATGAATGTACATCAATAGATCATAATAATATCATCTCTCCCTAAAAATATACATCTCAAATCTTTGGCTCATAGGTTGGTGTGTATATAAAATATATAACAATAATAAAATCTAGAACTCAAAATCCTCAAGGCTATACACATGGTCATGAAGAAGTAGTGTCATCACCACTCTCCACCTATTTGTGTCTATATGAGCTTGAAGTTTTGGCACATGTCACTGATCTCTCCTAGTCTCTAAACTCAAAATACCTCTAAATCTATGGGAACTCCTTGATGGCCTTCTCATAATAAGCAATCTCATCAAGGGTAGTGTTATACCTCACTAGAGATATAGTATATAATGGTCCCATCACACCTACTGAAGGCCTCTGTACTGGTCCATATGGTGGAGGAGTAACCTAACTTACTACTCTCAAACTATATCTCTCTACTATCAGTGTAGTGACCTGACCATGTAATACCCTAACCTAACCCTGTAATGCCTTGACCTAGCCTTGTAATATTACCAGCTATCCCTATAAAACCAATACTTGTGCTTGAGTTGCATCTCAAGCTTGCACTACTAAATATCAGGGTTTTACTACTACATCTTGTCCTTATATTACTACATCATAGGCATGTATGGTTGCATCTCTCTCTCATCACTCCCTATGAATCTGGTGGTGGCTTCCTGACCTAAACCATGAGATGCAATCCTATCCACCATGCAAGATATGCCACTGTGCATCTGGGATCTACTACATCTGGCTTTGCTGGTAGTTCCTCAAAATTTGGCCCATCTGTTTCTTGGGGAAAGGGTAGGGGTGCCTTTATACCATCCCTCCTATATCAAGGGAAGGTAGGAGGTACATCTTGTAACAAGCCAAACTGTCTCCTGACCTGTGCCATGGGTATCATCTCTAGCTCATTGGCTCATCTCCCTCTGACCCATAATGTGCTCTGTAAACCAACAAGCTATTTTTCCTATCCTCTAAATGTAGGGTATGCCAAATATGGTCTCCAAACAATATCTATAGGGATCAATTCCTCTATCATGCATCTATAATGATCAATATCTCACATTACACCATCCACTTAGGTCTGGGCTATACCATCTCTCCACCACCTAAAACCAACCCTAAAACTAGCTAAAATCATGGTAGGTAACCCCAATGGTCATGTCACCATGATATGCTCATATGCCCAAAAATGGATCAAATGCCTGACACATAAAATGTATCATCATCATAGTTTCAAACCCCATAGCTCTTTGTATAACTATGCTAGAAAAGCTGGTCCCCATGTGAATATGGTCCACTATTCAACCATCTGTGCCAAAACACCTGTCAATGTAATAAGAAATCTTCCACCATCTACATCTGGTAGTGCATACACTATAATCCCTATCATCATCAAGATGCTCAGCTGATGTTGCTCTTCATCAGTAATGTATAGTGGCTCATAGATAAAGCTTACTGAGTGATAGGTCACCTCACTAACATGCTCTCTAAATAATGTCATCATATGAATATCATGCTCCTATCTTGAACATGAGAAGAGATCTTCACCTTGGAATGGCAATCATAAAATATTGTATACATCCTCCTGGGTCATTATCAAATTTTGGATCGACAAATGGAAGGTGTTGGTGGTGTGATCCCACCTCTCAATCAACACTATCATCAAACTCACATCCCATGTAACTCTATAATATTATCACACTCCCCCTAAACCTATGGTTGCCATGTGCTCCCACTCATCTAGGGTGACATCCCTCCTCATCCATGTTAGTAGCATAGGTAGGCAATCCCATATCACCAAATCCTACCTAGCCTATATCCATACACACACACACACCTCAAGTTGCATACTTTCTAATCTAACCTACCACCACTTATTTCCCTTCTTTCTAGGAGAACTACATTATCTTAAGGCCCTCAATTGGGCTATGTAGGTAGCACTCAATTGATATGGAGTCTTCTGAGGTTATCTCAGCCATATACCCACCATATAATAACCTAACTATCTAACATGTTAACCCACCTAAACCCTAGGCCTCATTGCTTATCTCTCCACCCTAGGCCTCATTTCCTATCTCTCCACCCTAGGCCTCACTACCTATCTCTAAACTCTAGGCCCCATGGCCTATATCTCACACTCTCTACCCTATGGCATATCTTTTAAGCCCTAGGTCACATGACCTATTTCAACCTACATTTTCCTAGCCACTTCCCTTAAAAAACTTTTATCTATACATTAGATTTTATTTCCCTACACACTGGGAGAATTACATTGGCCTGAGGCCCTCAATCAGGCTATGTAGGTAGCACTCAGTCAACATGGGGTCTTCTAAGGCTAACTCATCCCTTAGGTTTGTTGACTACTTCAATTAAGGATCCAAAATTGACCTTTTATCCTATTTTGGTTTTTTCAAGGTCATTGATGTCGATTTCATATGCCAACATCAACACTTTGAGTTGGCTAACATCGATAAACCCCATCGACATCAACACTTCATCATTTTATGTCAATGTACTCCACTGACATCAATGACTAGTTCATCCCTAAGGCCAAACAACATATCACCCAACTTTAAATTTTAACCTAACAACTACCCCCAAACCCCTCCCAAATTCATCTAAAACTACCCCACCCCATTTCCTACCCCTCTAATTGCATTTTTTCCCCCCAAACTTCAAATTTAAGATTAAAATAACAAATTAACAAACTTAAATTCAAAATAAACTCAAAGGGGATATTACCTCATCTCTCCATCTCCTCTAAGTTGGAATAGCTAGCAATTGTGATGGCATGCTTCCTGTTGGGTCCCCTCCTAGATCTGCCACGTCACCAAAACTTAAAAATCTTTTTATCTCCAATCAAATGTTGCAAATGAGTGCTTATGGGCTTCCAAACCCCTTTTTGTTAGGTTTGGTCATCCACTGACATTGGCATCCTTAACCTAAGCCACCAACATTGACACTATTTCCTATCGACATCTGTGACATAACTAATGTTGGCACCCTACAATTAGAGTTTCCACCAACAACCATAACACTTAAGACTATACCCCTAATCTAGGGCAACTTGGATATCATGTACATCTCCCTAACTATGGTAACCAACCTGGAGATCACATATATCTCCTCAACCATGACAACAACCCTTGAAGATCACTTAAATCTCCATTAATGATGACTTTGACTAGAGATCATGAATATCTCCTTGATCATAGACCCTTTTAAACCAACCTTGTATTTCTTGTCTTGACCACTTATGCTATCTTGTTATAGTTGGCTATTGTATACACACATATATATTAGGTGTTTTAGATGGTGACCAATTTAGTCTTATCACCTGTAACCTTTTATGTTTCCTAAGGGAACTTCCTACCTTAAATACCTAACGCACATGGACCATTAGAGCTACAACTTTGATTATTTTGACCTTATTAGCTATCACTTACAAGCTATGATTTGGTTATTTCTCTCTAAGTCATCCTCTACCTTACCTATTCTTAGTTTTTTTGACTATAAATCATAGTAGTATATGCACAAGTAGTGATATGATTTCTCATCCACTCGCATAATTCTCTTCTTTTCAAATTGGTACCCAATTCCAATTTTTCCTCCATTAGTTTCTATTTTGAGAGGGGATACCTCATCCAATACTTAGAGCATCTTACTCCTATTTTATTCTTGAAACTTGTTAGTTTAAATTATAAGACAAAAGGGGCAAATATAGACACTAAAATTATGTCACACACATGCGTAACTCCCTATGTCAAAACCCCCTTGAGCCCATGTTTTTACCTAACCCATAATAATAAGTAGGCTTCCTAACCCATGATTTTACCCCTAACACATTTAATTAATTTAAAAACATTTAATTAAGTTAATTATAAAACACTTGTGCCACCTTACCTGGCTACCTCATCCTAAGACTAATTCTTACCATCTGAGTTACCTCAAGACTTATTCCCCTTATCCTAACTACCCATGACTTGTTATTACCCAAAAAATCAATTCCTAACCAACTACATCCTTTTTAACCTTTTATTTCTACCATTTCCTAATAGATACCACACTTGGCATGAGAAAGAATAGAAAATAGGCTAAAAATAGCCCCTTTTACCTATTCTCATGCCATCGATGTCGGTCAACCCATAGTCGATGTCAGTGAGATCATCGATGTTGGTTACTTAAGCTAAACTCCAAACTAATGTTTAGGTAAAAAAAATCAAGAAAACTCATTCTATTCACATACAAGCTTTTGGCATCCAACTTTATGCATCTTGGATTACTCTTACCTTGTAGAAATCAATCCAGAACAAGAACCAAGCTCTTGAGAACCAGTAATACAGACTTGTTTTCTCTATTCAAATCATTGATTCGATAAGCCTTATAGGAGCCAGCCATTTAACATGTATAATTCAATCACGTCTTCAACTAATTATATCACTTATTTTGTAAGTCCTTAAGTAGTTACTTTATAATCACTTTATATCTACTATTTATTACTTTATGTATTTTTGACCGAACCCCCGTGAAGGAGTTATAAAGCTTCCTCACTTATTTCCCCTTGTTCTAACACACCAAAACTCTGACCAGACCCATCCAAATAATATTATCTCTCACACAACTCTCTGCAACCTTCCAAACATGACCAAAACATTTCCCAAATCTAGAAAATCCTTTACAAGTTCTTAGGAAACTGTTTCCCATACCAACATCGGTCACACTATCTCACTGACCTTAGTAGCCTAACTAATGTTGACAATTGTGAATTTTTAGTAACCTTTATAAAACCTACCCAGAGAAATTTTAAAATACAAACTGAATATATCACTTGCACTCTGTTACTCTCTACTGCACTCAAGTTGTGAACAATGGTAACATATCTCTCTTTTACTCTCTCTTTGTTGTTTATTACTCTTTTATTTCTCAAAAGTGGACTATCATCTCTAAGGAAGTTTGACACTTCCTGGAACAAGCACGTAGCTTGGTAGCCCACTCATATATCTACTAAATATGATGGGAAGATTTATAACTCCTTCACAGGGATTTTGTCAAGAATGTGTAAAGCAATAAATAGTAGATATAAAGTGATTATAAGGCAATTACTTAAATACTTATAGAATAAATGATATACTTAACTAAAGATGTGATTGAATGATAAGTGTCAAATGGATGGCTCCTATAAGGTTTATCAAACTAATTCCTTGAATAGAGAAAACAATCATGTGCTACTAGTTCTTAAGAGCGTGGTTCCTATTCTAGATTGATTTTTGCGAGGCAACAGTAAGCCAAGATGTGGAAAGTTGGAAACTAAAATATTGTATGTGAATAAAATGAGTTTTCTTGATTTATACTGACCCTAAACATTAGTTTAGATTTTGGCTTAAGTAACTAATGTTGGTGAGTAACATCCCACCCTATGCCTCACTGACATGTGTGGTGGATAGGTGTACATCTCGTGGTTTAGGTTAGGAGGCCACCAATAGATTTATAGGGAGTGATGAGAGAGAGAGAAAGATGTATTCACACAGGCCTGAGATGTAGTTATACAGGCAGAGGATGTAGAAGTACATGCCCAAGATGTGGAAGTATAGGCTGAAGATGTAGCTCAAGCATAGGTATTGGTTTTAAAGGGATAGGTGGTGACATTACATGGCTAGGTTAGGGAATACAAGGCTAGGTCAGGTTATTACAGGGTCAAGTTATTACACTAAAAGTAGAAAGGGATAGTTTAATAGCAATAGGTCAAGCTACTCCTCCTCCACCACAAGGACTAGTATAGGGGACTTTAGTACATGCAATGGGACCACCATAGACTATATATTTAGTGAGGTACAACACTACTCTTGATGAGATTTCTTATTATGAGAGGGCCATCAGTGAGTTCCCATAGATTTAAAGGTATTTTGAGTTTAGAGATCAGGAGAGATCAGTGAAACATGCCATGGCTTCTAGCTCACGTAGTTGTAGATAAGTGGAGAGTGGTGATGACACTACTAATTCATGACAATGCATATAGCCTTGAGGATTTTGAGTGTTAGATTTTGTTATTGTTATATATGTTTTATACACACTGACCTATGAGTTGAAGATGAGAGATGTATATTTTGAGGAAGAGATGATATTGTTATGATCTATTGATGTACATTCATGTTGAGTGTGTATATATATATGAGATGTGTTATTATGATTTTGAGATATGTTTATTGTGATAGTGATGATGATGTGGATGGTTATATTATGTTAATATTAAGCATGTTAGTTGAGTTAGACTAATATTTCCCATATGTGTGATGGTATATGCATAGTTGATTTTTTAGTTGCATCTTAGCATTTTTCCATGTGTGATGGTGTATGCTAAAAATAGATAGGTTATTTATGTTATATTTGTATGAAGTTTTCATCTTAGCAAAGAGATAAACATGTGATTAGGATGGGAAATAAAGAGGCAAAATGCTCATATACTAGCAAAAACCATAATCATAACATAAATAGGCTCAGAATATGAGCCTCTTTCATGTTTTGCATCATTTGACCATTTTGTTTGTTAGAGAAGCATCATGTTTAGCTTGTGTTAAGTGAGTTCAAATTCTCTTGAAAGAGTATGAGGGGAAAAGGGGGAAATGAGTGAAAGTGTTTTGGTAGCATAACCTTCGAAGTGGGGATGATATGTCTTTGTTGTGGGTGACTCGAGAGATACTATAGGCAAGTCCATGACTTAACACTTTTTTTGTGTGTAATCTGATCAATGAGGGAAGCCTACAATGGGATTTTGTTTGTGTTGAGGCTATATGAAGCTAATCAATATGAGAAGCTTTTTGTTTTTATTTCTCTTGATAACAAAGCTAGGCATAACCATCCTTTAAGGGAGTGGTCTAATTTTTTTTTTTTTGAGTTTTAATAGCTATCCTTCAAAGGAGTCATCTATTTATAGTATCAAAGAGAAGTTACATAGCTGTCCTTCAAGGGAGCAGTCTATGTTGAGAATCATGACCTGATAGTTTAGAACTGTTTTACACATCCCATTTTTTTTACTTTTAGTCATAGATAAGACTATAGAGGTTTAGGAGTTTTCCTCTTTGAGGGAAAAACCATATCACTTCATAGGTTAACTAAGTGTGTAGGATTAAGGGTTAAGAGGAAGGGAAATTAATGCAATAGGGTGCTCAAGGGATGAGCTCAAGTTTAACACGAGGTGAAGCATCACTTTATTAACAAAAGAATGGTCATAGGTGTAAGACATTTAATATCTCAAGTTTTAGCTTTCCTTTGAGAGAAGACAAGTGATAAGTTCCTGAGCCATACTTATGAGTTATGATGTAAGGTCCAAGCCAATTAGGAACAAACTTTCCCCATTTACTTTTCTCCATGTTTGTCACATGTTGATTTTATTTTAAGACAAGATCTCCAATATTAAAATCTCACTCCTTGAGTTTTTTTTAAATCATGTTTGATATGCTCTTGATAGATTTGGAGGTGGTTGAGGGCTATGAGATGATGCTTATCAATCAAATCAAGTTGAGTCAAATGTTCTTGGTGAAAGTCATCATTAGTAAGTATGTCTTTTAGAGAAATGTGAAGAGAAGGAATCTGAATCTCAAGAGGTAAAATAGCATCCATCCCATAGACCAAGGAAAAAGGCAAAACACTTGTAGGGGTTTGAATTCTAGTGTGGTAAGCCCATAAAGCAAAAGGAATGTGTGAGTGCCGATCCTTGCCTATATTGTTGACTACCTTCATGAGAATTTTGGTCAATGTTTTGTTAGAAGCTTTTGCTTGTCCATTTTCTTATGGATAATATGGTGATGAGAAGCTTAATTTGATTATAAATGTATCACAAATACTTTGGATAGTCTTATTTTTGAAATATTTACTATTATTTGTTATAATTTTATGTGGGACACCAAAACAATAGATGATGTGATGGTTGATAAATTCAACAATTTTTTCAACCTTAATGGAGATGAGAGGAATGGCCTCAACCCACTTGGTGAAATATTCAATGGTAGTAATGATAGAACAGTGATAGAGAGATGAATGAGGGTTAATCTCATCGATTAGTCCAAACCCCATTGGGAGAAGGGCCAATAGTCTTTGATGACTTGTAATACATGACTGAGAACATAAAGGAGGTTAACATGTTGTTCTAATTTGACGTAAAACCAAACCTAATCACCACTATCTTGATGGAGTGTTGGCCAATAATAGCCAAGTCAAAAGATACACTTGGTAACTGTGTAACCATTGAAATGTCAACCACAAATCCCATCATGGACTTCCTTAATAGTGAAGGGAGTCTCAATACTAGTGAGGCATCTAAGGAGGAGACCATCAAAAACTCACATGTAAAGAAGTCCCCCTAGCATAGTGTAATGAGTGGCACATTTTATGAAGGCATATCTCCCATTATTGGAGAGATCAGAAGGGGTAATAGAAAATGAAAGATAATCTGAGTTGTTTGTACCATAAGTCATGTGGGTTGTATGTTACATTTTTGATAAAAAGGATGTTAGTTGATACATAGGAGGGTAATGTTAAGCAATTCATGGTGACATAGAGTTTCAAGGAAGAGGATGAAGATGGTATGTGTGAAATGAGTGAAGCTATTATATCAGCAAACTTGTTTGTAGATTGAGGAATAGTTTGTAAGAGATAGGAGTTAAATGATCCCAATAATGTATCTACATGATGTTTATACCACTGTAGAATTTTGTTTTTGCATAGGTAGGAACCATTAACCTGATTAACCACTAGCTAAGAATTAACAAAAATGGTTATTGATTTGATACCCAAGAAGATATACATTTGAAGCCCTAAGATCAAAGCCTCATATTTAGCCATATTGTTAGTACATTCAAAATCTAGTTTAAATGACAAAAGCTCACCATCTAGAGGAATAAGAATGACCCCCACAATCGTATTGACATTTAGACCAATCAAAGAACATCATCATTTGATAGGAGATGTCATCGATGGAGAGCATTATGATGGATTCATTAGGGAATTTGAGATTTGAAGGTTGGTTATCAGGTAAAAGGGTGGTAGCTAACTGGTTAGTGATCATTTTCCGCTTGATAGAATTTTATTGAATAAATAATAGTTCAAATTCAATGAGGAACATGAGCCATCGAGCTACATATTGGTTGTGATATGGCTTGGAATGCATGTATTTGAGGAGATCAGTATGGGTGACCACATAGGTTTTGTGATTTAAGAGGTAATGGTAGAGTTTGGAGGTTGAAAAGACCAACACAAGGCAAAGCTTTTTGATATGGGTATATTGAGTCTCATAATCAATAAGTGTGTAGTTTATGTAGTAAACCACTTGCTCTCGATGTTGATCATCTCGATGTGTAATCATAGCACCTAGATAATGGTATGTTATAGAAATGTAAAGGTAGAAAGGTTGATTTTCCTTAGGTGGAATGAGAACTGGTGGGGAAAGAAGATATTGTTTAAGTACATCAAAATATTCTTGGAAATATGTATTCCAATTAAAGGAGACATATTTTTTGAGGAGATGGTGAAAGGGTTGGCAATGATCTGACAACTAGGAGATGAAGTAGTAGATCGACTGAATTTTGCCTTGTAAGTTACAGAGTTGTTTGATAGTATTAGGTGGAGGAATCTCTAGTATTTCTTGAAACTTAATAGGGTTGACTTCAATACCATGAAGAGAAATGATAAAGCCTAAGAGCTTACCAAAAAGGACACCAAAGACACATTTCTTTGGGTTTAGTCAAATGTTATATTGGAAGAGATGAGTAAATATGATTTTGAGAATTATCAGTGATCTTGGCAAAGTTTAGACTTTTTGAGTAAGTCATCCATGTAGTCTTCCATAATTTTGTGTAGGAGATCATGGAATATGTAAGTCATAGCACATTGGTAGGTGGTACCATCATTATTCAAACCAAAAGGCATGAGCTGATAATAGAAAGTCCCCCATGGGGTAATGAAAGTTGTCTTGTGTTGATCCTCATGAGCAACCAAGATTTGATTATATCCTGAGAACCCATCCATAAGTGATAACATCTCATGGTTGGCTGTTAGATCAATAAGTTGGTCAATACTTTGCAATGGGAAGTCATCTTTTGGACAAGTGAGCTTTAGGTCATAATAGTCAATGCAAATGCAAATTCCTCTTGTCACTTTTGTGATAGAAATAATATTAGAAACCCATTGTAGGTAGTTGATGGGTTGGATAATGTTAATAAAAAGGAGGTATTGGAGATCTTATTTGACAAGGAGAGCAATAAAAAGATGCATTTTATGAAGCTTCTGCTTAATAGTTTTAGCATCTCTATTGATGAAAATGTTATGAGTGATGATAGAGGTGTTAATGCTAGGCATGTCATTATAAGACCAATTGAAGGATTTGCTATAGTTATTAAGAAATGTGGCATAATAAGCTTGCTCAAAGGAATCCAAATATTGGCCAATCTTGAGGATGTAGGGGTTATCAAGAGAGGGTAAATTGATGTCAATGGTTGATTCATTTAACATAGCTTATGTTTTAGATGGGAGTGATCATTGGATATAAGAATCATCTACACCCATGTATGTGAGAATAGTATCATCATCTTGACATTGGATAATGTTAATAGTGGGAGAGTCTTCATCAATCATTTCAAGATGAAAAAGAGGAAGGGACCTTGTTTCCTTACCCTAGCAATAGGTGAGAGGCCCCAAATGGATGGCATTTATTAAAAAAAAAATTAAAAGGTATAGATACCTTTGATTTGGAAGGTGATAGTGGAGAAGAAGGTGTAGAAGGAGAGTCTAGCTCTTCAATAATTGGTACATGGGAAGTTTTGGTGAATTTAGTTGGTTTGTCATAACCCACTCCATGCCTCTTCTTGGCATTTTCAATGGTTTTACTAGTGGGATATTCAATGGGTGTATGAACACCCTGCTCATAACGACCCAAACCAAATCCTTTCCAGACACACCTATAAAGATAAGTGTGATCAAAACTAGGCTTACTCAGGAAAGAGAAGTCACAAGTAAATGGTTGTGGTGAAGAGGATGGATTATCGATAGTGGGAGACTAATCAATTCCCCCATATGTGAAATAAGTTTGAAGGCTAAGGGGCCTATAAGGGATGACCATCACAATACAAGGATCATAATTTGGGTGCATATGAAGCTTTCCATACTCTTGTGGAGTATGGAACATGTCAAGCATCAAAAAATGATATTCTCTGAGTGACAAACATTTAAAAGTTTCCTCTGTGGAATCTTTGTCAAGAATTTGTGCTATCAGTATTTGTGTAAATAGGGTAGCAAAGCTTGTGGAAGATTCAAAAGTATCATGTGGAGAAGATGATGTCTTTAATGGAATGAGAACATCATTGGGACTATAAGTCATGTTGTATGTTTTAAATATAGGTGGGTAGATGGGTATAATATGCACTTACCCATTATGCTCAAACTTGAGACATCAATGAAAAGTTGAGGGTACACATGCCATAGCATGTATCCAAAGTCATCAAATCAATATGTTATATTATAACTCTCCTTATACAACATAAAAGAGCTCAGGAATTATGTGAGGACCTACATGGATATGTAAGACAATAGTGCCCACCCTAATAGTTATGGTATCATTAAAGGAGTGGAGCACCATGTTAGTTTGAGACATGCAATTATCAGGAAGAGCTAGATGTTTGTAGGCATGGGTGTAAATAATATTAATACTAGCCCCCCATTGATCATGACTCTTTTGACATGAGTTTGATCAATATATGCAGTAATAAAAAGGGCAAAATCTTGATCTTCAGGGTGTTGAGGTGGAATTTCCAAATTACTAAAGGAAATCAGGGATATGGAATTAAGAGAGATGACCAAAGCTATAAGAGGTTGGGAATCATTAGTTTATACCTAAACCACTTAGAAGGCACTAATCAAAGCTTGATGGTGTTGGGGTGAGTTTTTTATTAACTCATACAAGGACATTTTCATAGGAGTTTGGTGAAGCTATTTCACCATTGAGCTTTGAATAACATTTGAAGATGTTGGTTTTGAGACACCCAAGATAGAAATCTTGGGATTAAGAGGATGAGTGTATTTGGAAAATGGATGAGCCCAAGGAGTAGTGAATTTTTCCTTACCTTTATATTTTTGATTTTGTAACCATATGGCCACATTAACTATGTTTATTTGAAACATAGGTGAAGGATGTGGCAAAGGGGGTACAACAACATATTTGGGTTTGAATTTAGGTGGAAAAATATGATGTATTGTGGATGCTAGAGGTGAAATAATAGGAAGGTTAATGGGAGCATCAATAAAGAGAGTTTTGACATCAAAGTGTTATCGAATAATTGTTGTGAGAGATTTACAACTCTCTGTATTGTGTTTTGGTGAATGATGATATAGACACACTTGTGTATTATTAAACCAAGATGTCTTTTATTTGAGATGGATATAAGGCTTATTGGGGGGAAGAGTTATTATGAAATATTTCAACAATTGACATAGAAAAAAGCTCTGAGAGCCTGTGAGTGGGCTAACACTTCTTATGATAATTGGAATGGACACCTTATTTTGTTTAGGAGTTGCAGGGGTGATTTTGTGTGGTACCTTGTTAGTTATCATGGTGTTATATGTGAAAGGAATACCAAGTGGTAGAGGTAGTAGTGGAGGTAACTTAATCTTTTGTTTTTTTTAGATTGGTAATACTCCAACTAGAGTATAGGGGTACGGTCCCAAAATTGATGATAAAGTTAAGGGTTGAAGAGGGAAGGATTAGAGAGATCTAGGAAGCTTAACATTTTTATGTAGTTCAGGCCATAAAACTTCAACTTATGGTTGGAGAGTTAGATATAATTTCACCTGTGGATGAATTAGATTAGAGATGAGATGTATGCCTAAAGACTTGATCTGCTTTAATGTGGCAGATGCCTATGAGGGTGAGGGTTCTAACATCGATGGATGAGATTTTAGTGATTTTAGTGAAGAAGCTTTGGCTTTGTCAAAGAACTTGGGGTGAAGGGTAGTGAGAGGATTTGTGGTAAAAGTTGACACTCATTGTGTAGGATAAGGAGTTTTAAGTTGGTCTCAAAAATCCGCGTGATCTAGCTTCATAGAGTCAAAAAATTCTAGAATTTTCACCAACCCTGAGAAGGGTTTAGATGAAGTTGATGTAGGTATTATGGTTTATTCTTTAGAAGTATGAGGTGATTGAGAAAGATAGAAATTATTGGTCTCTGCTACCTCAGGCCAAGGATGAGAAGAGCCAAAAAAGGGTCTTCTTCGACAAAGACAAGAGAAGAAGCATGGTCTTCCATGGGTAGAGAAGAGGTAGGTGATGAGGGTTCCTCGAGGGGGTAGGGAATAGGTATAATTTCTCTCTCAACATGTGGGTGAGGAATAGGTAAATTATGATCCTCCATAGGTAAAATAAGTGGTAAAAGTGGTAGAATTGGAGTAGGTACAATATGTCTCTCGTCTAATGTAGGAGTAGATAACATTGACTCTTTTAGGTAAAAAGGTGGAGTGTATGGGGTATTATTCTCTATCAATGGAGGAGAGGCAAGTGAAGAGGGTTCCTTGAGAGGGTATAAAATAGGAATGATGTTCCCCTCAACATGTGGTTGCATAATGGGTAAGGCATGGTCTTTAAGTGGTAAGAGGATAGGTAAAATTGGTGGAAAAGGAATTGGCAATACATGCTCCTTTGGTGGCAAAATGAGTGGTAAAGGAATATCTTCCTCATGTGGAAGTGGAATGGGTGGAAGTGGAATGGGTGAAATAGGCTCTTATACCTGATGAGGAAGAATGGGCAAAATAAAATCCACTGATTGTGGGGAAGGAGTCAGCAAAATGGGTGCATCCTATTGTGAGAGAGGTTAAACTAGAGGTAAAGGAAAGACCATATTAAATATATGGATATTGTGATCACTTGAGTTAGTCATGGTCTAAACAATATTTTTATTGGGTGAATGGTTAGGAAAAGGTTGCTTGAATACATCCATATTTTGGTTAGTGGGCACATTAGGATTATCCAATACAAGATCACCCCTATCAAGCATATCTTGAACAATGTTCTTGAATGTTTTATAGTTATTAGAGTTGTGGCCTTTAACTTGTTGGTAGCCACAAAATTCATCCTCCTTATACTAGGTTGGAATAAGATGGAAGGGTTTAAATTATAGAGGAGGTTTGATTTGAGGAAGGCTTATGACACCTTATTGCAATAGTTTTTCCAAAATGGAAGTATATGACTCCCCAATGGGAGTGCATTGTCTTTGTTCATACCGTTGTTGGAATTTATTGGTTGGATTTTGTGAAGTCAAAGAATTAGGTTAGTTTATAGTCATGGAAGAATATAATTTAATGACCATCATGTTGGTAGAGCCTTTAGATTTTTGGTTAGAAAGAGAAGTTATAGAAGAAAAGGAGTCATTTGATTTAGAATTGGCATTCTTACTGCACAACTTGACTTTGCCTTCGTCTATTACCCAAATCTCAAGTTTATACACCATTGTAAAGGCCTCATCAAATGTGCAAAATTTTTTACTCAGAGTGTGGATGAAATGTGCATAACACATGCCCTCAAGAAGAGCTTAATAAGCTCAAGTTGGGGTAAGGAGAAGGAGAGTTGATTGATCAAGCCTCTTTAGCGAGTGAAAAATCTATGATAGAATAGTCATCAAATTATCGAATAGAATAAAGGTCTATAATAGAAACCTTTTTAGAAATGTTAATAAAGAAATGGTCTAGGAATATTTGTGTGAGTTGGGTAAATGAGAAAAGGGAGTACTGAATTATAGAGCTATACCAATCTAGGGTAGCACCTGAAAGAGACATAGGGAAAGTGCAAAGTAATAACAAATCATCATGCCCTATTAAATAACAAGCTTGTCTAAATACTCACAAATGTTGTTGTGGGTCCTCTTTAATCTAGAAACAAGTAAATTTGGGGAGTTCCCATTATATTAGATAAGGGTGAATAGGCACAGAAGGATGAATGGGTTCATTTCATATATGATCATAAGATAACACATTCTTTGAACTCAAAATGGAGGTCTCTAGGTTAGACATCTTATCCATCAACATCTTAATGTGGTCTAGAGGATTATTGATTTGGGAGATACCCCTTAAGTTATAGAGAACCTGATAAGAAGGACAGGGAATGTATGACATAACTTGTTGAGGTTGTGTTAGCAAAAAATAAGGATAATAATTCATAGGTTACGAGTAAAAAGAAAAGGGGCTTGTTCCATTGGGTTAGAGACTATGCTTTGGTTAGATGTTATTATAGGTTGGGTTACTGGAATGGTTATAGTAGGTGAAGGTTGAGTCATAACTTGAGTAATTATAGGTGTGAGAGTAGATAGAATAGGTACCAACAAATTTTTAAATGGGGTGAGACTTGACTGAACTACTTGTGGTTGTAAAAGTAGGGAAGTCATGTCAGGGTTTAGGTGGGATTGGGTAGTTGGCGATGCTAAAATTTATACATTGTTCATGGTTGCATTACTTATCAAAGTGGTGGTTTGAGTAACCATGGGGAAAATAGTGGAGATAGCTGAAACTAAAGTTATCTCCATTAGAGAGGTTGGCATACCATATAGTGGGTCACCCAAAAAATTGTGGGTTTGGCTCATGGCAAAGTAATGCTGAAGGGTTGCCATATTGTGATCAAGAAATTTAGCAAAATCTTGATTTCCTTCATGCACAATGGGAATTTGGTTGGGGCTAGGAGTATGCTCTATATCTAAAGTATGCTCCATTATATAATTAACAACAAGAGGGGAAGGTGGAAGTGGTTGCTAACTTGAGTAATCGACAAGAATTTTGGCTTGGGATCACATCAATACCATGTAAAAAGAAGTATAAATAGTCTTAATACTTTGTATTAGTGATAGAATAAGGAAAAACTAAGTTCAGGTGTAGGTAAGTAGGTTATTATCTTGATATTTTGAGTAAAATAAAATTATATAGTCACCAATGCCAGTTACTTGACCGATGTCAGTAGTAAAAGTTTGTTGATGTTGGTAAAATTAATCAATGTTGGTAGGATAAAGTCTACTGATGTCGGTGGAATTAATCGATATTGGTCACTATGAGATCCTAAGAGATGGAAAATACAATGTTTTAGAAACCTAGAGGTAAAATATAGGTAAAATAGAGGATGCAAGAGGTCTGTCTAAGAAGGAAGAACACTCAAAAAACATGATATAACAAGTTATAAAATGTAAGTATTACAAATAGTGTTGGTTTTGTGAATCAATGAAAAAACATCCTTACCAACTCCAAAATATAGAAGGCAATAGAAAAAAAAAAGAACAATGTACAACCACTAATTATTAAATCCTAGAGATTAATTTTAGTCTTGTGTTGGCTTATACCTTAATGAGATAGTGAGAAGAAAATTTGGTTAACAAAGGTAATAGAAAGCAATCTAGAGCTAGTTTCAGGTTAGTTTTAGTGCTCAAGAGGAAATTTGTGTTAGACCAGGTACATGGTTTGTTACAGGAGCTTTCTCCCCTCACTTCATGGACATAAATCCAAGCTAGGCCACTTATCCAAAATATACCTTTTGCCTAGAGTTTATACTCCACCAGAGAATGGAGTGGGTTCTCCCCTTGGTGGTGAAATCCAAGTAGGATAGCTGGGTAGGGTAAGGTGATCCACCAGGTGATGAAATCTTGATGGGCCTTGTCTTAGGTGAGTTTAGATGTTTTTTTGTGAGTGTGATCTAGTTGTGTAACATAGGTGCACTACAATTTATTCATAATGCTTGTAATTAACTAGGTGAGCTAATATGTAACAAGCAAACAATGAAGTGCAGTAAGTTTTAAACCCAAATCTGAAATGTTTAGATTCAAATTAAAACAATGATGAGATAGGAGTAGAGAATGAAATTCATTATTCTAATGTGCATGCAAGAAATAAATAAATAAAATATTCTCTTAACTTTTAATAAAAATGATAAATTGCTTTTAGAGGCAAAGAGAAAAGAAGGTGATAAGGAAGAAGAAATTTTAGTTTATTACCCTTAAATAGAAAATGAAATGTTGAATATTTTTCTTTGAGGGAAAAAATAAGGAGAAAGTGCAAGAAATGAAATTTTCACTATAATGCACCTATATGAATGCTTAAAACAAGCAATGAACTCAAGGAAAACTCCAGGGTCCCACCAAGCATACCAAAAATGTTTTGCTAAGATTGTATCTATTTCAAATCTAAAGAGAAATAGAGAAGAAGGATAAGGACAAGTGATTAGAATGAACCCAGATTGGTTTGCACACCATATCTAGATGTTGTGAGCACTCTTCTTTGGCTGGGGAGCACTACCTACAAGTATGAAAGCACTACCACAACATATCTTTTAGTAGATATATGAGTGGGTTACCAAGATATTTGCTTGTTCCAAGAAGTGTCAAACTTCCTTAAAGATGACAATCCACTTTTAAGAAACAAAAGAGTAATAAATAACAAAGAGAGAGGAAAAGAGAGATATGTTATTGTTGTTCATAGCCTAAGTGTAGTAGAAATTAACAGAGTATAGCTGATATATTTAGTTTATATTTTGAAAGTTATCTGGGCAAGTTTTAGAAAGGTTATTGAAAATGCATAGTTGTTGATGTCAGTTAGGCTATCAAGGTTGGTGAGATAGTGTGACTGATATCGGTTGAGCGACCAATGTCAATAGGGGCAATAGTTTCCTAAGAACTTGCAGAGGCTTTTCTAGATCTAGGAAATGGTTTTGGTTAAGTCTATAAAGTTAGGGAGAGTTGTGAGAGAGAGAATATTATTTGGATGGGTCTGGTTAGAGGTTTGGTGTGTTGTAATAAGGGGAAATAAGTGGGGAAGCTTTATAACTCCTTCACGGGGGTTTAGTCGGGAATGTGTAAAGCAATAAATAGTAGATATAAAGTGATTATAAAGTAACTAATTAAATACTTATAGAATAAGTGATGTACTTAGCTGAAGAGGTGATTGAATGATAAGTGTTAAATGGATGGCTCCTGTAAGGCTTGCCAAATTAATGATTTGAATAGAGAAAACAAGCATGTGCTACTGGTTCTCAAGAGCCTGGGTCCTGCTCTAGATTAATTTCTACAAGGTAACAATAATCCAAGATGCATAAAGTTGGATGCCAAAAGCCTATATGCGAATAGAATGAGTTTTCTTGATTTTTTCTAAATTAAACATTAGTTTATAATTTGGCTTAAGTAACCAATGTCGGTGATCTCACCGACGTTGACCATGGGTTGAATGATATTAGTGGCATGAGAATAGGTAAAAGGGGCTATTTTTAGCCTATTTTCTATTCTTTCTCATTCCAAGTGTGGTATCCATTAGTAAATGGTAGAAATAAGAGGTTAATAAGGACATAGTTAGTTAGGAATTGATTTTTGGGGTAAGAACAAGTTATGGGTAGTTAGGATAAGGGGACTAAGTCTTGAGGTGACTCAAAGGGTAAGAATTAGTCTTAGGATGAGGTGGTCAGGTAAGGTGGCATAAGTGGTTTATAATTAACTTATTTAAATGTTTTTAAATTAATTAAATGTGTGAGGGGTAAAAGCATGGGTTAGAAGGGCTAATTATTATTATGGGTTAGGTAAAATCATGGGCTCAAGGGTGTTTCAACACATGGAGTTATGCATGTGTGTGACATAATTTTAGTGTCTACAGTGCAACCCTCTAGACCTATTTCTTCATATCCCTCCACACCTCCTCTACCTCTACTTTGCCCTTCACCTTCACTACCTCATCCATCTCTATCTCCTCCCCATACTTTCCCATCCCCTTCTCACTCTATGCCTCTGAACTCATCTATTCTTGACCCATCATCCCCTCAACCTAATCCTCCCCTTTCTACCCCACCTTCTCCACCTCCACCTTCTCCACCTTCACCTTCTCTACCCCCACCACCATCTCCTCTTAGTACCAACACCATACAAGCTTCCCCATAACAACCTCAAAGACAAGCACCCCAAAAAGAGTCTCTTCAGGTACATATCCATAGCTTAGGATTAGATTTCAAGAGAACTCCCTCCCTAGTGCAGGAGAAGGATACATCTAGTGATTACCTATTTGATGTTATAATAGGGTATAATGAGGATGGTGAGGAAGATAATGAGATAGACACTGGTGTCCATGAGGAGATTGATCTTGAATGAGACCCCAATAGGGGAAAGACACTAGCCAATTCAACAGATCAGGAAGATGAAATAATGGTGACCACTACATGTGAATGTTACCAATTCGATGTAGAGGATAAAAGACTCTATATTTGGCTGCACTTCCATCCTAAGGAAGTGACTTATAAAACCAAGAAGAAAGTGTCCTTCCTATTTGAGATGTTTAATGAGGATCATGATTTTGAGCTCCCACTAGATAACATCTCTTTCAGCCTAGATCTCTAGCACTATTAGATTTAATGAGGGTTAATTCATAAAATCTCTCCCCATTGATAGCAAGTGCTAAATTTTTAAAACTTGGCATAGAAATAATGTGCTAGAGCATTTTGTCAAAATTTGATGCATGCACAATAGAGAGAAAACATGCCCAAGTTGTAAAAATGTATAATAAAGTGCTTGTAGAGAATCAAGCACTCACCGAGGAAGTGGCCTCAATGAAAAAAAGCTCTAAGAGGCCATAGAGGAAAAAGTTAGGGATTTAACCCTTTATAAAAAAATTTTTAAGAAAGACCCAACACTTATAGATGGCATACCTATAGATGGGGATTCCATTGGAAATCTAGAGACCCTAGTTGAACTATTACTCAAGAAATGCAAGGAGTGACCCATGCCAAGAGATGAAGGGATAGAAATTTTTGAACAGTTCACCACAACCATTGACATATGTAAGTGTGCCTTAGATAAATTTGGGGAAGTTATCCCCATTTTGGATGGAATTTTTACATGCCTAACATGCCCTAATAAAGTCTTGGAGGCTCAGCTCCAAGCTAAAAAGGTCATAAGGTAGTAATCAACTTATGTTACCTTCCTAATAGAAGAATACACTGAGTGTGCAAAATTATTTAAAGATGTAGAAATGATGGAGGACATCATTATTAACCATCATAAATAGCTAAATACAATTTTTTCATCCCTCTGAGGATAGGTTGATAAGGAGGTTTACACACTAGAAGACATCCAGAAGGATGCTAGCACAACCTTAGATGAACAGGTGAAAAATACCAATGAGACTCTGACCTAACCCAAGGAGTTGAAAGCATAAAAATAGGCCATTAAAGGAATAATTGTGAAGGTCCTTGATATATTGTCCCATTGGGATGGTCTGAAAAAAACTTGAGCAGAAGGGGCTTGAATTTTTGGAAGATGCTAGCATGGACTAGTTCAAGATAAACTAAGGGCATAGTGTGGGGCGATGTTGGCCCCAAAATTTTGACTAAGTATTATTATATTTTGGTAAGAAACTAGCATGATGAAGAAGGACCATAGCATGGGAAGACCATGGCACATGATTTCCAAGTGTAGAAGCACTAAGGCATGAAACCTATTAGGTGCAAAAGGTCAGTAGCACAAAACCAACATGAGAGGACCCAAGAACATTGGACTCAAAATGAAAATGAAAGATTAGGGGAGTGCATGGGAAGTGGGAATAATTAAAAAAGTTATTCATATGGGACACTTCAACCTTTTTGATCAGAGGTTTTATACCAACTTGTAAAGAACAGAATACATGGCCACCAGTATATAGCATAGAGTGAGGATCTAGGGGTGCAAGGACCTAGGTCTTTAGGAAGAACTTATTATAAATGCCATGAATCTTAGTCTATTGAGATTCTATATGCCATTATTTCATAACATTAATAATTTTAACACTTGGTCAGGTAAAAACAAGTATAATTACCTCTATTATAATCTTTTGTGAAAAGGACCTTTTGGAGAATAAATGATGAAGCTTTGCCTTTTTATTCATTAAGAATCTAATGTGATATACCTGATTTTGTCAAATTGTGTCTTGAATGATGGAATACACTAAGTTATAAACTTAGATATGATTTATTTCTTATTCTTGTTATTGGTATTTTTTTCTTTTTGTTAGATAATGATGGTGATCCATGTAGTAATAGTAATAGTTACATATGAAACTAGAAGGATCATAGTAGTATATTTGTCTTATTAATTAATATTTATTTAGAAATACATAAATATAGATGAAAAAACATATAATATTGTGATACAAAACCTTTAGGTAATGGTCTTTTGTTTCACACTTTAGGTGAGTGCATGAGACTTAACTATCACGTGATAGGTCCAACGCACTAGCCCATTGGGATACAATTTAGTGCCAGAGTTGGAATTAACTAATAAATTGTAGTAGAAATTAGAAGGTAAATGAATGTAAATAATTTTTAAATACATACCTTCACTTGCCTTGTTGTTTTTAGATAAGAGTTACATGATAAGCATATCATAAAGGCATCAAGTGTGTTAAAAAAGAGATAGAACTGAAAAATAAGATAAAATTTAGAGTTTTGGAAAAAATATGTGGTTGGTATTAAAATTTATCTATGTTATCAGTATTACAAAACTTCTTTTGATTTGTCAAAATATTCTATAATAAAAAAAAGTTATGAGAAAACTATATAATTTCTCGATAAATAATTAAAGGCTTGGGATTTTTGAAATTTTACTATAAAAAGCAAAAAATAATTTCATTTGTGCATTTGTGATTATTGATTATTAGAGATCTAAGTATCCTAATTGAGTTGAGAGAGAGATTATGGTGCAAGCTTGAGGAGGACAACCCGTTCGAAGATGAGTAGGAAGACATATTATGGTCACTACACAAATAGTCCAGGTATGAATTAGTATAAAAATTACGTGGTTGACTTAGTAGAAAAAGTGGCCATTCTAGTAGGATATACAAAAATTTGGATGATGGCATATGCCATGGCCAATCATGCATAAAAATTAAGTGGTTGACCTAGTATAAAATCTGGGTGAATAGGATCAACCTATCTAACTTAGTTAGGGTTTGTTTAAAAGGAGGATTTCTTTAGGGATGAAGGCATGAAAGGTGTTGAAATAGGTAGTATATATATAATAAGCATTTAAGTATAAAAAATCCTAATATATATATATATATATATATATATATATATATATTAGGATTTTTTATACTTAAATGCTTATTATATATATACTACCTATTTCAACACCTTTCATGCCTTTATCCTTATATATATATATATATATATTCAAGATGTTTTTTAGTGGTTTCAGACATCTAGGAGCTATAATGCAAATTCTAAGTCTTGGAGGGTCCTACTGAATTTTAGACTTAGCCATATTTCAAGATTTAAGACTTAGACATAGTTTAAGGTTTTATGATTTTAGAAAGACATCATAGGAGGTAAATGGATGGACACTCTAAGGAAGCTAGATAAATAGTATAAATTCTATGAATCCATAACAATCTTGTGAATCACCAATAGTTTTCCCACCCCTTTACTAGTGTACACTTTAAGGCGTGCACTTAGAGACATTGAAATTTGATAGGTTCCTATAAGAGAGAACATGTTAGTAAATTATCAAGTTTAAAAATATTGTGTGTATACATATGCACCACCTAAAGCTCATCACATGTCATAAAAGTGTAACATGGGATGGTGATTATAGAAAGAAATAGAAACACACCAAACTGAGCTAATTAAAAACCAAACACTAAAATTAAAGTAATATAAAGTACCATATACATACCTTGACTTAATTTTTCATTAAATGATTGGATAAAAATATCCTAATCTTGATCATGAAGGTCACAATGCCTACATTTTAAAAATCTTATGGATACAAGACTTAAAATATAACTAATGCATCATACGTATGATGAGCAAAGCAACAATCAATAACTCTCAAAATTAAATTACTTATAAAATTGTCAAGCCATTATTTTTAAGGCTAGGTTAGAATTAAAATACCAATCATGTAAGGACAAAATTATGAATGTAGAACACACTAAATCATGCTAGGAATCATGTAAAACATGAATGACAAAAATGAATGTAGAACATACTAAATCAAATTGGGAAGCATGTAAAACATGAATGATAAAAATGAATGTAGAAGATATGAAATCATGTTGGGAAGTATGTAAAACATGAATGAAAAAAAGGAATGTATAACATGGTAAATCATATTAGGAAGCATGTAAAACATTGTAATTAAATGAAATATCAATGAAATAAAACTCTAAAAATATATATGTAAGCAAGTGAAAGGTAACCTCATGTAAGATAAGCATGCCAAATCAAATGTCAATAAAACATAGATGACTAAAAGTTTAAAATGTAAATCTAAATATAAGACAAACATGTTAAGGAAAGCATGAAGAAAGCATAAATTGATTAAATTGAGATGTGATTTAAGATGTAAAATAATCATGTGAATTCAAACATGAAGACAAATATATAATAATTTTAAATGTTATATGGAAGGTAAGCAAAGTCCACAAAAATCAAACAATAACATGATGGATAGCTGACAATCAAAAGCTCTAAAGGATGACTACTCAAACTTTTTTCTTGCTCTAAAATGTGATGTAAGAAAACACAACCACCTAATGACATGGATAGTATGATAATAAGATGGTGTTGTGAGAAAATTTAAAGGAATGTTTTTGAGGAAAACCTAGTCCTATCCAAGATATTACAATGCAACTCATAAACTATAAACCAAGAGGAATAAGCAGGTAGATGTGATCAAGATTGTGATCTATTAAAATCAATATCCAAAAAGGGGATACTATGAATCATGTGATGTAAATAAGGAATGTAAAGCACCACATTGGTGATGTAAAACTCCTTAGCAAGAATGAGACACACTATGCAAGTGAGCAAGGTTAAAAACTATCAACATAAAGGACATAGGACACTCTAACTAATGAACACAAATCTTGGGAGAACAAGTGAAGTACATAGATCATCTCATGAAGGCTATATGCATGAAAATTAAAATGAATCCTACCTTCTCATGACATTTTCCCTATTCCTCAAAACCCCTTATAGATTCATTGATCTATTACAAAGATTGGGTACTTATGTGAAAAAGTAGGTGGCACTATAAGTATATGATATAATGAGACCTCCTACCCCAGTCTACTGGCCTACCATAACCCAATGGATATTGAATCTATCATGAAGCCAACTATGGAGTTTGATATTTGACTAAGATATGAGATGTGCCAAATATCATGTCTTTTGGTGTGATATAACTTTTAAGATTTTTTTACAATTTGATCATTGATTTATGTTTCTTTTATGATTTAGATTTTAATTATTTTGTATTTTTCTATTCCTCTTCCATATGGATTCAAAGAACCAATCATGAGTAAAATAGGTGATGAACACAAGAGATCTTACACTTGGTCACTAGAAAAAGGGATCTAAAGACCATGGTGTCTAAAGGCTCTTAAACTTTCCCACAAGTTTGCAATCTCAAAACTAACCTATGTGTGCCTCAAATAAAAGGAAATAAGGGAAATACAAGTATCACAATAGATCCATCCATGTAATAAGTGATACAATGATGAATATGCTTGTATCTAATCATAAGGAGGTAAAATAATACTTTAAAAGGGATGGGACCATGCTATCATAGTCATTTCACTAGGAAGTTTTACTAATATACAAGTGATCGAACATAAATGTTAATTAAATTATTAGTCATACCAAAAGAAGGGGAAATTAAATGGTCATAACAAAAAAGGGAAAAGACAAATAAGGACCAAACAATCATAAAGAGACTTCTTGGAAATATGATTGTCATTGATGTCAAAAGGGAAATTATGAATATGTTATTGATGTACAGGATTGAATATGGTGATTAGAAGATATGCTTTATCAAAGCTAGGATCCAAGCCATTTTGATAGTGTTTTCCAACATAGTCAAATTTATAGGTTACAAGATAAAGATGATTAGGCACTTTTATAATGTCGTATCTTTCACATAAGAAAGCTTCAGGGCCAAATGGATATATAGATCGAATATCCTATGAAAGAGGAACAAATTATCTAATTTATAGGTCATGTGACTAAGCACAACAAGATTTATGCACGTGCAAAGTTAGCCTTCTAGGCAATATTAAATGGTCTCCATACTTAGAAAAAAATTGCACAAGGTCATGGAAAGTTGTCATGATTTTAAAAAGATCATATATGGACATTTTGAAAAGAAACAAATAGTAGATATTTTATGGATCTTTCATGAGCATCTTGAATATATAGACTACAGGTTGAATTGAGAAATAATGAGCTCAAAATTGAATTATCTTTGCTCTCAGACTAGATAGGGTTTCCTAATAAAAACCTAAGAGTTTAAGTCATGTCATCAATAGGCACTTTCTATTTTGATGGTGAATAGCTATAGCCTAGATTTAGTAGCTTGATTTATAACCTAAGCCTTTTTTGTTATTGCAAAATGGGCCTCTCAACCTAACAATTACTAGCTCAAGAAGTGAATCAAAGGGCTTAATATTTCCTAAGTCTTAGAATTTATATTATGTCCCTTATTAATCAATGGCTAGTACTTAATCAAACATTGGAGATCTAATAGAGTGCAATGAATTCAAATTGTCAAAAGGTCCTCCAAGTTAATGTGTAAGTGAAAATTTTCATAATCATGAAGCACGAATAATTAATTTATGGTGTGGTTTAAAGTCAAAAGGTCAATAAGCAATGTGAGGATGCCAAATGTCTCAATAGGGGGAACTGATAACTATATATAAAAGATAATCACTTACACCAAGCGTCACATTCTCAAGGTTTGGGTAGATATAGAGATCAAGCTTGTTAGAAGATCTGATAATTAGCAAATGATTATATAAAGGAGATCCAATGAAGTGAGTAGAATTAGATGGAAAAAATTGATTGATGTCAATCGACATAGTGGAAAGTTAAAGACTAAGCATGTTCAAGAAGATTGATGGAGTGAAAGTGATCTAAATATATAGGAAGCAACACAATGGGATAAAGAGCTCAATGTTTAAATGTCAAGATAGAAATAAAGATCTTTCATCTTTGAATATCGAATGACACATGGAAGTTTGGATCATGAAGATCAATGAACACATTTTAAAGATGACAAAGCTAAAGTTTGGAAGCATACAAGGATCCAACAAAGAACATGAGCCTATCATAGATTGATCAAATGGGCATGATTTAAAGTTGATATAATTTAATAGAAACCATTAGATCATGGTGCCAAAGGCAAGATCAATGTTTGACATTTAAAATCATGTCCGACATTTAAAATCATGTCCAGACAAATGGTTAGTTTTAGGAACATGTAGGAACTTGTGTAGAAGATCAATATCTCAACATAAACAATGATATTGATTGATCAAATATACATTAAAGAGCTTATGTATTAAAAATTTATTCTAATAGATGATATAGATAGCAAAGAGACCTATAATTATAGTGTAATGTATGAAATTGAGACATGAGAAACTTATAGTCTAAGTCATAATGAACTAGAGTCTAGAATTGGCATGATGTGTTGCAATCTGAGTGTGAACATATATAAGATATGGAATCTTAGATCATTTGTTTATATATGATATTTATGAAAAATAAATTTTTTCTAGTATAATTTCATTTTTCTATTGAGCCAAGTCGAATATAGATAGAGGCAGAAAGCCAAGAGCCAATGAAGTGTGCTAAATAAAAAATCATAAAGACACAAAACTAGAGGGGGTAGAGAAGAGCATAGTGGTTGGTGAAGCCAATGAAGTGTTTAAAATAGAGACATATATAGACATAAAATATATGAATATATAAGAGTAGAGAATACTAAAGGCACAAAGAGAGTCTGCAGAGTATGATCAATTATAGATTAGACCTATAACAAAGAATAGAGATTTGGATTCATGTATGAATCTAATTTTTAAATTAGAGTTGTATTTACATAGAAAAGTTTGATAAGTTGGTTCCATCAGATAAGCTAAGTGGGTGCTCATATTAGGGAGTGGGTGCTTCCTTAGATTTGATGCGCTTAAATTAGGTAATTGGTGTCTCCTTAGGATTGGTGTCCTTAAACATTGTAACCAGTGAGGTTTGCCAGTGAGGCTTTGAACTGTGAGGCTAGATTAGAATAGTATCTTCTAGTAGCTATTCTCAACATGTTTTTTCCCTTTGGATTTTCCACATATAAATCTTGTGTCATGTGTTTTTATGTTTATATGATCTATGCATATTTGATTTGATCTACATATATCTTTAATCTATTCTAAAAGGTAATTAAAGCACCAATTTTAATTTATATATTTATTCACCCCCCCCCCCTCAGTATCCTAATTATGTTCTAACAACTAGTATTAGAACCCAGGTTCCTAATAGAAGATTAATTATCTCAGGTAGATCTTGGAAGGGGAACACATATGGCTAGTTAAGAAGTATCTTCATCAAACAAAGCACCTCTTTTTGATTGATCTAACTATGCATTCTGAAGCATAAGAATGGAAGCTTATTTATATTCATTAGGTTTTGATGTATGGATGTCTGTAGTAAATGGATATAAAACCCCTACTACAACTACTACTGATCAAGCTACCAAGAAGGAATATGAGATAAATGCTAAGGAAAATAATGCTATTCTTTTTGGACTATCAAACTCTAAGTTTGTTAAAGTGATGCAGTGTCAAAATGCTCAAGATATCTAGAACAAACTAAAGAGCATCTATGAAGGAGATGAAAAGGTAAAACAAGATAAGCTACAAACTCACAAAGGTAAGTTTAAGATCCTTAAGATGAATGAATAAGAGGAATTTTAGACTACCTCCTTAGGGTAGATGAAATAGTCAATGCAATCAGAGGCCTTGGAGAGGAAATTAGAGATTCAATCATTGTCAAGAATATCTTAAGATCTTTTCCATCAAGATATGATTTTAAAATATTTGTAATAGAAGAAGCAAGAGATCTAGATAAACTCATTATTGATGAGTTTCATGGGACCTTAACAGCCTATGAGATGATAATTGGAGAGATAGACACCTTAAAGAGAGAAGCTACATTCAAAGTTGCCAAGCAATAAAAAGTAGAAGCATCCTCATCTAGATCTAAGGAGACTGATGAAGAAGAAGCTAACTTTGTCAGAAGACTAAAGAGAGGATTTGGAAAGCATAGAGGTAAGTTACCCATCAAATGATTTAACTATGGTAAAGTAGGACATTTTTATATTAAATACCATGATAATAAAAAGGATAACTCTGAGCAAGTAGAGTTTAACAAAAAGGTGAAACCCTATTATCCAAAGAAGAACTTATTCAAAAATAAGAAAGATCTGTATACAAAATAAGATAGTGGCTCAATGGAAGATAATGATAGTTAAAATGATGATCATGACTATGCTTTTGTGGCTAAGGGAAATAAATCCATATTCATGATAATAGGTCAACTTCTATAGATCTAGATCAAGATAAATTTGAAGACTCAGATGAAGAAGAATAAGGAGAAGTGGATCTAAAATGTGAGATCATATGTGCTTTAGATGAGATTGACAAGTTGAGAAAAATGAAAATAAAATAATCTTGGACAAAATGAAATTGAGAAAATTTCTAAAATCCTTAAAAATTATGATTAGATGGTAGTAAGTCTAAAGACACAAGTTGAAGAGGATAATAGAATAGAAGATGTAGTCAAACTCGAACTACAATCTAAATATGATGAATGTACGAAGCTAGACGTAGAAATAGTGGATTTGAGAAAAGAGCTTGAAAAAACTAAAGGTCAACTAGATAAAAGTCTAAAGTTGACAAGAGGATTAGAAATTTTTGATGAACTGATCAACTCCCAAAAGCCCTCAAAAGAGAGATCAGGGCTTGGTTATGAGAAGGGAAAAAGTAAATCAACTAGTACATTTGCTAACCTATATGAAAACTTCAAAGCAAAAGGAGAATTAAGAACAAAGAAAGAGAAAGCATGCAAGGACACAAATATAGACTCAAACATGACTATTATGAAGAAAACAAAACATGAAAAGAAGCTTGAAGAAAATAAAAATACAAAGGTAAATAATGCACATGGATACACCAAAGTGAGAGACTTGAAGAAGCCAAAGTGAATAATATATCCTCATGCTACACTAATAAATGCTATGACCAGGTATTCTTCATATTTCTATGGTTATTTTTATAGCTATAATCAGTTTGGTCATAGGGCTATTGATTGTAGATTTATATCTACAAGGAGAAAAAAATTGTAAGTAGAAACTCATTTACTCCTTTGTTAGATACAAATCTAATGTTCAATAATTGTAATAATTTTGGTCTCATAGCTAAACATTGTAGAATTCACTTTATAATATCAAAATTACATAATGTAAAGAAAGACATTCCTCCTAGTGTGAAAAAGGTTCACAAGTTTCTGAAAAGAAGCTAAATAAGAAACCCAAGGATGTGTGAAGAGTGAAAAATCAATCCATGATTTTTCAAACTACACTCCATGCCAAGGAGCAAAAATTTTGGGTGATAGATAGTGGCTGCTCAAATCATATGACTGGTAACAAGAGAAAATTCACCAAATTGAGAAAATATAAGGAAGGATCTATCCACTTGGGAGACAACATAGTAGTAAAGATGAAAGGTAAAGGAACTTTGAACATAGATGGTAAACTGCCTACACATGATGTCCTTTATGTTGAAGGATTGAAGCATAAGATGCTAAGTGTCAACCAAATGTGTGATAATGAATACAAGGTCACATTTGATACAAAGGGTTACAAGTTAAGGAGATCTAAAAGAATAGTTACAAAAGGGAAAAGGCTGAAAGCAATATCTATAATCTTGTTGAAGTAAATGGAAACAGCTACCTAATAGGAAAGGTTGATGATAATTGATTATGGCATAGGAGGATGGGTCACATCAAATTTGATAATATAGTCAAAGTAAGCTCAAATAAGTGTGTAAGACACATTCCCAAGATAATAAAACTTGTAGATACTACTTGCAAGGAATGTCAACTAGGGAAGCAGACAAGGGTCAAATTCCAAATAAAGGAGTATGTAACTACAAAGCCTCTACAATTAGTTCATACTGATCTTCGTGGTCCTACCAAGACAAGAAGATCTAAAGGAGAGAGGTACTTCATGTTATTTGTAGATGAATACTCAATAATGACATGGGTGACCTTTTTGAAGGACAAATCTTAAGCCTTTGAGAGATTCAATATCTTTAGATCCATGGTTAAAAATAAGATTGGAAAAAAAATCAAATGCTTAAGATTTGATAAAGGTGGATAATTTACCTCAAATGAATTTATAGAGTATTTTGATAAGCATGGTATTAAAAGGCATTAATCTATACCAAGGACTCCATAACATAATGGAGTTTTTGAAAGAAAGAATAGGATAGTCAAGGAGATGTCCAGAACAATGTTAAAAGATGCCAAGTTACTTGATGGATACTAGAGAGAAACAGTCCAAAAAATAGTATACATCTTAGACAAAGTTCAATTGAGGGTAATTAATGACAAAAATTCTTATGAGCTATGTTATGGAAATCCTACCTTTGTTAAGTAATTCAAAGTTTTTAGAAGAAAATGCTAAATTAGAATAAAGGAGGATAAACTAGGAAGCTTTGAATCAAGATGTGATGAAGGAATATTTCTTGGGTATTCCACTCAAAGCAAAACATATGTATTGTATAATAAAAGCCTACATAAGACAGTAGAGATCATCAATGTCAATATTGAAGAAGGCATAAAACATGTTGAACCTAATAAGGAAACCAATAATGAAGAGTCAGATCTTGAAGAAGAAGTAGATAGTGAAGAGGCTAAGGAAAAGAATGAAATGACATCTCCAAATTTGTTCAAAAGGATTATCCTAAAGAGTAGATAATTGGAAATGAGATTGAAGGAGTTCAGATAAGGAGAAAGTAAGTTTTTCTCTAATATTTTATATTAAGCCTAAGAGCTATGTTGAAGCCAGCAAGGATGAGAATTGGCTAAAATCCATGGAAGAAGAACTGAGCCAAATAGAAAATAATAAAACTTGGCAATTATTTCCAAGACCCTCAAACAAGAATGTGATAGGAACAAAATGGGTTTATAGAAATAAGCTCAATGAGGATGGAGATATTATAAATAATAAATCAAGATTGGTGTGCAAGGGATATACACAAGTTAAAGGCATAAACTTTGAGGAAACATTTACTCTAGTTTCTAGATTGGAAGCTATAATAATGTTTCTAGCATTCTTTGTTTATAAAAAGTTCAAAGTCTATCAAATGGATGTCAAGTCTAATTTTTTGAATGGGAACTTGGAAGAGGAATTCTATATTGAATAACCAAAAGGTTTTTAATTAACAGATGAAGAAGATTATGTGTGCAGACTGAAGAAAGCACTATATGGTCTAAAATAAGCATCTAGAGCATGCCATTCAAGATTGGACCAATTCCTGCAGTAACAAGGTTTTAACAAAGGATGTGTAGATAATAATCTATACTTTGAATTATAAGGTGAGCATATGTTGATTATTTTTATTTATATAGATTACATTATCTTTGGTGGTAGTAATAACAAAATGTGCAAATAATTTACCACATAATTGCAAAGTGAATTTGAGATGTCTATGATAGTAAAACTTTATTTCTTTCTTGGTCTACAAATAACGCAATCTGATGAAGGGATATTCATATCCCAAACCATGTATTCAAAGGATATGATCAAGAAATTTGGAATGGAAGATAACAAACCAGTTAGTACTCCCATGATAAATGGATGTAATTTGAGAAAAGTAGATAAGTCACTTGATGTAAATTAGACTATGTATAGATCAATGATAGGTAGTTTGTTATACCTAACTACATCAAGACCATATATCATGCTATAAATGTGCATGGTTATTATATTTTAGGCTGCTACTAAAGAGTCACATGTCAAAGCAATGAAAAGATTCTTTAGATACATCACAAGCACAATTGACTATGGACTATGGTACCCTACAAGTGAAGTTTTCGCTTTGAAAACATATACAGATGTTGATTGGATAAGAAGTGTCGATGATAGAATAAGCACTAGTGGTGGTGCATTTTTCTTTGGAAATAGAATTGTATCATGGATGAGCAAAAAGCAAGAGTCAGTTACTATTTCTAAAATAGAAGTAGAATATGTAACAATAGTGGCATGTTGTACTCAAGTCTTGTGGATGAATCAAAAACTCAAGGAGATTAAGGTTGAGTACAAGCCACCTATTTCTATTCTTTGTGATAATTTAAGTGCAATAAATATATCAAAGAATCTAGTGATGCATTCTAGAACCAAGCACATATCAATTAAGTATCACTTATTAAGAGAGATGGTTATAGATCAAGAGGTCACAATGGAATATGAGCCAATTAAGGACCAAATTTCAGACATATTCATCAAACCTCTTCCCAAAGAATAAGTTGAATATCTAAGATAGAAGTTGGGAGTGGTGGCTCCTAGACGACATCACTAAATCACTAGTGATAGGGTATTAGTCTAGGGGAGTCTCATGAAATATTTATTAATCCCTAAAATAAGAGAGAAAAGTTAACTCAAGTATGTATACTTCTAAAAATTAAAAATGAGTTGAAAGTTGTAGATTTTTGGACAAAAAATCAGCTAGAGTCCCTTTACCATTAATGTCAAAGGGGGAGAAAAAGGTGAAAATGCTCTCTGTAAGAGAAAGAGCAAAATGCTCTCTACAAAAGTATTAGAGAAAAAATAAAAATGTCAAAGTAGAAGTAGATCAAGTGTCCAAGTTGAGTATTAGGAAAATGTGCCATTGATTAAGGGAGAGAAAGTTTGGTATGAATGGATTTAGTTCATACTTATCAGAAGCCAATGCAAGTAATGCCAGAGAAAGGAGTTGAATAATACAAGATCAGAGCATTTAGTTTACCATCAATGATAAAGGGGGAGATTGTTAGAAATATGATTGTCATTGATGTCAAAAGGGATATTATGAGAATTCCATTGATGTTCATGACTGAATATGGTGATTAGAAGATATGCTTGATCAAAGTTAGGCTCCAAGCCATTTTGACAGTGCTTTCCAATACAGTCAAATTTGTAGGTCGCAAGATAAAGATAAGTAGACACTTTTATAATGCCATATCTTGCACAGAAGAAGGATTCATGACCAAATGGATATATCAATTGAATATCATATGAAAGGGTAACAAATTGATCAATTTGAAGGTCATGTGATGGAGTGCAACAAGAGTTATGTAGGTGAAAATTTAGCTTTTTACGCAATATGAAATGGTCTCCATACTTGGATAAAATTTGCACAAGGTCATGAAAAGTTGTCATGATTTTAAAAATATCATATATGAACATTTTTAAAAGAAACATATAGTAGATATATTATGGGTTTTTCATGAGCATCTTGAATATATGGACTACAAGTTCAATTGAGAAAGAATGATCTTAAAATTATATTATCTTTATTCTTTGAATAAATAGGGCTTCTCAAGAAAACCTTAAGATTTTAAGTTATGGTGTTAATAGGCACTTTCTATTTTGATGGTGACTAGCTATAGCTTGGATGTGATAGCTTAAGTTATAGCTTAAGCCTTTGTCATCATTGAAAAATTGGCCCCTCAACCTCAAAATTACCAGCTTGAGTAAAGAATTAAAGGACTTAATATTTCCTAAGTATTAGACTTTATATTATGTCCCTTCTTGATCAATGGATAGAACTTAATCAGACATTGAAGATCCAATGGAACATGATGAAGTCAAATTGTCAAAAGGTCCTCTGAGTTAACGTGAAAGTGACAAGTCTCATAATCACAAAGCCTAGATAGTTAATCTATGGTATGGTTTAAATCCAAAAGGTCAAAAACTAATGTGAGAATGCCAAATGTCTCAATTGTAGGAACTGATAGCTATATATAGAAGACACGTGCTTATGCCAAGTGTCACATTCTCAAGGGTTGGGAAGATATAGAGATTGAGCTTATTAGAAGATTTGATGGTTAGCAGATGATCATATATAGGAGATACAATATAGTGAGTGGACTCAGATGGAATGAAGTGATTGATATCTATCGACATAATGGTGTTTTAAAGACCAAACATGTTTGAGAAGATCAATAGAGCAAAAGTGATCCAAAGATATAGGAAGAAACATGATGGGATAAAGAGCTCAATGTTTAAATGTCAAGATAGAAATAAAGATCTTGCATCTTTGAAGATCAAATTAAATATAGAAGGTCAAATTAGGAAGATCAATGGATGCATTTTAAAGATGATAAAGATAAATTTTAGAATCGTACAAGGATCTAATAGAGAACGTGAACCTGTTAGAGATTGATTGAATGGATGTGATTTAAAATTGAGCCAATTTAATAGAGACCATAATATCATGGTGATAAAGGCAAGATTAATGACCAACATTTAAAGTCATGTCTAGATAAATGGTTAGTTGCAAGAACATGAAGTAACTTGTGTATAAGATCTATATCTTGACATAGACAATGAGATTGATCAATTCAACTAATAAAATATACATTAAAGAGCCTATGCATCAATACCTAATTCTAAAAAATGCTACAAATAGTAACAAGACCTGAAATTATGGCATAATTCATAGAATTGAGATGTAGGAAATTTATAGTCCAAGTCATAATGAACTAGAGTCTAGAATTGACATGATGTGTTACAGTTTGAGTGTGAACACATAGAAGATATAAAACCCTGGGTCATATATATATATATATATATATATATATATATATATATATATATATATATATATATATATATATATATATATATATATATATATATTTATGATATCAAGGATAAAGAAAATGTAGTTGGTACAATTGAATTTTACTATTGAGCCAAGTAAAATATAGATAGAGGCAAAAAACAAAGAGCCAATGAAGTGTGTTAATAAAGACATAGAACTAGAGGGGATAGAGAAGATTAGAGTGGTTAGTGAATCCAAGAAGTGTGTCGAATAGAGACTCTATATCCAAAAATAAAATAGAGGAATAGACAGGATCAAAGAGGATGAAAGGCACAAAGAGAATGTGTAGATTATGATCAATTGCAGATTAGACCTATAAAAAAATAAAGATTTGGATTCATGTATGAATCTAATTTGTAAATTGGAGTTGTAGCTCCATAGAAAATTTTGATAGGTTGGTTCCATTAGATAAGCTAAGTGGGTGCTTAGATTAGGAAGTGGGTACTTCCTTAGAGTTGGTGCTCTTAAATCAGGGGATTGGTGTCTCCTTAGGATTGGTATCCTTAAACATTTTAACTAGTTAGGTTTGCCAGTGAGGCTTTGAACTGTGAGGTTGGATTATAATAGTATATATTCTCACCATGGTGTTTCCCTTTGGGTTTTCCATGTATAAATATTGTGTCATGTGTATTTATGTTTGTATGATCTCTATATATTTGATTTGAACCACATATATATTTTATCTATTCTAAAAGGTATTAAAGGACTAGTTTTAATTCATATACTGATTCACCCCCTCTTAGTATCCTAGTTATGTTCCAATTAGATGAAGAGAAATAATGACATAAATGTAATAAAATTAAGATCAATTAAAAACTCAAAGGTGATACCTAAGTACAACAAGGCAAATAAAGGCCTAAAAAAATGAAATAAAACTAATGAACCAAAAATGAATTAATGGTGCTTAAAATGATGTGAAAATACCAAAGAACCCAAAAGAAACAATGGTGTAATTAAAATGAAAATAAATTAAATAAAATTCAAAAAAATAAAGAAACATGAGATAAACATAATGAGCAAAATCTATGTTAATGCCTATATCAAAGATGAGCATGTGAAATACAAGCATATGTGTCTCACAAGGTTTCTTGAAGTTGAATATGTTTCTTATTGTGTAAAGTATGAGAAGAGTGTGCATCATAGGATTCCCCAATATGTAATTAGATGTAAGAATGGGCATCATAAGATGCCCCAAATTTTGAAGGGACATGTGGATGGGCATCACAATATGCCCCAACATGTGATGTAAAGTGAGGTAAAATTGAATAATTAAACTAAACTACATCAGGTTGGTGGATGCAATTGGAGGAAGGTAAATGTGTTGATATGTTGTATTTTAAGGATGTTAAAATTGACATAGGATGTATAGAATAGGTCTAAATATGTTTATAAGGTAAAGGAGGACCATTTATGATGCACTTTGTAGTAGGCATTTAAAATAGGTACTCCTTGGGTTTTTGTGACCTAAGAGGTTGAGGTTTGATGAATTAAACCACTTGTTTTATATTTTTCATGTTAGATATCATTTCCTTCTTGGTGCAAGAAGAAGGATCAATTATGGTTTGGACAACATTAGTGGATGAGGTAGAGGTATAGGGTTATTGTTGTTAAGTATTAGGTAGGTAATATTGATGTGATTGTGATTCTTTAGTTTTATCTTATGAGGCTTGAATATAATCTTAATAATTTTTTTGAGTAAGAGTGTAAATATTGAAATGTGGACCAAGTAAGGAGGTAAGGATAAATATATGAATATCATGACAAGTCTCATGAGAATGACCTATCGTAGCATGCCACCAATAACGAGAAAACCTAAAGAATCTTACACAAAATCAAAAAACTTATCAGGGTTGTACCATTTTGGAGGAGGTTTGGAAGGATAAAATATCATGGGTTTATAGGGCTTAAATTTATTTTTAATTACTTATAAACCCAAGGGAGGGTGTTTTGGGTTAAAAATTGATGGTGAAGGGGTTAAGGAAGAATTAATATTGTAACTTACTAAAGAGAGATGATCAAGATTAATATCTTATTGACTATAAATTTAACCAAAAAAGGGATTATTTATGATTCAATATCCTATAATAAATCTATTATATGTTGTCTCAACTAATCATATTCTTTTATACCTTTAACTAAACTTGAAAATGCAAGAAAAGGTTAAAACAGGGTTTTTAGGCTTGGAAATCAGGGCTACAGACTGAGAAATTGAAATAAATTTACCTTAATATGGAAAAAAAAATTTAAACCAATTTTAAAACTTTATATACATCTTAATACACTTATTTTCAAAGTTTCATCAATTTTTCCTAGTTCGTTTTCAAGTTAAAGGAATTTTCGTGCTTCAAAACCTTAGTTTTGGGTATATAGATTGTGTGTACACTGAGAGTAAAGAGTCAATGAAAATTTCAATTTCATGATTTTTTTTGAAATATTTTAATTTTAAAAAGTATTCCACAATAATATTCTAATATTTCATTTAATTAACCACCTTGAACAATCTTAAAACATGAAGAAAATAAGCTTTTCTTAACTGTAAATGTATCTTTGCTTGAATGTAACAGACATGTCTTATATTTTGAGACCTACAAAGTGAATGAAAACCTTACCAAAACAATAATATGATTATATAAAAACAATATTACTCACTTTCATGAATAGATTATTTTCAAGAAGAAACTCAAGTGAACCAAATTTTCATTATTTTTGATGCAAACTTATTACATAGCCCAACCAATACCCTATTTTTTAGAACTTATTATTCTCTTCTTAAAAATATTGGAGTATTGATCTCTTTTTGTGTCTTCCTATTTTACCCCCATGTAATTTTCTCTTTCTTTATTTTTTTTTCTTTGCTCCAAATTCCTAAACTTTCTCAAAAATTTCTAACCAACTAAGTAACCCAACTTAAGACTTAACCTTATGTCACATCCTGATTTATTTTTAAGTTAAATAACCTATTTGATCCATGGATTATTATGTTTGATTAGTTTATTAACTAATATTTTATTAATATTAATGACATATGTTGATTATGGGACAGTTTGTGTTGCTTAATTTACATGATTAGTTTGCTATGAGTTAGTAGTACTTTTATATTTTGTACATTGTGATCATGTTTATATCACATTATGTTATGGATATAATGATGTTTCAGGATAAATACCTTCATTTTTTTGAGGTGGATGAATGACATATTCTCCCCTCAGAGTATCATGAATGAAGATAATCATCAAAGAGGGTGGTTTAGATGGACACACCACTTAATATATCATGTTTCATAATTAATTATTTGATATAGATAGCATATCATGTTTTATGTACTTTTATTTTAGGTGATTGTTAATGTTTTTTTTAATATGATCTTGATTTATGATAATGATCATTCTGTTTCAATGAGTGATTTCACTAGTTTTGTGATCATACTAGTTTATCTTATATAATGCAATTGTTTAATTGAATGAGTAAATTTGTAAATGTTGTGCTTAGCTTATTGAATTATTTGAAATGGATGTGTAGAATAACATTTTGATGTTATAAACATTAAAAATTATAGACGAATTCTATTTTTATTTATCTACAAGGTTTTGATGATGATGATGATGATGACAATAATAATAATAATAATAATAATAATATAAATAATTTTTTTTAAAATACCTTTGTATTCGATTAACTATTGACCCAAGGTTTGCTTTTAATATATATATGAATACATTATTTTTAATTGTTAAATGGTTTAATAAATCATTGTATTTACTATATATGATAGTGGATAGCATAGTAACATGTAACTATAACCTAATATAATTGTCATGAAATATAATTATTGTTCTATTGTATTTAGTTGATGTTTGTTGCATGGTAATACATTGGTCATCGATTGCATGGAATAGAAATTGGAGATTAAATGATCAAGGTTTAGTTGGTTGATGATTGTTTGTAAAATCATTGTCATGTAGATTTAATAAAAAATATAAAATGATTTTTTATGGAAGTCAATATAAGCCTCAAGATGATTATGGTTACTAATTATCCGTTGACTACAGTTAGGCATCTCTTTGGAGGAAAATATGGAGTTTACTATGTTTGCATGGTGACATGCTATGGAAATTTGTTGAGAAATTGTTGCATGCATTTATATAATCAGTTAAAGTAGTTGTTAAGGGTAAAGAGTAATAAAATGAAAAAGAATAAAAAAAGAGAAAGAAGGTTGTGGGAAGACACACGGTACATGATATAGAGGAGAAAGTTTCATAAAGGGAAGGAGATAATTTGAAGGAAAGAGTAAATAATTCATACAACTTCTTTGGCATTCATAGGTAGGTTTTGTATTTCTATTTCCTATGTGAAATAATTAAAGGGTTTTCAAACTAAGATTGGGTTACTAGTTTTTCTATGTTTGTATGTAGAGATTAATGGGTGGTATGTGGAGCCATTTGGAAGGCTTGGCCTCCACAGAAACCCACATTTGACTCATAGTATCCTGAGGGTTTGGGTAAAGCCATAGAATTATCATGACTATTAAGATTATATGAAAAATTGTCTTAAACTCTCTCTTATTCAAAAAATCTTTTCATAAATAGGAAGATCTTCATGATGGGTATATACTTATAGCTCGATCTAGATTATTTGAATCAGTTGTATTTATTAATTTTAGGTATTTATTGTATGAGTTGAAACTTTGGATAAATTCTTAGGTACGATTGTGTATATGCATGTTTGGACTTTAGGTATAAAATGAGAAATTCATTATTCAACATATGTGTGTGAATATATACACATAGATATATATATATATATGTATATATATATATATATATATATATATATATATATATAAGAATATATATGGTTAAATATGATAAGTATACATACATATACTTATATATATGCATACTTGTACTTGATTCAAAGGGGTTTATGGGATGATTGAGTACATATACATTTAAACACAAACCTATATTATGAAATTATCAAGATTAAATAGAGGAGAATTATACTACATTTTTTAGTTACCTAATTTAGTGAATTTTAGGGTTAAAGTTTCATTTGGGTTATGTGGATTTCAATACTGATACATACTAATTCATTACAGTTTTGTGAATAAGTCAGGTTAGTCATTTTATATAAATTAGGTATGGGTAGGTGAATGATAGTATGTGGATTTTTTTATGATTTTATGAATAGATCATACCCATAATTGTTATAGAGTTCATAAGTTTTAATATGTTGGAACTATGCCTATAATAGAGATGATTGTGTATTCTGATTTATCTTTTAAACATTGAAAAGTTTAAATATATACAAATGGGAATTGGGTATGAGTGTTTATATGAATAAATGCATAAAATTTATACAAACTATTTTTTGTGATTATAATAGAAGATCCATATGGGTCCTAGTCGATTGTGTTTTTGGATTTAATTATATGCATTTTATTTATATGAAAATCTAAAAATGATTGAACTAGGAATGTTTTGTTTAATTGAAAAAAACATATGGTTGGTTGTATGTGTTACAACTTATCATTGATGTCATGTGTCTATGAAATGTCATTGATGTCAAAGTAATAACTTCAAGAGGTATGGAACTTAGTAGGCCTGTGTGTTTAGACTAGCTCCTAAACATGAACAAAGCTTGTAGAGGCATGATGATGATAAGATGAAGGTATTTGACCTTGATAGTATAAAAATAAGTGGTATAAAATATGAGAAAATGTTTTACACATGTGAGTGAGATGGAATGTACATCTATAGTGACAAGAAGATTAATAATTGAGGCTAAATCGTTGCATGAGTGATTTAGTGTGACAAAACAGGCCTAGTAGCATGATGAGAAGAGAAGTGTGAGACCTATGTGAACAAGGTTAGCATTGTGTGAGAAAATGAGAGGTTGTTTAAGAATGCATATGGTGTATTGAGAGCATATACAATGGTGAGACGGTCTTACTCTAGACCTAAAGTGACTTGCTATTGTAGAAAATTTAGGTTTCAAATCATATATGGATTCAAGTGCTTATCTGATTATTTCAAGTCAGTTATCAACTTATTAAAACTAGGAACAAATAAGGTATATTCCTATAGCACTCAAAATTTGTCACTTAAATGCACTGTCATCAATTCACATAAAGTGCAAGCCTTATGCACTCACCTAAAGTGTAGTAGAGAAATAATCGAGCCTTGTGTTGGGCTAGTTATGTCGTGGTGTAACTCATTACTGATAAGACTTGGTAATCTCCATAAAGGCTTTGGTAAGTTCATTGGAACAAGACTTTTCTAGGAACTATTTCTGGTCATAGGGGCATAAGCCTATATTGGGTTGGTTATATTGTCTCAAGGGGACAAGCTAGACTATTTGAGGAACTATTTCTGGTCATAGGGGCATAAGCCTATATTGGGTTGGTTATATTTTCTCAAGGGGACAAGCCTTTATTTCACTAAGCTTAACATTATTTAGTGTTTTGAGGGGTCAAAAAAATGGCCTAGATTAAGTTCCTACTAGGCTTGTACTCATGTAAGGATATTTTCACTGGGTGCATGACCCTTTTCATACTTGGGCTATTTTGCAAATTATGCTAACATCATATTTTACATAGGGATGCCATAAATGACTTAGACTAGAGCTTCATTACAACTTAACATTCATATATTAAGATTACACTATTATAACTATTGAATTCACTTTGAATTCAAATAACATTAATCAGATACATAACCAAATAGAGCTGAAATAGGTGCAATTCCATTCTTTATTAAGTAAAGTTCAATAACAAAAGAGTACATTCTATATAGAAATAGAGTAGATGCTTAGATAGAGTTACTAAATGACATAAAAGTTCATAGGCAAGCTTGGACACTATAATGTGGATCATCAAAATCATCCATGTAAATCCTAAGTTTTAATGGTGATCAAATTATTATATTTAAAACCAATTCTATAGGTCTTTGCTATATCAAAATTAGGTCTCTCTCTTTATTGGTTTAAGCTCAACTTTATAGCACATAGGAACATCTCCATGCTAGGGTAGAGAGCACATGTTGGGTGCTGAACATGAGCCTTTATTGATCATTCCACGAGCTCTATCACCTTGCATCCTTTGCACTTGATCTCCATGTGTAGCCACTTATGAGGATGTCTTGAAAATATGGACACCATTTAACTTCCTGTTAGTTGGCACAAGTTGTGCATAAATTCCTCTAATTGGCACAAAAGATACCAAAAAAGTAATCATGCCAAGTGATTGCCTCACATCGAGATGTTAGTCAAGTTAGTGTGGATCTATACTTAGATAAATTAGGGGATCAACATGACACCATACAAAATTATTAGTCCACCCTCGAACTAGGATACCAAAGCTTTAGACACACATAATTTAGGTATACTCTCCTTTAGCTCATTTCTGAAGTTTGTAAAGCCCTTGGTAGCAATCTTGAGTTCCTTAATGATGTTATCTATCTCTATGAAGGTAGTGCTGAGCATGCGAACATTTATTTTATATAATTCATTCTTGAAGGCCTCAAGACTTTCCTTAGCTTTTATCACTCCTCCATCTAGGATCTCCCCTTGTTCACAAGCCTTAGTCTTCAAGGCATGGAAGAGTGCTTTCAAGTTCTGTTCCTAGTCTTTGATCTGGGTACATAAGGCATTGACCTTCCCTATTATTTGGGTGTGCTCTGACCTACATATAGTGTATACCTATGCCATCAACTCCTCTTTCTTCACCTTTTCCTACTTGAGGTGTGCATCTATTTATTTTATTGAGTCCTCTAATGTTTCTTAGTGATTCTAATAATCATGGGGTCTAATATTGTGACTTCATCTCTTAAGCTTCATTCACCATTAATGGCAGCCTCAACATCTCTCAATATTTCTCCTACCTAGTTTTTTCACAATTCTTGCCCCATAATCCTCATTTCTAATCTCAACAATAATGCAATCTCGCTCCCTATTCAATATCCTCTTTTTGTGTCTATGGGTGCTCAGGGTTTCACTCTAGTAACATTTTTTCACTTTGGCTCTAGTTCTTCTCTACCTTTTAGCACTCAAATTAACTTAAGGTTTGTAACCTAAACCAATGTGTCATTGGCCTCTTTATACCTTAACCTTAGCTACCATCTTAATTGTAGGTGAGTAATGGCATGAAGGCTCCTAGATTTCTTGAAATTTTCTAAAAACCATAAAATTTATGAAAATACACTACCACATCAACATTTAATGTGGATCTCTGTTCCTCAACCATAACCATATTAAATTCTCTTAACTATATTTTCAATGAAGTGACATGTAATTCAAATGGTCACTTCTCGCCTAACTTTTGGTGGATGCCAGCTTATCTTTAATGATCTTCCTTATATGATATGTTCACCTTGGCATAACCTTCACCTTTCTTATGATAACCTAGGTGCAACACTTCACATGTGTGTGATTCAGCCTTCATGGTTTCATTTTTTAATGTTATGCTATCTACCAAGCATGCTTCAATTTCTTGGTTGATTTATTATGCTTTCATCTCTTACCTTGTAATGTCCTACCCCATACAAATTCCTTGCATTGGTCCTCTAGCACTTCATTCCCCAAGTTTCTTGTGCACTTAGTCATCTAGTGCACCTAATTTCTATCTCTCATGTACTAGCATCCTGTGTGGCTATATTTGTCACTTAATTCTCATATGTTTCAAGCCTAGTGAGCTTCATACACCTATAAACTTAGGTTTTTGGCCTTAGATTCTTAAAAAGCAACCCTGATTGACTCACTCAACTATATTTATGTGTGAAAGCACCAAAAGATTTTTCTTCTGGGCCTCAAAGCGTCACTTATGCACCTTATACAAATACAACATAATCCAACACAAATCATAAGGAAACGTTTAGCTTATGCCAAACTTCATTTTGGTCAACATAATACAATTGACTTATGACCAAGAAGTCAGTATCTTGATGGAAAAACCACCATCCTACTGCCTATAAGGCTTTAGTTGATTACCATTAAAATACATAGGGAGTATTATGACATACAATGTACATAGCTTACATGCACCATTTTCTAATATGTTGTGGATGACGTAAGGTATCATCCATCTAATCTATAAATTTCTCAAGTGCTTGAGGTACTTGGAGTTATAGAGCAAGACTAGTGTTCCTTCAATTAATACATTGTGATTAATATGCTTGTCATGTTATAGATTTTAGCATGCCTTTTCTATCTAATGACTCCATCTTATTTGGGCATGTGTCTCATCCAAGCACTCCAAGTCCTTTAGCCTTGTGCTCAAATATTATTGGTCACCCAAGAGACCAATACATGGAATGCATAATGATTGCACCATGAACTCCATTAGTAGAATTACCTTAGCATCAAATACCAGTTAGAATGGCATAGCCTTATTTAGGCACTTATACATTGTGTGATATGCCCATAGTATTGTTTAAAATCGATCATCCTAATCTTTGTGACCAACATCACATATACTCATGAGGCACATCCTAAAGATCTTTTTGAATACCTTTGTTATGCCATTTTATTGTGGATGATAAGGCCTTATCTTATGGTGTGCCACTATGTATTCAGTTAACAGGATCTCCATAGTTTCATTAATGTAGTGTGTGCCTCTATCATTGGTCAAACTGAGTGGGCACTCATAGCGATTTATGATGTTCTCCCATATAAACCTTGTAGCTATGAAAGTTGTGTAGTTTTTGGTTGGTGCTGCCTAACCCACTTGGTGGAATAATTAGTGGCCACCATAATATATCTTGCACCTATGGCCTTGATGTGGGAGTGATTAGCCAAAATAAAATAAAAGGCCCATTTTTCAAATGGTGCCTAGGCAAGAATGGGGATGAGAGGAATCTCATCTCAGTGTCCTTATGCATTGGCATATGTCACATGCCTTTTCAAAATCTTTTGCATCTTAGAATAGACTTGGTCACCACAAGCCTAATTATAATACATTTTGCATCATTAAATCTCTAGTGAAATGGCCTCCTACTATCCCCTCATGTATTTATTGTAATACAGATTCCCTTTGATGTTCCAACACACATTAGTGTAAGACTTCATTTTGAATTAATTTATACAATTCCCTATTGATGATTTGAAATAGAGTGGCATAAACTATGAGCTATTTCTTCTCCTATATTGTCATATTCTGGGGCATAGATCCACACATTATAAAAGTGACTATCTTTTTTAAGTCCTTAGGGATGCACTGGACTCGATAGAGTTACACATTTGACATGTCATCCTCAATAAGCATCACTACATCACCAAAGTTGATGTGGGATAAATGGTCTAGGCCCAAGTTCTATTTTCTAGGCTTTACAACAATCAAGAATTAATATTCTTGAAATAAAACTATCCATCTAAAAATACTTACATATATAACAAGCTTATTCATAAGGTAATTAAGCACCTCGTGATTGATGAAGAAGATGAATGGGGTCACTAACAAGTATTACTTAAATTTTTCTAGGGAATAAAATATGTCCAACACATCATGCTCAGTTATTGTATAGTTATTCATTGCTTGGGTCAATTTCCTTCTTATGAAGGAGATGGGATGATCTATTTTGCCTTCATTGGGCTGTGCCAAAATGGTACCTATTATAGAGCTAGATGCATCGATGTAGATGTAGAATGGGGTCATCTAGTTGGGAAATTATAAAATAGGCATGCTATCTAATTTGAGATTTAAAGTTTCAAAGGCATCCTCTTGCACTATGCCCCAATAGAATGGGCTATCCTTATGCAAGAGATCCTCTAGTGGCACAATAATATTTACATATCTCCTTATGAATTTCTTATAGTAGCCACAATGTAAAAGAAAGACATGAACATATTTCTACATGGAAGGGGTCTAGAGCTAAATGATTATTTTAATCTTCATAAGATCGACGAGCAGACCATCTTTGTAGATGATGTGCAGGAGCAAGGTGTTAAAGGGTGTTACAAAGATGCATTTATTGAGGTTCAAATATATATGTAGCTACCTATACCTTTCAAACATTAGGTATAGGTTATCATAATGGTCTTTTATGAGCCCATACATAGTCTAGTCACTAGGTACACTTGGAGGAACTTATGGATGAAGTCCTTAAATGTAGTGATCACCACTCTAGAGAACACAAATGGCACATTATTGAATCCAAAGGGCATCAAATTATAAGCAAAACAACCCCATTTAGTTTCAAAGGTTATTTTAGGCTTATCCTCCTCTTCAATCTAGACTTGATGGTATTCAGATAACCCATCAGTAAAGGTGTAGATATCATAACCTATGATGTCATCCAAGATTTCATTGGTAAATAAAATTGGGAAAGGGTTAGTGATGTAGGAGGCATTCAACAATGTATCATCAATGAAAATGCAAATTTGCCCATCCTTCTTAATTTTAATAGCTAGGGGGCTTACCCACTCAGATGTTTACATAAGGTAGATGACATTGGAGGCTAGCATACCATCAATATCCATCTTAACCTTAGCATGGAGACTGGGTTCATTTTATAAGGGAACTTCTTGACAAGTCTTACATCATCCACCAACTTTATACTCATTTTCCCAAGGGATGGGTGGGTGCACTTCATGTCTCAGTAATTCTAATGGAACAAGTCTTGAAATTCCTTCAAGAGATCCATAATTCATGCCAGCTTTACATAAGACCAATATGTGCCTAGAGTAGCCATATTTGGTTCCCTTTCTGAGTTAATGTCTAGCTTGCTAGTTTTGAGCTACACACAGTAGGGCTCATTCTAACCCTGATGTGAGTCCTCAAATTTCCTAATTACTTTATTTATTTCTATGTGAATATGAGTGGGGTATTCCTCATCAAGGGTGCTATCATCTACTTAGCACATAAGCTTATTTTTGCCTATCAAGGTCATCTAGTGGCATGCCTTATATGTTTCATCATCCTCTTCACTTGAGTCACTATTAAGTGTTTTCTCATCAAATAAGGTTAGGAACACCAGCCCTTTTTCCTTGAACATATCTCTTATGCACTCCTCTAGGACTGCATTATCCTCAAATAGTGCCCTTTGCATTATCCTCAATTTCATATTATGTGAATAAAAGGAGAAGGTGTGCATAAACCTATTCTTGAGTGCTTCCTAATTTTATATCTCGCACTACATTTAATTAATAATGTACCATGCATACACCCACATCTTCAAGGTCTTATAGGGTGTACACCCATAGGTTATTTGGGGCATTCTCACTATAGATAGTCTATGTTTCCTCATATAAGTGCACATTCTCTATAGGGTTAGAATCTCTAGAGTAGGAAAATATGTCTAAGTCCTCATTGATTTTCCCAAATCTAGTGCATATTACTACTTTTACATCTTACAAAGTTGGCAAGCTATGCCTTTGCACTACCCACCAATGAATGGCAGTGCTCCTCAAAGTATACACTAATGCACCCATTTTATCTACCTCCTTTATGATGCATGATTCAAGGTCACATACACACTCTTCCATAGGAATGCTCCCCTCATATGTTTGGAACACTACACATTTACCTTTACTCAAGTGAAACACTCTTTTACCCTTATTCTTAACACAAGGGGACCATCTCTTAGGAGTGTGACCAATATGGATATAACCACTCCTCATAAGTTTTGGTGCCTTCAAGCACACTAAGTGGTGATTCTAACTTGTAGTTTCATAAGCTTCATCAACCCATCAATCACAAGTAATGTCAGTGGTGTTCAAGCCTGACTATCCATCTTTTAAAGAAAACACTCCTTGGTTATTAGGGTTGAGAGTCTCAATGCCTTTCATCATGATGTTAAATATATGGTTGATCTCATGCTCAAGATAAACTCTTTCTACATATTGGGGCCCTTGGTCACTTGAGAGGGGGATCACTACCCTCTCTTTTCCATTTTAAAAGGTCATGTAGCACATCTTAAAGTGCATATCTATGTTATTTTCATAGTACCATGTCCTTCCTAGGAGTGTTGGATAATTATATTATTCTACCAAATTGATCACCTTGAAGTCAATGCAAAACTTGTCACCCATGATATCTAAAATGACACTCTTTAGAATTTTGATTGGTTGTGATTGGGTTTTGTTAGCCATAAAAATCACATGAGGGGAATGCCTCAAGGATGGCCTACCCATCTTCTCCCATATGTTTTTCATCAAAATATGGACCTCAGTGCCTATGTCCACAAGTAACTCACATACCAACCATTCATCAAAGGTGGAATTCACAAGGAGTTCTTAATCATAATTCACATTCTATGTATGACTCACCTCTTGTGCATGTTCCATGTGTGGCATAAAAAAATCAACTAGCTTTTTCCCTACATGCTTTAAAAACAAATTCTTTAACAATGACAATATTCCTTTTACTTTTAGGAGGCAAAAGATCTCCATTATATCTTTTATTTCAACCTCTTGGATATTTTACTTCTTATGATAGGTAGTAACCTACACTTCTAGGTCTCTCGCTAGTTGGAGTTATCCTTACAAGTTTTGATTGACACTTATGGCTTGTTGTAAGACATCATTTTAGCATGTAGGGTCAGAGTAAGGCATACGTTTAGGATCAAGTCATGTTATGTGCTCAATATGACTTTATTCCCCATAATCTAGGTGTAACTTTTATATTGACACAACTAACAGTTGAGTGGTGATTCCACTATGAGTAGTTTCTTGTACTTTAGTCATATTTTTATAGGTTCATGGTGTCTTTGTATCCCACTTCTCCATTTTTGGCTTGCACCTAATCATCCATATGCCCTTGTCTACACCAAGCCTACTTTGGGTCAATATTTATATAATTTGAGGCATTCTTCAACCTTATGAATTCTTTGACAATACCCACACATTGGATGTGTAAGGAATTCACACTGATAATACTCTATCAAATTGTACTTGTAACATGAGTGTGATGGAAATCTTCCCCTATCACATCCTCGACCTTACCCTTTGGTACCTATTTTAATCCCATACATTACATTATGTTGGGCATATCCCTCATTTCCTTACTTTGTTTGCCTCCAATTGCTACAGTGGTTTGTAGTGCATCTCTCTCCATGTTCTCATCGATCACTCAATAATCAGCTATGGTATGAGTGTAGGAATCACACAACTGATAATAAATGGTTATGTTAACTTGATTAGCACATTGAAATAAAGGGTAGTTATGAACATCATACACCTCATGAAAAACCTTATAGCTTACAATCAATGTGTTTACATTCCTTTGAGGGTAGTTACTCCTGTTATGGCCTTCTACCTCAAAATCTATGCACCATAACCCACTTCAAGCATCTTGAAAAAAACTAGCAGTTAACTTTTAGAGTTGGGAGGCCATAAATATAATTTGTGATTCTATGAATGGGTTGATCCCATTATCTACACTTTTGACTACCTTGGTTCTGAGCATGGCTTCAAGTACTTTGTGAGGGTTTATGAATGTCTTCATGGAAAGTGCTCATCTGAATGGTACTATCAATTTTCCAATAAACCATTATGCATGTTGAGAGGGGTTAATGTCATAAAGAAGCTTAGAAGTAAGTGTTTATAATTTGGCATCATACAAGTGCATGACTTTTTAGAGTCTTTAGTTAATCTCCTTGAGCATGGTAATGCTCTATTATTTAAACTTTGGTATGTCGAATTCTTTCGAGAATGCTTCCTTCAAGGTGTTGTAATCAACCATAGCCTAGTTAGGTTCAAATTTCCTATACTAGGTTTGGTCACAATCAAGTAGAGTTGTCACAAATTATGTTACCTTACACTTTTACTAGGTTATGCCCCTAACATGCCATTGTATTTCACATTTTAGGACATGCTCTATGACATTCTCCATGTCACAATACTCTCGTAGGTGCATGCCCATTTCATAGTAAATCTATTATGGGGGTAAAACTAGTATTTGAGGTGCTTGACCCTTGGTATATGTCTTAGTAATAGTCCTTCAATGCCCCTAGCCACTAGGTTAGGCATTGGTCCAATTATTACTAGCATTGATGACAAGGATGTCATTATACTACTCACTTATGGCATTGGGCCACTTCCTGTGGGCTACTGCTCATTTTACATAGCTGAAATTAGTTGAAATGGAATGCTTGTGTTCATTTTTTATTTTTTCAAGCTAGTTCCCAATGGTCTAGAGGTATCCTCACTCAACTCCTCATAAGGAATAACTTATTTAATTACAAAATTATACTCTAAGTCTTCAAAATGGTCAAAGTCTATGTTGACAATAGGGTCATTTATCACTCTTCTTTATTCATATGGGAGATATAGTGTATGAGCTTGCACCATAGTTTCAAAGGGGATATGTGCTTCCAACACATCTTTAATTATCAAACTCTATAGGAACCTAAAACATTCTACACCTGTCAACTATCAAGATTGATCTATGGCTTCATTATTTCTCTCATCCTCACACTTTTGCAACTCAAGAGATCCTTCCCCATGCCTTTCCCACTCTCTATGGGTTATTTCAACACTCCCAATTTCCATATCTTCCATTATCATTCACCTTCTCTTATTATAAGTCTATCTCCTAAGCTCTCGAGTGTTAATCTACTTATCCCCTTCCATTACGCTTCACCTACACATCCCCTTCTTCCTTGTTATGTTGTTCATATGTGAAATAAATTTATCCTTCCATTATCATAGTTTTAACTTCATAGTCCACCATCAATTTCTTAATATCTGCATTAAACTCTTTCACAAACATACCTCTAGGGTCATATAAAAAATGATACTCTACTTCTTCAGGGCAAGAGTATGTTAGCACTGAGAACTCAAGCATGTAACTATTTAGCACTCCTTGCCACCATTTATCTACAACTCTAGTCCAAGTGGTATCTAGGTTATCAATATTCTCTAAGAACTCATTCATCCACTTGAGGTATTATTCATAGCTTCAACTTTTGTGGGTCACATAAATAGCCAACCATCAGTACACATGCTCAAGTAGTTCAAAAAATAAAACCTCATACATAGCATCATATAGATTTTTTTGAATCCACTTCCTCAACTTCTGTCCTTTACAGGATGGATGCTTCAATGCAAAGTTGTCTTCCACCTATTGCAACTAGCACTTGATGTTCTTGAAGGAGAGTCAGAGCATTATTCTATTGTACCATTACTATAACAAAATTCAAAATGAGTCTTGTTAATAGAACCAAAATGTTGTAAAAAAGTTGGGTTTCAATTCATATATGGATTCAAGTGCTTATCTAATTATTCCAATTCATTTCTTGACTCATTAAAAATATACACAAATAAAGTATATTCCTATAGTTCTCAACATTTATCACTTGACTACATTAGCATCAATTCACATAAGGTGCAAGCTTGTATTAGGTTGGTTCTATTATCTCAAGGGCATAAGCTTTTGTTTCACTAAGACTAACATCATTCAGTGCTTTAAGGGGTCAATAGAATGCCTTAGATCAAGTTCCTACTAGGCTCATGTTCATGTAAGGATATTCTCATCGAGCACATGACCCTTTTCACACTTGGTCTATTTTGCAGATTATGTTGATGTCATATTTTACATAGGGATTCCATTAATGACTTAGACTAGAGCTTCAATACAAATTAACATTCATATATTAATATACACTATTATAACTATTGTATTTACTTCATATTCAAATAAAATTAATCAGAGACACAACTAGATAGAGATCAAATAGGTGCAACACCATTCTTCATTAAGTAAAGTCCAATTACAACAGAGTACATTCTATATAGAAACAAAGTAGATGCTTAGATATAGATACTAAATGTCCTAGAGGCTCACATGTGATCTTGGAAACTATAATTTATATCCTTAAAGGCATCCATGCTAATCCTAAGTTTTAATGGTGATAGAATTACTATATCTAGAACTAATTCTATAGGGATTTGCTATATCAAAATCAGGTCTCTCTATTAGTTTGAGCTTGAATTTATAGCACTGTAATGTCCCTTACTTAGGGGCTCTCTTATCTGCACAAAAGCTCTGATACCACTGTAATGTCCCCTTCTAAACAGGGAATATAGCAACACAAAAAAATCTGAACCAAGATATAATAGTTGTTGAATAAATTCAGAAAGATCACAATAATATAGTCTCTTAATAACAAATACAGATTGTATCACTTGTCCTTCTAAATTATTACAATTGCAGTCCTCTAATATGCATATAAAATATGAAATACAGTCTTGAAAACCCTGGCTTTGCAAATCTGGAAGTGCAAATTGAGTTCTGGAAAGTCTCAGCCCTTCTGTGTCGACACACAGTCGCCGTCGTCGGTCGATATCTCGCCGACGTCGGTCTCTGCCGGTCGGATTTCTGCCGACGTCGGTCTTCAGTCGACCGATATCGGTCACTGAAACCCTCTGTCTGCCGAGGTCGGTTCCTGCACTGGTCTGTACGAACCCGTACGGATTCTGTACGGCCGCAAATTAAGCACAACTTCCCTGTTTTCAACCCCTGATCTGAAGATATCTGTCTCTAGCACAGTAGATCTCTAGCTGTATAATTTATTGAATCAAAACATAAAGCAATAAATACCTGGAATATCTGTGATAACTTTTGTGTGAAGTTATCTCTCAAACCTGAAATTCTGTGATAACTTCTGGTTGAAGCTATCTCTCACTTTGGCAATAGATCAGCTGATATTTCACAGCCTCTTAATTGCACACACTGAAGAGGGAACGTTCTCCAATGCAAATGGAATCCTTGAACCCTAGGCTCAGTCTTCACAGAAGAAATTCTTCAATTTTCAATAATCAATAATCAATAGCATGAATGAACAATGGCCTCCATGAGAAACCCTTATACCCTCAAAAGATATGCTTGCCCTAATTAGGGTTTCTTAAATTAGAATTAGGGTTTCTAATTAAAAAATAGGCTAAATAATTAATATTTGATTAAATCAATCAAATATTAATATCTCCCTCAATACATGTCGGATCCACGAACCGATCGAAGCTAGTGAATCAGGGAGTGATTCCGCACATAACCATACCACAATAAAGGCGCTCCACTGCATATCAAATATCCCTAAAAAGTAGGAGCTTAGGCCAAATGTGTCTGAAATAACCTGAATGAAAATCAAATGTAGAAACCCTGTGAATCAAAGTCGAGCCAAGCTCCATTATGACCCTCTATCCATCTCATTAGCCTACGAAGGTCGCATAATAGGCTAACCATGAACTCAAAACATGTCAATTAAAAAGGGGACATGACAATCTGCCCCTCCTAAAATTGCTTGCCCTCAAGCAATCACTGAATGACAAATCAATCAATCCACCTGGATCCCAAATGTAGTTAGGATCTCCACCACTGTCAATTATCATGAACCCCATGCCATGTTCAACCCAACATCCAATCCATAAATGAAAATTTGCAAGCAAACTCCGTACCTGAATAATATCTAAAACTGGATTGTGAAGGCTAGACATAGTCATATCATCATCAACCTGTGTCCCGACTGTAACAGAAAGTTGAGTCCTCATCACATGTGACAACTCCTGAACCGAACTCACCTCAAGACCAAGCTCATCCTCATACCTCTCCTGTGTTGGTGCCAATGTGCCCTCGTCATCACCCTCCATCATGTTATGTGGTATAGGTACCTCCATCCGATGAAAGAACATATATCTGAAGCTGCTGCCCCGTATTGCCTTAAGAATATGTGTCGTCCCATCAACATTAAAGAGAACCTCCATGTCCTTGAGACGAAGAGTAACTTACTCAAATGAATGAAGCCACTTCATACCCAAGACTAAGTCTATATCCCCCATATTTACCACATAATAATCAGCCTTGAACTCATAGTTGTTCAAGCGCAATGGGAGGTCTCTAATCATACACTCACACTTAAGAGTGTGACCATCGGCTACCTTAACTCTAATGCCCTCAAAACCTTCTGTAGTGAGTCCACGCTTCTCCACAAATCTAGCATCTATGAAATTGTGAGTGGCTCCTGTATCAAGAAGGGTGATAACCTTCTGCCCTGCCAAAACTCCACGGAGTCTGAATGACTCATCCGACTGTACGCTGGATATGCGGGCCTCCTGTAGGTGAAGCTCTAACTCTGCCTCTGCATTAGGCCCTGAAGCCTCTGCCTCTGCCCCCTCAACACTGTTATGCTGTTCGAAATCCTCAGAATCTGACTCCTCATAATATATCCACATCATACGATTCGCCTTGCCCTTAGGCCTCAAAGGACAATCGTGATGGATATCATATGGTCCTTTGCAGTAGAAGCAAAGCTTCTTCCTGCGTAGATCATTAAGCGCCTCACGATCCAAAGGTGGTGCTGCTGGATTAGCCTTTGAATCATTTTTAACTCCGGATTTATCTATGTTAAAATCCGGTCTCTCCGTATCCCCGTGGGAGTGCTTATGGTCTCTAGAAGAAGAAGTACCTTTGGTGTTAGATTTATTGGATGGGGCTGCCATCTCCATATCACGTGCCTTCCTCATAGCTACCTGTAATGAAGGAGGATCAAAGGCTTTGATCCAACCCCTCAATGGCTCTGTCAATCCCTCTATGAAGAGAACTACCAATCTACGCTCTGAAATATTGGGTACCATGACTGCTAATCTCTGAAACTCACCAATGAAGGACTCCAAGCTACCTGTTTGTCTCAACTGTGCCAGATCTCGGAAGTAAACCTCAGGATCTCTCCTGTCAAACCGCTCAACCAATCTATCCACAAAGTCTTGGTACTCTGTCACTTGATTATGCTGAAGTGTTACCATACCATGGTACCACCAATCATGTGCTACTCCATCTAAGTGCAAAGTGGCGTATTTGATGGCATCTATCTCTGACATTGGTCTCAACGCCAAAAAAGTGTCAAGCTTATGAACCCAAGCTTGAGCTGTCATCTTACCGCTGCCGTCAAAAGTAGTCAAAGAAAGCTTACCAGTAGCCTTCTGTAGCTCACTGAATTGGACTCTAGGTCTCCTGTCCTGTCTAGCCAATCTATAGTGCTCTCTCCTCAAATTGACAAAACGATCAAAGGTTGTTCTCTCCTGGATATGAGGAGGTAATAAGTCCCACTCATCATTTGCAGCCATGTAAACATCTGCAAATGGAGAATTTCCTGCCTCCTCATCTGCTGGTACCTCTGGTTCTTCTTGAATAAATGAAGGGCGTGTAGGTCTATCAGCTATTCTGGAGTGAGTCTGTTGTGGTCTCTGATTAACCGTAGCACTCCTATCATCTCTTTGGTCCCTGTTCTGTCCATCAGGTGCATTCATTCTCTCTAACATGGTCATAAGTCCCTGTAGTGTCTGAGCCATCTGCTGTTGGCTTGTCATCATAACACGCTGAAACTCTCTGGTGGCCTGATCAGCATCATACCTGTGGCCCCTGGGTGGGCTGCCCTCACGTCTGTCACTCATGTTGATCGGTCTTTGATCTAACAACTGGATACCTTCAAGAAAGGCTCGGCTGCGTGTGTTATACCTGTGTGGTCCCAACTCTTGTGGCTGCATAAGATCTATAGACCCTCAGGCTGGCAGGATTTAGCTCTGATACCACTGTAATGTCCCTTACTTAGGGGCTCTCTTATCTGCACAAAAGCTCTGATACCACTGTAATGTCCCCTTCTAAATAGGGAATATAGCAACACAAAAAAATCTGAACCAAGATATAATAGCTGTTGAATAAATTCAGAAAGATCACAATAATATAGTCTCTTAATAACAAATACAGATTGTATCACTTGTCCTTCTAAATTATTACAATTGCAGTCCTCTAATATGCATATAAAATATGAAATACAGTCTTGAAAACCCTGGCTTTGCAAATCTGGAAGTGCAAATTGAGTTCTGGAAAGTCTCGGCCCTTCTGTGTCGACATACAGTCGCCGTCGTCAGTCGATATCTCGCCGACGTCTGTCTCTGCCGGTCGGATTTCTGCCGACGTCGGTCTTCAGTCGACCGATATCGGTCACTGAAACCCTCTGTCTGCCGAGGTCGGTTCCTGCACTGGTCTGTACGAACCCGTACGGATTCTGTACAGCCGCAAATTAAGCACAACTTCCCTGTTTTCAACCCCTGATCTGAAGATATCTGTCTCTAGCACAGTAGATCTCTAGCTGTATAATTTATTGAATCAAAACATAAAGCAATAAATACCTAGAATATCTGTGATAACTTCTGTGTGAAGTTATCTCTCAAACCTGAAATTCTGTGATAACTTCTGGTTGAAGCTATCTCTCACTTTGGCAATAGATCAGCTGATATTTCACAGCCTCTTAATTGCACACACTGAAGAGGGAACGTTCTCCAATGCAAATGGAATCCTTGAACCCTAGGCTCAGTCTTCACAGAAGAAATTCTTCAATTTTCAATAATCAATAATCAATAGCATGAATGAACAATGGCCTCCATGAGAAACCCTTATACCCTCAAAAGATATGCTTGCCCTAATTAGGGTTTCTTAAATTAGAATTAGGGTTTCTAATTAAAAAATAGGCTAAATAATTAATATTTGATTAAATCAATCAAATATTAATATCTCCCTCAATACATGTCGGATCCACGAACCGATCGAAGCTAGTGAATCAGGGAGTGATTCCGCACATAACCATACCACAATAAAGGCGCTCCACTGCATATCAAATATCCCTAAAAAGTAGGAGCTTAGGCCAAATGTGTCTGAAATAACCTGAATGAAAATCAAATGTAGAAATCCTGTGAATCAAAGTCGAGCCAAGCTCCATTATGACCCTCTATCCATCTCATTAGCCTACGAAGGTCGCATAATAGGCTAACCATGAACTCAGAACATGTCAATTGAAAAGGGGACATGACAAGCACACAAGAGTATTTCAATTCTAGGGTGGAGAACACACACCAAGTGCTAAGATGGAACCTTTGTTGATCATTATTCTAGCTCCATCACCTCAGATCCTTTACACTATGGTTGCCATGTGTAGCCACTTATGGGGATGTCCTAAAAATTTGGGTGCTAATTAACCACTTGACATCTAGCATAAGATGCGCATCAATTCCTCTAGCTTGCACAAAATATACCAAAATATACATCATACCAAGTTATTTCCTCACACCAAGATGTCCATCAAGTTGGTGCAAATCCATACTTAGATGCATTAGGGGCTCAATACTTGCAGTTGAAGGCCTAGTGTACCAAGACACCTAGTAAGGCCAAATGGAGGATGAAGACTAGATTCCAAGGTAAGAGCACTTTTATGATAATGGTATAAAGGTATATGACATTTGTATGGATTTTTAAGAGTAGAATAAGAATTTTTCAAGTGTGTTTAAAGATCAAAATGTAACTAGAAGTCCTAAACCTAATATACATAGAGACCTAATGAGGTCTAAATAGAGGGTCAAGTTGAATTTTCAAGATGTTTAAGAACATGTGAGCATGGATCAAGGTCTGTTAGATTTTTTCAATCATTCGTAAAAATTTTTATGTCATTAAATGGAGGATAAATCTCAAAAATGCATTTGAAGGTCTCTTGTGCATGCAAACTGAAGAGATGAGAACTCAAGAAGGAAGTTTATATGTTTATTGGCACATGTAAAATTTGCATGGTGTCATGAGATTTTTGGGAGATATGGGGAATGGTCTTAATAATTATTTCCAATTATTATTTTGACATTTTATGGATAAAACTATATGAACAATCATTAAAGAGGTTAACTGGTCTAAAATCCTTATAATGATCTGATTGGATAAAATTGTTGGTAAGTGACTAGAATGGTTTAGTTGATCAAGTTTGATGTTTGGATTTTGTATATTATTAATTTAGGAATCCTCAAGTGGTAGTGGTGTGTTAGGGTAGTGAGTAGAACTTATTAGAAAACCCTTTTCTGAAGAATTTGGTGTTATAGGTAGGGTTGACCAGGTCAATACATAAAAATTGATAGAGGTTGAAGGCTAAGAATTTTTATTGATGACCATGGTTTTTTTTATTGATTTATATCCTATGTGTCAAATAACTTTCTCACCCAATTTGATCTATTACTAATTTAACAAAGAGTGAAAATAGTGAAGAAAACTAGTCAAAGTGAGAATGCATTTAGGGATTGGTTATAGAGGACTAGGCATGAATCCAGATGTTTGAGTTAATTATTAAATTTATTTACATATTTTCCATTTTTATTATATTATTTTTAGTTCCTTGAAAAGGATTCCAAATGTGTTCATAAGATGGCCTATATTGAGAAGATGTAATAGTAAAACCCAAGATAATGAGAATGGTTTGCAAGAACAAAATTGCCATTAGAGAATATGAATTTTGTGTTAGAGGGTGATCAAAATATGTTTTATGAATATTAAAATGTATTTTAATATCATTATGATTCTTTATTAGGTTTTATAATGCTATGTTTCCATGATTGGATATTCGCAGTGTTTGGCAGTTCTTGATGTGTTAGGGGAAGTGAATTGTTTGAGACTCTATGACAAGAATTAGTACATAAAATGTAATTTTTTTTTTTTTTTGAAATTTAAATTATATTTTCATTATTTATGAAATTTTTAATATAGGTTTAGGTTTTAAGGTGTAGAAGCCAAAATGGCTTAGTAGACTATGTTAAGATAGTGAGATAGAGACTTGAGAGATCTGTCTATAAGACCAATGGTTAATCTCATAATAAATGATCCATATATTGTATGATTTCATAGATACCACATATTAGTTATTGATATGAATTATATTTCATGAAATTATTCTTTTAAGTGTAATTGACAAAGTTCTTCATGACTGTGTTTTTTAGGCTACATGCAGTTTGAGTAGTCACTTTGCAGAGGTGAGTTTTGGGTGTTTTACGAAGATTTAAAGAATAAAATGAGTTTTAAGATGTTAAGGAGGTATAAAAGGTGAATTTTTAATCATTTTTTAATATTTTTCTTAATTTTACTTTGACTATGTTTGATCATTATGAGTGGTCATTTTACAAGAGTTGATTTGAGGCCTGTTGGCCTATTTAGTGAAATAAAATGGATATTATGATGGTAAAAAGGTCATTATTTTTATATTAATGTGTTTTTTTTAAATATTCATGTGTCAAATTTAACTGTCTACTTCAATTTTTTTAGCTAGGTTTTTTGGGTGTGTGAAGGGCTAATGGCGAGTAGGCCTAATAGCTTGGTTCAAGGTGTGAAATGAAGAAAATGGTATTGGGGACAAAATGAGAGATTAGGAGGGATATATTAAAGTTATATTTGAATTTTTTTTAAATTTTTTTAAGAGACCGAATATATTCCAATAATTCAGATTCTAATGTGTGCCTTAGAGAAGACCTCATTCCTTTAGGTCTATATTAGGTCTAATAGGGTTTTTTTCCCCTATGAGTGATGATATACTTGTGTAATGATTTTTTATTGTGTTAAATGTGTATTATTCCCTGATAAAATTATGAAATATAGTGTGGTAAGGTCTTTTTTTGACCAAGATGGTTAAGAGGAAGAGTTGAGTATAAAAGCAAGGCCTAATTGGCCTGTTTGAGCTAGTTGGAAGAAAGTGGACTTAAGTGAAGAAAAAGGACCATTGAAGGAGAAAAATCAGGTCAATAAGGACCATCATAGGGAGAATAGGAGCATGCATGACTATATAAAATATTTTTTGTATGTGGATGACCAGGTCAGTGGACCTAATGAGATTAGAAGAGGTATGTTGAGTGCATAAGCCTAAAAGGCTGGTTGAGTGAGATAAAAAGATAAAAAGTGAAAACAAAGGAGGTCATAATTAGTTGAATATTATAAATATGTGTTATAATATTATCAAATATCATAGGTTACTTATTTGGTGCTAATTTACCTAGTGGTTTGGAGCCTCTTTACAAGATAGAGCTTGTAGAAGACTAGTTGAGTGGGTACTTAACTAAGTAGGGGTTAGAACTCATTATGAAGTTGGTGCTTAGATAAATTTTAGATCTTGAAATTATAAGACTATATTCCATATGAATATTTTAATGGGTTTTATCCCCCAAGACGGTTTCTAACATATCTCTTGTGTTCTCTTTTGATATGCTTATATGGTTGTTTATGTATGTTTTGATATTTATGTGAATGAATGCTTCTTGGAATAATGAATGAGATTGAATATTTATTATTATGAAAATGATTCACCCCCTCTCTTAGTAGCTAATTTAAATAATTTGTGTCTAATTTGGACCTTTGGAGGAGGCTTGATAGCCTATAGGTTATTGTAAGTAGCATAAAGTGTGATGAGGGCAATGTTTATCTTATTTACAGTGATGGTACTTGTAAAGTTATCTAAAGAGTTGAAAGAATGTCAAAGGTACCATTTGGTAGCTCAAAATGACTATATATAAGCTAATTCAAATATCAAACCCAAGTTTGATAATACAAAATTACTTTAAAGGCATATTGAGAGAAAGGTATAGGTCAAGGCATTCCAAGGTGGTTTACTTGGTCAGCTAGCATGGTAGAAGAAAGATGTTGCTTAGTTTAGGTGTTTAATAAAAATTGAGGTTGCAAGAATCTTGTTTTGAACTTGAAAGAATATGATATGAAGTGATATGTATCATCAAAAATGTATATATAAGTGAAGCATGAGTTGGTCATCAAGTTAGAGAAATTGAGTTGATTCTTTGAAGTGATCATAAATAGGTAGTAGTTTGATTAGAAGCCTGAGTATGTTGATGAGAACTATTTGAGGTGTGTTTTATCCTTCATGAGATATAAATTTGTGTCCTTTATTTAATGGTGATTAATCAAATATGTATTGAGGTCTTCAAAATAGGTCTGCAGGTTAACAAGAGTACTCGGGGAATAAGTCAAGATGCTTCAAGAGTTTTTAAGAAGTTGGTTTTGTTGTGGTTAGATGTAAAATGGATATTTACAGGCCATTGAGGTGATAGATAATGTTTTGAGGGTGCCTTAGATGTTTTATTGAGGTTATTATGCTTTTCATGATCCTTTGGATTAAATAAAATGTTCTATTCTTGCTAAGAGAATCCAAACAGTCATTTGAAGTCATGGAGGTATAACCACGAAATAACCATTGGAATTCAAAAATTCAAACTGACTATGTCATTAATCAGAGAACTTGGGAGGATTAAAAGTGTATTTTTACCTTAATTTGATGTTATAATCATTGTATTATGTTTTCAATTCATTATATTATTTTTCCATACTTTGAAGAAGTTTTGAAAGTGTGCCTATGTATATGAGAATCTCATTGAATGAAGATCGTGCTCAGAGGTCCATGTTTTTGACAAACATGAGTAACTTTATTAGAGGGATAGAGATGTTGGTCACTTTAGATGAATGATAAAAGTTATTTATTATGTACTTAAGGTCTTTAAGCCCTTGTTGATCCCTATAAAAGACCATTTTTGTCTCAATTGTGATGGTCTAATTCAAAGACTTAAGAGAACAAGAGGTATGAGGGTTTCAAAAATTCTTGTGTCCATTAAAACTAATGTGAATGTGAAGTGATGGAAATGGATCTTATTTGACCTATGAGATATCAATGGAGTATTATATATACTTTTTACAATATTTAATACTATAGTTATCTTGTTTTATGCTTGAAAAGATGATGCGTAGGTTGCAAAGATAGACCAAGTTATGTAAGAGTTAAAGATTGGTCTACAAGACCAATGTTATTTAAGGATTGATATTGTTTTCTCATGATATCCAAGGTATTTTGGTGTTCTAATAAGTGACATGACAAGTTAATTATGCCATAAAGAAGATAATAATGATCTAAAGTTGACAAGTGCTCTGAGGTTTGTCAAATGGTCTTGACAGTAAGTTTTGAAGTTGATCCTTTTGAGTCATTATCATATATAAATCATTGGTCCTAAAGGTTGTATGAAATATTTTTTTACTAAGCTTCATGGCATAAATATGGAGTGTTATTCACAAGTGAAGATAAAAATGTATCAATAGAGATATGTTACAGCAGACAAGGTCTCATAAACCTAATAAGCAGAATATGACAAGGATGAGATGATGAGATGAATTGAAGAGAGTATTGACCAATGAATTTTTCTTAAGGTAAGAAAATATGTTATGTGTTTATTATAATAAGTTGGTATGTAGTTTTAGATAACATGATCTAGTTGGAACATGGAGTTAGGGGGAGCTAACTCAGTTTGTTTGAGAAAATGAATGAGAAGCATGCATGGACAAAGGGGGAGCTTACTTGTTCAGTAAAATGATTAGGTCCTAGGATTAGTAGACTACATGTATATTACCCTATGAGAAGTGTATATGACCTTTTTCATTAATGTCAAAGGGGGAGAAAGACTTGAAGAGGAGATCCAACTTGAGGAGAAATGAGTGTAATCTACTATGGTGGAGTGTTCACCATCAATGACAAAGGGGGAGATTATTTCAAGTTGTAATTGATGTCATGTGTCTATACATTGTCATTTATGTCAATGGAATAACTTCAAGAGGTATTGAACCTAGTAGGCTTATGTGTTTAGACTAGCTCCTAAGCATGAATAAGCTTGTAGAGGCATGATGATGATAAGATGAAGGTATTTGAGCTTGATAGTATAAAAAAAGTGGTAGAACATATGAGAAGATGTTTTTCACATGTGATTGAGGTGGAGAGTACATCTATAGTGATAATTAGATCGAGAATTGAGGTTAAATCCTTGCATGAGTGACCTAGTGTGATGGACCAGGCCTAGTATCATGTTGAGAAGAGAAGTGTGAGACCTATGTGGACAAGGTTAGTAATGTGTGATCACATGAGAGTTTGTATAAGAATGTATATGAGGTGTTGAGATCATCTAAAATGGTGATAGGGGCATACTCCAGACCTAAAGTGACTTACATTTGAAGGCCTAGTGTGCCAAGATACCTAATGAGGCTAAATAGAGGATGAGGACCATATTTTAAGGTAAGAGTGCTTGTATGAGCATGGTATGAAGGTATATTCCATATGTATGGATTATTAAGAGCATACAAATAAGTTTTCAAGTGTGTTAAAAGATCAAAATGTGTTAGAATTTGCATATAGGATCTAATGAATCTAATAGAAAGCATGAACAAGAGATAAAATAATAATAGTAATAAATAATAACTGTATATCCAAGATAATAAAAAAAATGAATAAATAACTCAAATATGATGAATTAATCTAATAATTCAATATTAATCTGATATAAAATGCAAAAATAGCCATTGCTTAAATAAAGCAAGGTGTGCAAGATAAAGATCAGGGAACTCACACAACACATGTAGTTCAACTGATATCTGACTACATGAACAGTGGAGTGAAAATCCACACTAACAAGATAGGTGTCCAACTTGTGTAAATTATCAACACAAGTTGACTACTAGTTAAGCAATCTTATCCTATCTTACCTTGAATACTAGAGTGGAACTCCACTGTAACAAGATAGGTGTCCAAGTTGACTACTAGCTAAGCAAGCTTATCTATTTGGTGAAAATTATTAATAAAAATAATAAACTAATTAAAATAAGTAATTAATTCACCAATATAAATAATAAATATAAATAAATTCAATAAAGTAAATAAATGCACCAACACCCTCCATAAGCGAAGCTTAGGTAGGGCTATGCAGATAAGAGTCTTGATAATGTGTAACCATATTAGGTACTCTATACAAATAGATGACGAAAGGAGAAAACCCGAAGGGAAAAAACTCCTCCTCAAAATGAAGTTCTAGGAGACCCCCCCTGAAGAACTAATGTCCCTTAAAGAATCGATGTCTCGCACCCCCAAAAGAGATCACAAGTGAATATACTTTCTCTTAATGAAAAGTTTGATGAAAATATCTATAATTTTCTCCTCCATAGGACAATATTGAAGATCAATGATCTCTGCCTGAATTAGATTCCTAATAAAGTGCATATGGATCTCTATGTGGTTGGTTCTTTGATAATGAACTAGATTATTTGAGATTTGAATAGTGCTCTGGTTATCGCAGTAGATGACGAATGGCTTTTGAAATGGAACACCAAGCTCAGTGAGAATATTCTAAAGCTAGATAGCCTCAGTAGTGGCATTAATAGTGCCATGATACTCAGCCACTATAGATGAAATATAAATAACATGTTGCTTCTTGATCTGCCAATAAATGGGGCTAGATCAAAAGTGCAAGATGTAACCAAAAGTGGATTTAGAATCATCATAATCACTAGCCCAATTAGAATCTATGTATCCCACCAAGTCTAAACCTGTACCTATTGTATAGTGAATCTCTTATCTGATATATATATCTAGATCTAAGTGACATCTCGAGAACCCAACCAAAAGAATAAATGTGTCCATCTTAGAATACCAAGCCTTAGAGGCTTGTTTTAAACCATAGAGAGACTTTTGCAAGTGACATACCAATGAATAATCCTAAACAAACCCCTATAGCTATTTCATATATATCTTCTCATGAAGATCCTTATGAAGAAATGTGCTCTTCATATCCATCTGATGTACAACCCAACCATGAGTTGCACCAATAGTTAGTATCAAGTGAATGGAATTCATCTTAGCAATAGATGCAAAGGTTTTTGTATAGTCAATGCCTTCCACTTGGTAAAAACCTTTGGTCACTAAGCGTGTTTTATACTTATCAATATTTCTATCTAATACAAACTTAGTCTGATATATCCACCTACATCATACTAATTTTCTTCCCTTAGGAAGAGGAACAAGATCCCAAGTGTTGTTCTTAATCAATGAGTCATACTCTTCTTCTAGTGTTGAATCCCACTCAATTATCCTTGTGGATTCCTGAAAAGACTATGGATAAGAAGTTGTGGCAATGTAGGAATGTGAAAGATTATGATGTGACCATCTTCTCTTTCTATCTAATGGATCCCTAACAAGAGGGTCTGTATCCACCAAATTTTGTCTAGCCCACAAAGGCATCAATGGGACATGATCTAGAGGAGGAGGAGGAACATGAATTGCTAAACCCTACTGGAGAGGTATTACCTCATCATCCCTATGAGTAGATGAAGTAGGAGTATCATCGTCACTACTATCTGATTCTTTTAAGGAATAAGAATGAGAAATGTTAGAAGACAAGTTTGAAGGAATTTCTTTAAATTAAACACTTCTCACTATAATAAGCTCATGTAAATCTAGATCAATGAGCCAATATCCCTTAACACCATCAGGATATCCCACAAATATGTAATTTTAGTTTTGTTATTTTCAAACATAGCACTTATCTAAAGGTATGTGATCCCATGCTGGACTGCTAAAGACTCTAAAATGATACACATCTGGCTTCTTATTTCACCAAGATTCAAGAGGTGTTATCCCCTTTAAATCCTTGTGAAGAACTATATTTTGTATATATGCAACACAATTAATCATTTCCACCCAGTACTTAGGTACTAATGATTTTGCATGAATCATACAAATTGCCATCTCTTTTAAGAATATGTTCCTCTATGCTATACCATTTTGATAAGGTGTGTATGCAAATAAATTTTAAATATTAATTACTTCAAGAGCACAAAATTGTTCAAACTTATTGTTCACATATTCCCTCCCATTATCGGTGTAGAGGATCTTGACATACTTTCCAGATTATTTCTCTGCTAGAGCTTTGAATTCTAAAAATATTTCAAATGCTTCATTCTTGAGTTTCATAAAATAAACCCAAGTATATCTAGAATAGTCATCAATAAATGTGAGAATATAACGGATTTTACTAAAAGACAAAGTAGGTAATAGATCCGCTAAATCACTATGAGCAAGTTTGAGGACTTATGTAGCCTTCCAAGCCTTCCCTTTATCAAACTTATCCTCTGGATGTTTGCATAAGGCACAACCATGACATATACCCACTGAAAATTGAATTTATGGAAGTTTTGTAACCATGTCCTATTGACTAAGGTACTATTAATAGTGGTAGTTTAGATGACCAAACCGCTCATGCCATAGCTTGCTTACTGAATCAGTGTGTAAGAGCAAAGTTGTAGAGGAAGACTAAGGCACAAAATATGAGAATGAATAAATCCAAGTATGATTGTCAACTTTTTCCACTACAACTAAAGCATTATCCTCTAATTTTTTGATTGATACAAAATCGGGTGTGAACTCAACTTTCCTACCATTATCAAAGTGAGTGATTTGGTAGATAGAGAAAAGGTTAGTTGATAACTCTGGCACATAGAGGACATCCTCAAATACACCACTATCAACATCAACTATACCTTTTCATATAACATCTACCTTAGAATCATCACTTATGAGAATGAGGAAAGAAACTTGGTTCTAATCTAGAAAATTGTTCTTGATCAGAACCCATATGGTGCGAAGCACCTGAGTCAATTACCCATGACTTGGGAGAATTTTCCAATGCAACTAGTGTCGTAGCTTTCCCTTTCCCTAAATTTGAAGGAGTGGAAGAATCATTTGAAGAGGATTGACTGATGTTATTATTTTTTAGAATACCCTTAAGGTCATCAATTTCTTCCTTCTGACAATCTTGTTCACTATGAAACCCCTTTTTGAAATAAGGGTAAAGAGTGCCAGTTATTTTCTATGAATCCTCTTTCTTATTAGTGGATTTATAATCTCCTTGTGAGGAATATTTTTTCCCTTTATTCTTATCTTTCTATGACTTATTTTGATTATTATGTTTCTTTTACTTAAACCTATATTTGATGTTGATATTTAAACTTGCTTATGCTGAGATTGACTTGCAACTAGAGCTTGAGATTTGGATGACTTGATTAGATCCATAGCTATTAAATTTTCTTCTTTAGCCCATAGAATCTTAGAGAATACCTAAAAGGTGGGCATTTGATAAGATATGTTTAATGTGAGCCTATGAGTTTGAAAGCTAGAAACAAAGGATGAATATTTAGGACCTAATTTGTGTAAGGCACTAAAAATCAACTGAATGTCCTTTTTATCAATTTTACATTTAGAAAGTTGTGCTCTATAATCTATGACTTTAGTGATGTAGTCTTGTATTGTAGATTAATTTTTAAGATCCAAACTAATGAGTTCATTATTAATTTGGTAACAATGAACCTCATCTATTTTGCCAAATAATGATGCTAATTTATCTCAAACCTCTTTTAGAGTTGTACATTTATCAAGATGGAAATTCAAATCTAAAGACATGTAAGACCAAATGCATCCAATTACCTTAGTAGTTTCAAAGAAAAAGTGTTGTAGCTCTTTTACATCAGTAGGTGGAGTAAGAAGAGTTGATATGTAAGACATATATCTTAATATCATTAATGCATTTCAAGTATTCCATTTCTATGTGTTATAATTGTATGTTGTTAATAGTGGGAACTTAGGATTCTCCATGATGTAATTAAAAATAAGTTATCATAAAGCAGAAATCAAAGTATAAAACACACCACAAAACCTTCTTGAATTATTTAGTTTTATCCAACCCAACAATTATTTATTGGTATTTTATAATTGAGTGTAGTTACAAAGCTAGATTTTTTTTTTAGTTTACAAAAAGCTCAATTAAGTCCTCTAGTCTAAAAGTATAAAAAATATGCACTTTATTATAAAAATTTGTACACCAATGCATTTTGCTCAAAAATATTAATTTAAAAAAAAGGGGACCTCAATATGAGGTCGTATGTAAAATTTATGAGCCTCTGAAGTTGTAAAAATGAGGACGAACAAGAGCTACTATAGAAAAGCTTAATTATGAAAAAATATAGAAAAAATTGAAAGTACAACAATGAAGAGCATGAAATTTTAAGCTAGTTCAAAAAAATTCATTCAAAAATACCTCCTAGTGTTCAAATGGTAGTCTCCTAAAGTTGTCTTATTAAATTTGCCTGCTAGTCCATGAGGCCTGCTATTTTTTTTGCCTGCACAGTCCATACTGTCTGTACGATTGTACTTGAGAGCAAAAAAAAATTTGCCTTCCCGGTGGCTATGTCTAAATTAGACAAATTTTATATGGATCTGTAGGTTTTGACACCTTCTAAACATAACTTTGAGGTCCATTTTGCTCAAAAATATTTTAATTTTTAGGTACCTATCAGATTTGGGCTTGGTTCTTTTGGATCAAACCCTTACCAATTTTACTTCTTGTGCATAATTTGGACAAAATTATAGATGATTTTGGCTATCTCAAACACTCTGAACTCAATGATGAGCTCATGAATTATTGACAAAGCTCCAATTTATGCATGTGTACAAAATCAAAAAATGGATCCTATATCTAGATATTTTTCTCTTGAATATTTAGCAATCTATAGATTTAAGATAGCTCTGATATCATGTTAGAATTAACATACATAATCTAATGAATCTAATAGAAAGCATGAACAAGAGATAAAATAGTAATACTAATAAATAATATCTATATATCTGAGATAATAATATAAATAAATAAATAACTCAAATATGATTAATTACTCTAATAATTTAATATTAATCTGATATAGAATACACAAATAGCCATTGTTTATATAGAGTAAGGCATGGAAGAAAAAGATTAGAGAACTCACAAAACACATGTAGTTTAACTGATATCTGACTACATGAATAGTGGAGTGTAAATCCAAACTAACAAGATAGTTGTCCAACTTATATAAATGATCAACACAAGTTGACTACTAGTTAATCAATCTTATCCTAACTTACCCTAAATCGTGGAGTGGAACTCCATTGTAACAAGATAGGTGTCTAAATTAACTACTAGATAAGTAGGCTTATCCTATCTGATGAAAATTATTAATAAACATAATAAACTAATTATAATAAGTAATTAGTGTACCAATATAAATAATAAATACAAGTAAATGCAATAAAGCAAATAAATGCACCAACAAAATATAACTATCAGTCTTAAACTTAACATGCATAGAGACCTATTGAGGTCCAAATGGAAGGTCAAGTTGAGTTTTAAATATGTTTAAGCACATGTGATCATGGATCAAGGTTTTATAGGTTGTTTCAAGCATTTAGACCAAGTTTGCTGTCATGGATTGTGTTTAAAGGTCTCATGTGCATCCAGAATAAAGAGATGAGAAATCGAGAAGGAAGTTTAAATGTTCATTGGCATGTGTAAAATTTGCATGGTGTATTAATATTTATAGGAGATATGGGGAAGGGTCATAAGAATTATTTCCAAGCATTATTTTGGCATTTGAGGGATAGAGTTGTATGAACAATTGTTAAGGAGGTTAACTAGTCTAAAACCCTCTCAAAAGCTTTATAGTGATATGATTGAAGGAAACTTATTGGAAATTGCCAAAAATAGTTTAGTTGATCAATTTTTATATTTAGATGTTGTATATTACTCCTTCAGGCATCCCCAGGTGGTACTGGTGTGTTAGAGAAGTGAGAAAAACCTATAGAAAAACCCTTATTTCTGAAGAATTTGGTGCTACAAGCAGGGTTGACCAGGTCAATGCATACAAATTGATGGAGCTTGATGGTTAAGACTTATTATTGATGACCATGTTGTTTTATTAGTGATTTATAGCTTCTGTTTCAACTAAATTATTCACTCAAGTTGATTTATCGCTAATTTGACAAAGAGTGAAAATAGTGAAGAAAACTAGTCAAAATGAGAATGTGTTTAGGGATTGGTTACAAAGGAATAGGGATGAATAAAAATGATTGATGTCATTATTCAAGACCCATACCTATTGTCCATGTTGATTATATGATTTGGAGTTTAAGTAAAAGGATAAAAAAGGTGTTCATAAGATGGCCTATATTGAGAAGATGTAATAGTAAAACCCAAGACAAAGAGAATGGTCTACAGGAGCAAAGTTGCCATTGAACCATATGATTTTTGTGCTGGAGGGTGATCTAAGGAGGTTGTATGACTGTGTCCATGTTTTTTAAGATCATGATGATGCTTTCTCAGGTGTTATAATGCCATGTTTCCATGACTAGATATTTGCAGTGTTTGGCAATTCTTGATGTGTTAGGGAAAGTGAAGAGTTTGAGACTCTATGACAAGAGTCAATACATCCAATGTACTTATTTATGTTGTTTGAAATTTAAATGGTATTTTAATGGTGTATGGAAGTTTGAGAGACAGGTTTAGGTGTTAAGCTGTGGAATCCAAAATGGCTTAGTAGACTATGTTAAGACAATGAGATAAAGACTTGTGTATTTGCATGAGATGTCATGAAATTTTTATTTTAAGTGAAATTGACAAAAAATTTCATCACTGTGTTTTTGAGGCTACAGGAAGTTTGAGTAGTCACTTTGTAGAGATGAGTTTGAGGTGTTTTACCAAGATTTAAAGAATCCAATGAGTTTGAAGATGTTAATGAGGTCTCAAAGGTTCATGAGAATGATTTGATAATCTTGGTTTGTCTCTATTCAAATTTGAAGAGTTAAGAGTTCTTGACTGTACTTTGATTGTGTTTCACTATTTTGAGTGGTCATTTTGCAAGAGTTGGTTTGAGGCCTATTGGCTTGTTTAGTGAAGTCAAATGGATATGGCGATGACCATAAGGCCATGAATATTCTATTCATGTGGTTTTTTTAAATGTTCATGTGAAAAATTTAATTGTATGCTTCAATTTTATAAGGCAATTTTTCTAGGTGTGTGAAGGGCTAATGGTGAGTAGGCTTAATAGCTTGGCTTAAGGTGTGAAATGAAGAAAATAGTATTGGGGTCCCAAGGAGATATTAGGAAGGGCCTATTAAAGTGATATGTGAAGTTTTTCAAGCATTGAAAGATACCAAAGATGGTCCAATAGGTTAGAGTGTAATGTGTGCCTTAGAGAAAGCCTAATTCCTTTAGGTCTTTATTAGGCCTAATAGGGTTTTGGTCCCTACGAATGATGATCAACTTGTGTAATGATTATTTCTTGTGTGAAATGTGTATTATGACCTGTTACAACTATGATCTAAGTGTGGTAAGGTCCTTGGGCAACCAATATGGGTAAGAGGAAGAGTTGAGTATAAAAACAAGGCCTAATTGGCCTATTTTAGCTAGTTAAAAGAGTGTGGACTTAAGAAAAGAAAAGGGCCCATTGAAGGAGAAGAATCAGGTCACTGAGGATCATCAGAGAGAGAAGAGGAGTAGACATGCCTATCTAACATAGTTGTTGTAAATGGATGACCAGGTCAGTGGACCTAATGAGCCTAGAAGGGGTATGTTGAGTGAGTAAGCTTAAAAGGTTGGTTGAGTGAGATAGAAGGGTAAAGAGTGCGAATAAAGGAGGTCATCATCATTTGAAGATTATAAATAGGTGTTATAAGATGATCATATGTGACTTAGTTGATGCTAAGTTACCTAGGGGGTTGAAGCCTCCTTGCATGATAGAGCTTGCAAAAGACTAGTTGAGTGGGTGCTTAATTAAGTAGGGGTTGGAGCTCCTTGTGAATTTTGTGCTTCACTAAATTTTAAATCTTGACATTATAAGACTTTAGTCCATATGCATGGTTCAGTGAGTTTTATCCCCCAAGAGGGTTTCCCACATATCTTTTGTGTTATCTTGTGATATGCTTGTGGTTGTTTATGTATGTTGTATCTTTATGTGAATGAATGCTTCTTGGAAGGATGAATGGAATTAAATCCTTCCCGCCCTTCCCCACTCCCAGTAGCTACTTCCAATAGTATGTTATATTTGGATTTTGTGAAAGTCTATATGTTTGATTTAAACAAGTATAAATGTGGAGAAATTATCTAGTTTTTAAAAAGGAGGCTATGGGGCTAGTTTTCTGGACTGAATGTATACATTATAGTATACGAAATATTCTAAATCATGGACAATGGATGTCTACTTAGAATATACCATATATGATAAATAATTGTCTTGCATTAAAAATGATTTGAAAAGTTTAAAATATATATTATATATGGTATAAATACATGATTTTGGACTGTGTAACGTAGCTGATCTGATTATACCATCTAAATATATATCCATATTATACTCAATAGTATTATGCTTGAAAACATTATCACTGTTTGGTGTGTAATTGTTTGCTTGAGATATATTTTAATGTTACAGATATAAACATTGAAATAATATATTTAAGAGATTAAATATAAGCAATTATGATGTTTTGAACTGACTTTATTTATATGTGGAATATAAACTATATTTATAAGATTGTGATATAGTGTTGTTTCGTAGAGAAATAACATTATACGTTACTTAGTATGATTGGTAACTGACAATTTTAAAGTGATCAAAGTCGAATAGTATGTGTAAGACTATTTTTTGATTCCGTTTATTATATGTAATAAACTAGATAAATGGATTCATTTCTATAAAGAAGTTTTTCTTTTTTACATACCTTTTTTAATGCTCTTTAATGCATCTAAAAGTTTTTTTAACTAAGTTTGTTTGGCAGGTATCAAGCAATTTTTTTTCCCATTGCCAAGAATTTGATTATTGAATATTCAAATCTAAGTTCAATGTTTGAGATGAGTTTGTTTGGCGCTTTGCTATATTATTTTGGCATTTTCTAATGCTATTCTCTCTACCTTCATTATATAAGCGCTTTTCTACTCTCTTTCTTGTTCTATTCTGCGTAGCTTTTGCGCTTTCACTTCTCTTGGATTTTGCAGTCTCCTTGATATTCTTGTTTCTCAAGTTTTTTTTTCGCAATCTGATCTCTTTCTTTTTTTTCCGTTGGCACTGATTTTTTCCTCTGAGTTTTCCTGTCGGAGCTTCTATTTGTTCTCAGCGTCTTTCTTTTTACGTTGAATATCAAGCCTCCATTCTTGTCTATTGGTGCAGTTGAATACTATCTAGTAATCTCTTGGGCGCAGCCTGTTGCTCAGTTAAGTATGCAGTCCACCAATTATATTCTCAAGTTATTTGTTCAGCATACGTATATTTAAATTCGTTATAAATTGTTTTCAGCTTGGCTCTAAAACATTATTTATTTCATTGCGTATGAATTTTTGAATCTGTGCTTCCTGCGTTCAGTTTTTTAGCTTTCATTCATAATATTGTTTGTTTTTTTATCAACAACTAAGAATCATTACCATGATAGTTATATTGTGTGCAGGTCTGCACCTCTTCTCTGTATAATTAAATTGGTCATAATTAAGCTCTTTTAAACCTTTTTGATGTGGCACCATCATAAATAAATTTCAAAATGGAATTCAAAGTCATTTTTTAATGAATAACCTCTTTCCACGTATCTCTTTTCACGTGGAATTCAATTTGTTTTTGACCAAATAATCTCTTATTTCAACTTTCACATATAAAACAAAAGGTGGTATCTTTTCAAAATAAATTTCAAAATCCACTAATTGATTTATAAATCACACAAAGGTTTAATTTTATTTTTTTTACCACATGGAAGATTTTTTTTTTTTAAAGTTTTTATTTATTATTATTTTTAAATATAAGTTTTTCTAAGTTTTTCGATACCACCACTTTTTATGTGGAAAGTTTCATAAAACAATTTTTTTATATTTCAAATCTCATAAAATGCTTTTTTAATTATTTATTTTGTTATTTGAAATTTAGCTTTGAATATATGTAGTTTTTTTTGTTTATCAAAGTTTAATTCATTTAAGTATTTTGGTTGGATTTTTTTGGTTGTAGATTTTTTTACAAATTAATTGATCTAATCATTGATTAAATAGATTTGTGCAAATAAGTTGATTTTTAATATATTATTGTTTTTTTCAAAAATTTGCGTAATGGTTTTTAAATTTGTTTTTTTATAGCATTTAAGTAATCTATGAAAACTATTTCAATTCAAAATTGTTTCACTATATTTTGTGTTTATTTTCTTTTTCTTTAAAAAATAAATAAAACTTTTAAAGAAAGGGTGAGGTATAGAAGAACCTAGATTTAGTTGCACAATCCAATCGATATAGAGAACTCCTTTTTGGCTTGGGAGGATGACCTACAATAAGAAAGAAGCTAGAAACATATTGATAAGTAAGATAGGTGGATGGATTGCCTAGCAAATGCTAGATCCAAGAAGTACTAGACTTCACTGGAGGGTTGTTAATCCACTCTTTACAAAAGTTAAGTTTTGGAAAATGACAAGAGATGCTTGCATAACATAATAAAAATTATTCAATCATAATGAAATAAATGTTTTTTCAAGAAAAAATGAGTGTTTTTTTAATCAAAATGGCATTAACTTGTTCAAAATTAATGCTAAAATGTTAAAACTTGATTCAAAAAATAGTTTATGACTCTACATTGGGATAGAAGTCAGAAAAATAAATTTTGGGTGAGGGTTGATGGGTGAATTTAGCTTGATGTTTTGGGGAAAAGGAATTATATAATGATTGATGTCGGTCAAGATCTAACCAATACTAGTTAGGGTAACAGATGGTGGTAAGAGATGATCGATGCTGGTCAGGGGGTGACCGATGTCGATCACTGTGGGTTTGTCACGGTTTTGGGTCTAAGAAGAATGGACTTTGTGTTAGTGATAGAAGGGATTTTATGGGTTGTTTGGGATTGCATGATGGTCGTGAGGACGTAATAGGCTCTCAAGGATATCAAACTCAGGGGTTTGACACTCAAGTGACTGGGAATGTTCAGTGGGTGTTTGGTGGAAGAGGGAGTGTTTGGAGTTACAAAACTCCAACACAAGAGAGGATATGGGGAGAGATTGGAAGTGGGTGTAAGCACTAAGCTACTGAAACTAAATAATTGAAAATAAATACAAGATACTTAGCTTGTGTAGTTGTTAGCTTAGAGAAGTCCTAAAGTTGAATGTAAGATAATTGGGACCTATAACAATGTGGGCAGAGTGACGGTGCTTAAGTCCTCTATGTTGAGGTGTTAAAACACTTTCCTATCTCTGGGCTGATTCTCTGGTTCGTTGTGAAGCATGGATTCTCACAAGAGTTCTGATTCTCACTCAAAAGTTTCAACCTCTTGAGCAAGGGTCTTGGGGATACCTTAAGTAACCAACATTAGTCCTGGTTAATCGATGTCAGTCTAGGGGTGACCAATGTCAGTCAAGGGATATTTAGTCAAAGTTGCCCAAAATAGTTATTTTCACGTAACTTTGGCCATTAATGCCATTAAAAGTGGTATGAACTTATTGAAGGCAGTATGGGTATACAAGAAGAAGAGGTCTAAAAGGTTAGGGCATTAAATGTTAAGGTGGGAAATAGTCTTAAGGCTAGGTATCATTTAGTTAGCTATGATTTTAGGTTGGGTGAGGTGTAAATATGCTTATTTAACTTAATTTACTAATTAATTTAGCTCAATGGGGTAAATGAATGTTTTTAAGGGTTTTAATAAATACTATAACCTAAGAGGGGTCAAAGGGGCCAAGGGGGTATTTTATGACAATTAGAACCATGTGGTGTGATTTTTTAGTGTCTATATTTTATCCCTTTTTATTGTGTAGGTTGAATCTGCAAACTACAAAATAAAAACAAATGGTGTAATGGAAGGTTGGATGCCCCAAGTATGGGAGGAGATGTTCCCCCTCAGACTGGGAAATGATGAGGTGAAAATGAATTAAAGTTTGAGTTTAAAAATTGGGTATGTGAATGAAAAAGTGATTAGGGTGGCTAGGTGTGGAAGCACAAAAGGGTGCACAAGATACAACAAAGTGCAATGTCATAAACTTCATCGAGACAAGGCTGTCATGGTTGAGTGAATTGGTAAATAAGGTGACATGTGGGAGGACAAGTGATAAGAGAACCAGGCCACAACATTAGGCTTAGCTTATATGGGTGTACTTATAAGTGCAAGTATCTATGCCAAATTTATCCATGTTAAGGTAATCATATTCACAGGGAGCCAAAAGTAGGGTGATCTTAAGAAGATGAAATGGGTGGCAGGTGTTGGAACCATAAGTGGGCATATTTCAAGGCACCTAAAAGGGTTGTACATAGAAGTCATGTGTGTGCATAATGTTGTGAAGCATGGTAAGGTGGTATAAGTGGTCAATGTGACCAAGTCAAGTGTGTCATAAAAATAATGTGATTAGTTGGGAAGAGGACCAAAGGTAAGATCCAATGGGTGGTGTTATGTTAAGAAAGGGCTCCCTTGGGGTAAAAAGGGGAGTTAGGGATTCAAAACCTTAATTTTCATGACTGATGTCAATTAGGGTTGATTTATGTTGGTCACCCTAACCTTAGTGGTGATCGGCATTAGTTATTGACCAAACCCTTGAAAAAGGGGCTTACAATTGAAAAGGTCAAAAGCATTTAATTTTGGTATTTTGTTGTTGTGGGCACCATTTGTCTTGTAGTGAAAGTGAACTTTATCAAAACATAGTGCATGTTATGTGGTTGATCATGAGAGATAAGGGGATTGTAGGTTGGAGTGTCATGGGACAATGTTGGAGAGGGTACCAAGTGGACCAGGTACCTGTTTTAAATAGTGAGAGTAAAAAATGTAATGAGCTAAAGGACAAGCACAGAGCAATGGGAAAGTGATGGCTAGGTAATAGGTAACACCATAGTGGCTATCATGAAATGAGGTAAGCATGTTGCTTACATTATATTTTAATTTTTTTGTGTGCTTGTAAATGTATTTAGTTGGGTGAATGAAATGTGTGTGGGGGTACGAGTTTGAAAAAAATGTTTGAGTTTTAATTTAGCTACTAAATGAGGTAGATGGGAGGATAGAGTAGTAACTGAGGGTGGGGGAGTAATGACAAGGTGTCAATTTTGTAAAAAACCAAGGTTTAGGGGCTTGACCTTAACAGACGATGACTGACACCATTCATTATTAATTGACATTGATCGATGTTGAGTTGACATCAATCAAGATGGGATCGACATCAGGCCATAAGAAAAAATTGGTGTCGGTTGAGGGTCAACTGACATAGGTCCAACAAGGAACCGATGTTGGTTGAGGCTTGATTGATGTCATTCCTAGGTATGTGATTAAAAAAGTTAAAAAGGGAATAAAATGTGGAGGGAAAATGTTAGCTTAGAATTTGGTTAGGATTGAACTAGAAATGGTAGAAGACCTAGGCTTAGGAGTAGGTATGGATTAAATCAGCTTAGGTTTATGGTGATCTAAAATAACTGTAGGGGTAGTTTAATAGAATTGATAGGATGTGTAAGGGATGAATGTAGGTAGGTGTCAAGGTGTAGTGACTAGGGTAGTGTAGGTGAAATGTGTGTGGGGTTTGTTTTAAAAGTGTTAGGCAAATTAAGTCAATTTCCTAACCTTGTAGATGAGGATGTTATTGATGATGTGAGATCGGGTGGTGTTGCTTCTCAAAGAGATATGCAAAGATATGACTGGGGTAGATTGGGCTCATATGACAATAGTGGGGTTGGGTGGTATGCAATACTATTGGTGCGTGTCCTAAGACATGGTGATGTTGGTCACCCTCATCGAGAGATGGGACCCAGCTACCAACATGTTCATGTTGTTGATAGGGGAGATTACCATTCTATTAGAGGATGTACATAGGATTTTGAGGCTACCTATATAGGGTTGAGTGATGGAGCTAATTCATAATGAGGATTAGGATGCATATATAGATCTATTGTATGGAGATGATGCATTAGAGGCCTAATGACATGTTTGGGGATTCTACTTCAAGGATTTTTACTATATGGATACTAAGGGAAGGTGATTTATGATGATGATGATAATAGTCACTTGATATGCACTTCTTGACTCAAGTGGTGGTAGGTTTCACTAGGATTTGATAAGTGTTTTAGTAGAGATGCTAGAGGATTAGATAGTATATGCATGGGCTCTAACATTATTTATTCAAGTTTATCAGGAGATATGGGGCTACTGAGTACACAAGCAATATGGGATGAATGTATGCTTCCTACTCCATTATTAGGCATATAAGTATATTACCATCTTACATCCATTTAGATTACCATGGATGACATGACACTAGGCCAGATTCAGAGTTGGTTTTATGGGATGGAGATCAGACATGGAGCTACCATGGGTAGGTGGGGAGGTGCAAGATTTGGCATGGTTTAGGTAGCGGTTGGATGCATTGGTCGATGGGGAAATTATTTGGAGACCATATGCATGTTCCCCATCATAGAGGGGATTGAGTACATAGACTTTTTATTTTTAGAGCATTAGATGGATCTATGGGAGGTAGGAGAAGGAGATAGAGATGATCCATTTTGATTACGTGAGGAAATAGTATGGATTGGTACACGGTGTCTCAGGAGCATTCTTAAGATATAAACACAAGGACATAGAGGCACCACTACCTCTACCATAGCCAACAAAGGAGGTTCCATTATTTGAGGAGCTACCAATTCTTGTAGGAGTTGATAATGCTAGGGTAACTTTGGATTACATTTTTTGGTGGCAAGGATAATACCCTACATCAGTTGGGGGAGATAGAGGATAGGGTCCAACTAGAGGAGATGGTTGACAACTAAAAGCTAAGGATGTAGATATGGAGGAAGAGGAGGTATTGATGAAGGAGGATGCTCCCAATATACACATTGTTATAATAGAGAGGGATTAGGCAAGAGCATCAGTGGCTATCACATAAGCATCTTTGACTTCCATGATGTAGGAGAGAGACATGGTGCAAGGGTAGCTAGTAATGAGGACCCAAGAGAGAGATAGTCTCCAAAGACAGTTATCCACCATCACCCAAGACAAATACTATGTATGGGGACAACTAAAATTGAGGACCCAAGAGAAAGAGAGTATTTAGGCATAGTTATCCACCATCACATAGGAGAGTGATTCTGCATGAGGGCAACTAGTGACTACTACTCAGGAGAGGGATGGGTTACAGACATAGGTGACCTTGGTGTCAATTGAGAGAGATGTTATGAGATAGGTAGGAGGAGGAGCATAGAGTGGGGTAGTTATGTGATCACCTCAAACTAACCTAGTGTCGATAAATGTTATGATAGTGGAGGAGATGAGGTACTATGAGGGACATGTTTTTAGCAATTTTCTAATTGTACCCCAATATTTAGAGATCTAGTAGAGCAGGTTATGTCAGGGAGACCCAATAGTAATACACCTAATGGTGACACAGAATCTGTAGGTGTAGTGACAAGTCAGAGAGATGGATAGGACCCAAGGGATAGTAGTTCTCCTGCACCATAGACCATTAGTTTTTACATTACTATGATTTTTATTCTATCCTGTGAGTTGATGTAGTGAGATGTATATACCATTTTGAGAGACATGGACACAAACACACACACACACACACACACACACACACACACACACACACACACACACACACACACACACACACACACACACACACACACACACACACACACACACACACACACACACACACACACACACACACACACGTTATATATATCATTTTTATTTTAGCTATGATGTTATTTATTATGATGTATGTTTTTTATGGTTGATTTATGATTCGTTATATGATGCTTATGTGAGGATTCATGGTTATGATATTTATGATGTTTATGACATTATAGATGGTTTAACTTATTTTTCCTATTATTAGGTGTATGTTTAATTTAAATTTTTAGATGTGGATATGATTTAATGAATTTATGTGCTTGGATAACATGATGGTTTGATTCATTTATCTATCATATAGAAATGATTTAAATGTTGTTATGAAATTTATTATAAAAATTATTATGTGATAGTATTAATTTGATTTAGGCATAATGATAAGCAAGATTGCTTAGATAGATGAGATGTTAATTTGATAATGTATGGTGATGGTTATAAAAAATCAAATGTTTTTATGATAATTTAAAAAGCACCTAAATAAAAAATGTGGATGGTTATATGGCAATCATATAATAAAACACATAATGTTCTAAAATGTATTTTAACGTCATGATGCCATTTATTTGATGTGAAATGAGAGATGGTTGAATTTTTTAAAACCACCTTAAAATATAGATTAATCTAGATAAAAATCCTATACATAAGAAGAGGAAAGAAATGATATAAGAATGCTTAAATAATCAAAATACAAATGCCTTAATGAATGTATCAACAAATAGGTATAAGGAAGAAAGAGATGCAATGCTCTTTCCTTGGTGAGGACCAAAAAGATAGGATGGATTGTCTTATGAACATAATCCCTTCTTATGCTTTACATTAGCGGTCATTGGTTTTTTAAGAAGTGTCTTGATCACATAGTGTAAATCCCTTATTTTGTGGAAGGTAAAAAGGGAGATGGATGATAGTGGAACCTCCTTGTAAGGATATCTTGCCTTTTCTGTAGGTGATAGAAGAGCCATTATAAACAAGTCTATGTCTTATGTGGTGTAGACTAATCAATACAAGAAGTCTACTATTGAATTTTTTGAAAGTTGATTACAGCTTTCATATACATTTTTTTGCTTTTTTTAAAAATTTTTTACTACGGATCCTTTTGATGTTGTTGTTTTTGAGAAGTTGGGGAAGCTGATCAATGCGAGAATATTCCATGAGATTTCTTGCTTTGAATTTTTTTTGACTTAGCCATCCTTCAAGGGAGTGATCTAAGCTTTTTATTTGTTTGTTTTGGATAACTATCCTTTGAGGGAGCAATCTATCTCATTTTAAGCAATTTTGAGTTGTTTTAGCAGTTGTCCTCCAAGGGAACATTCTACAAGGATAGAGATGACCCATAATATATGTTGTTTTTTGTTTTTTGTTTTTGTAGACATAGACTTGTTTATATAGGCTTAAGGTTTACCTTTATGGAGGCAAAACTATAACACAAGAAGGGTGAACAGTGGGTGAGAGAATGCTTAGAGAGACAACAACCATGAGAATTCATCCTAAAAGGAATGAAAAGTATCCATGAAAATCATGCCATGGGTAGAGACGTGGTAATCATATTTAGGATTGAGGTTAAAACTGTGATGGATAATCACATGATTTTATGCTTTAATCAATTGTCCTCAAAGTAAGGGGATGAAGGTGATAATTTGGTTAAAACAAGGGATGGGCTCAAGTTAGACATAAGCTGAGTTTGAACATTTTTAACAAAAGAATGGATGTAAATGCAAAACATTTAGGGGCTCATATTATGGTTTCCTTTCAAGAGATGATAACTGGTAAGCCCTGACCCATAATTATGCATTATGATATACGGTCCAATTCATTTGAAATCAAACTTTCCCTATTTGTTTCTTTCCATATTGGTTACATTTTGATTTTACTTTAATACAAGGTCTCTGATATTGAATTATTTCTATTTTAGGTGCTTGTTATAAGCATTGATGAGGCCACTAATTGCTCTCTTTTATAAGCTCATCCATACCTAGTATATAATTTTTTCTATGTAAACCCCCATAACCATCCATGATTCATACAAATGAAGGAATTTATGATTTTATGTGTGCATTGATATATATATATATATATATGTTATGAATTAATCATATTTTTTCTTTGATTATATTATACTTGTGTAACTTTATTTAACAAACATTTGAAGGATAACATACAACTGTAGGAATCTTGTTTGGGCACAACACTTATAAGATGCCTTCAATAATTGTAGGCTTCCACTTATAAGATTCCCATAGCCACTAATGGCTTCCACTTGTAGGGTGCCCAAAACAATTGTTGGCTCCACCTACAGGTTTCTCGTAGCCACTACTAGCTTCCACCTGCAGGGTACCCATATAAACTATGGGATTTCATGTATAGGTTGTCCATAACCACTACTAATTTCCACCTTTAGGTTGTCTATATACACTAAAAATTACCTACAAAAACAACATGCTTTCACCTATAGTTTGCCCATAGCCACTACACAAAATAGAACTATTATTGTGATCAAATCTTAAGGACACATCTAGCTGTCTTTAGAATCAAGTGAATGATTGAAGAGGACCATAATTGTTGTACAGACTCCCCAAATGCAAGGAATCTTGGATGTGCTTCTAAATATGAGAAAGATAAGGATAATGGGAAGGAGACAAAAAAAAGTAAAACAACAAAATAATATACATTGTCTTTAACCCATTCAGGCCTAAAACAAGTAACTGTAGTTACTAACCACCTAAAGTTTGACTGGGGTAGTTCCTAAGTATTTGTACTTTCATAGTTTAGTGTTTTTGGTTAAATATAACAAACTTCCTTCTATATTTAATGGCATAACCTAGATTAGATTAGGAGTTGAATAGATAATAAGAGAGTAGTAAAATTATAGAAGCCATTGCATTATGAATATTTTAATCTTTTGTAGTAATTTTTTATTGCTACATATCTGAGTAATAAGAAGTTAATTCTATAAAAATCTTTTTCAAGTCTCTCAAAGAAGGATTGGAACTCAGTTTTGAATGAGGAAGCCCCCCCCAAAAAGAGTTGTAGTGAAGATCCTGACTCTCTTTAGTTAAGTGTGTTGTAAGTTGATTTCATTATTAGTTTGATTATATAAAGTGTGATGCATATGTGATTCATAAGTGTGAAGTATTTTTATATTTTTGTTAAAATAGTCTCTTAGTATAACTATCTAGTGAATTCAACATAAGTTCATTGTACTACAACTAGTAAATTAAGTTAATCTATGAATCAATAATGCATATATAGTGTTGACATCCTTGAAAAACATACGTACCCTTGGTTGATAATTAATTTTAATTAGACTCAAGAATATCATAATAAATTGGTAATAAGTTTGCACAATATTTTGGCATCATTGCTGGGGAGGGTGTCAATTATTGCTTTCTAGAATTAATTATTGCTTTTCAATATTGATTAATGCACTATCCTACCCAATTGGGCAAGTCAAGGGAGGAAACTACGATGTCTTATGCCAGATGTCTAATTTCTTAGATGTTGATGGTGCACAACATTTTTGATGCACTGTCCTACCCAACTAAATAAGTCAAGTGAGGGTACTATGGTGTCTTATGCTAGATGTCTAAGTTTATGGATGTTGATGGTGCACAAACTTGAATGCCTCTTTGAAATATTATAATTTACTTAGTTCATATTTTTTTAGAATTTACTTTCCTACAAGAGTGATTTACTTTCTATGTAATGCGACTTTAATTTTCTTGCTTTTATTTCCTACTTTTTAGGGTAATTTTTTGCTTTCATTTCCTACTTTCTAGAGTAATTTTCTTGATTTCAGTAGATAACTTTACTAATTTATATAAGTAAATTTTCAATTCTAGTCATTTTTAATTTTGTACTCCTTTATTTCACTTTTTGTTTATTCTGAAACAACCCCCTATAACACATGAAAAACAAGAAAACACTAACCTTATGTAGGAAGGGACAAGACAATTGAAAGGTGCGGCATAACATTTATGTAGAGAGAAAGAGATTCTTGAGGGATATACCTACCAAAAAAGCCACAAGTTGATACCAATAAATAACCATAAATACCTAAAAAAACTAAGAATCATGTTGAAAAATATACCATAAGCTGGAGGGCTCTTGAAGAAGGAAACACTACAATCTAAAGGAAATAGCTTGTAGAAGTACTATTGGCTTTAAAAAAAGAAATAAAAGTAGAGGAAGAATTAGCTAAGTTAGTAAATAGAGACAAAGGATAAAAAATTCATGAATCAAACACTCTAGAAAGTAATATTAGAACAAAATTCTAATAAGGATTTTTTGAACAAATCAAAAAAAGCTCAAGAGAATCTTAAAATTTCTCATCTGATAAAAAGACTGTAGATCAGTGAATAAATGTTTACTATCATGTTGATGAAGGGATCGATAATTTTTTTGAAGATGTGATCCTGAGTACCTTTGGTATCCATATAAAAAAAATCCATCATGAATGGAGAAGGAAACTTTATGGATGACAATAAGACTCTAGACATAGTTACTTTTGAATTTCCTATTCTAGATGCAACAGGTGTAACATAAATGAAAAATATCCTACCCTCAACCTTGCTCAATTTTAGAGGTACATTATCAAAAGACCCAAACACATTTTTTTTTAAATTTTATATCCTCTATAGAATTTATGACTACAGGTAGGATGCACAAAAATTAAAACTTTTTCTAGCCACCCTCAAATACTCAACACTTCATTGGTTCATGGGACTAGGCAGTAATTCAGTCCACACTTGGGAGGACAGGAAAAAGAAATTTATAGCTAAGTATTAGGAATGTGGATGAGGAATAAATTATAGAAGAAATGATATCTTTAGGATGACTCAAGAAGGGGACAAATCTTTGGAAGACTATGTTGAATGGTTCATGTTTAGTGTACAAAAATTCAAGCAAAGTGCTCTAGGAGAAGAGCCTCTAAAAATCATCTTCCTAAAAGGAGTTAGAGAATATTGTCTAGAAGCCTTGGACCTAATGATTGGGGAAGTTATCTCCCACCTACCATTCATAGACATCAAAGATTTGAGTAAGAATGATTCTAGGTCTACTAGAAACAAAGTCAAGGGTAGAAAGCTTCCACTAGCAGTTGCAAGTGGCCTATCAAAATATGAAGTTAGTAACCTATTACAAGACATGAAATAGGATATCATTAGTCACTTGGCCACCCAACTGGATAGCTTAAACTTAAGGCAAAATCAAGAAACCTTTGATAAATCTTTGATCATCTATTATCCAGTTTGTAAGAAGAAGATAGATTATATGTATCATGAGGTTCAAGCTAAAGTAGTTAACATCATAGCTAAAGAACCAAAAATAATAGAGATACACACTATATGAGGAGATAGGGACCAGGTTTTCTATGTTTCAAAGATGAAGCCATGGGTTCAATGACCATCTTATCTAGGTATGAGACAAAATACAACTTTTGTAAATTCTACCGCTTTTAATTAAAAAATTTCAAATAGTACTCCCAATTGGACTAGTCCATGGATGAATGTCCCACCTCTTGATTTCATTTGGTAGCCACCTCAAAAAATCTACCCCACCACCTCCTGATAACCTCTATAAAATGTATCCACACCTTAGATACAAGCTTGGCAATCACCCCAATGCCCACCCTTCACAAACCAGTGGCAGCAGCCCTAGAGACCCAATTAGCGTTAGGGAAACCATCAAGAAGGATTCCATCCACAGTGTTAACAACCTCCTACTCTTATGCCCAATACACAAGTTACATCTATGCCTAATTAGCTCCCTGCCCATCCCATGCAAAATCATATAAATAAGTTGGTACAACCAACATTCAATACTAAACCTATCCAGTACCTGACATATATAGTAAACATCAATGAGGTTCACCTATGTTTAGGGAAATTTATACCACCCTCAGATCTACCCATAATAATGGATCCAGATCAAGAAACTCTAGAAGATCATGTTAACCCACCTTCACCACCACAAGAACTCTCTGAACTAGTAAATAAAGTTGATGAAATAGCCCCACCATTTTTAGAATATCTTACCCTTCAACACCATGCAATTGAGCTTGAATTTGATTTCATAAGACAACTCAATAATCTTTGTGTTAAAATTCCTCTCTTATATGCCATCAAGGATGTGCCCATATATTCCAAAGTTGTCAAAAACTTATGTCTACATAAACCTAGAAGGAAAAAGGACCCAATATAGTGCATGTGATTGGCCAATTGACATATGTTATGCTAAGAAACACCTTGCTAAAAAAATATTCAGATTCAGGATGCCTAATAGTAACAGTCCAGATCCATGATCAACAGTTGTCTAATACATTGATAGACCTGGGGGTTAAAATAAATGTAATGACAATTGAAACCATAAAAAAATTCAGTTGAATAATATTCATCTCACATTTACAATACTATAAATGGCTGATAGGTCTATAGTTAGACTAGGAGTCATTGAAGATATTATCATTACTATAGATTCTTAGGAGTATCCTAAAGATTTCATTATGTTGTAACCAAAGTATAATTTGGGTGGATATCCTCTTATCTTAGGATGACTTTGGCTTGCCACATCTGATGCGTTCATTAGATATAGATCAGGTGACATGTTGATTTCCAATGGTAACCATACTAAGAAGTTGGTCCTCTATCCCCCAACACAGTCGGCTTTGACACTAGAGCATACATTATGGGCTAAAGAAGATGAGGTAGACCAACCTCCCTAGAATTTTGTATTCACCATAGACCATGCATGCACCTTGGATGATCAGAAGAAAGATACAATTCTCTCCATTGTTCTTAAAAATAATTACCAAACTCATTTTGTAGATCTTAAGGACTTGTAATATGTCAAGTGCCTATTTTCTAGCCTCTGGGAAGAAGATAATTCTAATGCATTTGTATAAGAAATATTCAACTAGATGCAACCAAACTAGATCCACTAGCAATATAAAAATGATGAAAGCACTCTCACAAAAAATTGAAATATCTTCAGGAAAAACATTACTTATTAATAGTAAGTTGGAGTCAAATGAGGAAAAGTGCCTAGTCAACATCTTGCATGCAAACCAACATGTTTTTGCATGGGATTATGAGGATATGCAAGGAATCAACCTAGAAACATGTACACATCATATCTATATCAAAAAATAGTGCTAACCAATTAGACAACTACAACGTAAGATGAATCTAACTCTTAGAGAAATAGTTAAAGTAAAATTGTAGAAACTTCTAACCATTAGATTTATATATCCCATCTTAGATAGTGAATGGGTTTCACCATTGGTAATTGTATCAAAGAAAAAAAGAGAATTGCATGTATGCATAGATTATAGGGAACTTAATATAACATCTAAAAAGGATCACTTTCCTCTACCCTTCATTAATTAGGTGTTGGACACACTAGCAAGGAAGAAATATTTTACCTTTCTGGATGGCTTTAGTGGTTACAACCATATTAGTGTTAGGTTGTGGATCTAAAAGCTTCACCAGGATGCAAACAGGAGAAGTTACAAAGGATGCAGAGTGAGTTGCAGGAAAACCGACGTCGGTCTGATCAGTCAACGTCGACAACATTGCAGTGAAGAACCAACCGGCGTCGGTTACCAGTCGGCTGACATCGGTCATGGAGGTGCCGGCGTCGGTAGCTTGTGCGTGAACAGGCAGTTTGCATGTTGATCCTGGAGAGTCTATTTTTGGACTATTTGTTTGCATGTCAAAGGCTAGTTGTAGTCTTGAGTTGCATGTCTAATTATTGTAATTAGGATAGTCTAATTATTGTAATCATAAGATCTATATATGGACTCATGGGTTGTATTGTAAAACTTGTAGCTAGTGAGTAAGAGAGAAATAAGCTCCTTCAGATAGAGGAGAGCAATGGTGCGTTCCTCCTAGTGCCGTAGTACCAAGGTGGGTACTAGTTTGGAGAATCAGCAGGGTTCTTCGTATGTGTATGATCTTGGTCAGCATGTGTGCATGACTTTCTATAGGAGATCTACAATGGTGAGTAAGGTCAGTGATTTGCAGGTGGCAACAGAGAGCAGGAGATCTACTTGGAGTACGGTTGTGTACTTGGTGTACTGGTAGTGTGTTACTGGCTGGTTGGAGAGGTGAACATCAATTCTATATTGGATTTGATTGTTGTGACTGAGAGAGAGAGGGAAGAAGGTTTTGAGGTGTGGCGAACCTTTGAGGTGGAAGAAGTGGCATCTTCTTTATTGTATATTCATCTGAGTGATTATTAATACAATTGTGTATTGTCTCTCAATTCTTGTGTTGTTTCATATTTCTAGTTACTTATTGATTCTGGTTAAATTCTGTGTTTAGTTGCTAATACAAGAAGTAATCATATGTGATCTATTGGTAGAGAAAGATCCTTACTAAGTAGGCATCAGAGCATGTTTATTGTTCTAGGTTCCTGACAAGTGGTATCAGAGCTTTTGGTTGGGTTGACTAATAGGTGGTTCAGATCTGGTAGTGTTTTTTGATTACAGGTCACTCACAGGGGTTTCAGATTGAGTGGGAGTATAGCAATGGCAGAAGAAAGTAAGCTACGAATGGAGAAACTGAATAGCATGAATGGTCTAATTGATAGAAAGAAAGATCAGGTAAAAAGAGATTGTTTGTCGGTAGAAGATCAACGTGTAGAAACATATGTTGCAGGTAATGTTGCACAGGGTGTTCTGGATAAAGTAGAATCTTTGTTTACATATTCTTTTGCCTCTTTCCATGCAGCTCGAAATAGAGCATCTTTTCATGGGTATGTCTTTGGAGACTTTGGAGAGATTTATTTAGGGGTTGGAGAGCCTTGTCAGATTATTGATGAAGGGGAAGTGAAGCTAAAATTGTAGACAGATGACACACAGTGGTTGAAGGAAGTCATGTAGGTACCAGTCTTGGAGATGAGTCTAATTTCTTCAAGAAATTTGGGTGATGAGAGATGCACTATAACTCTCACAGCGGATACACTTGAATTAGATGGTGGTAAGAAAGTAGGTATCCTTTATCTATCTACTTATATTGCTGATTCACCTTCTATTGCAGAGATGTGGCTTCGTAGGCTTAGTCACATATGTAGAAGGAGAATGCAGGTTTTGAAGCGGAAGTCAGATGTCTTTGACAAGCTAAAGAACCGGAAAGCCTTGGTGTTCATGGAGGAGATGACGAATAGAGATCAGGTGAGGGAACTGAATTATTATGAGTAGGGCTGTGTTGATTTGAATAAGATTTTGATCCATGGAGAGCTCACGGGTAAAAATTTATCACTCACAAATGAACACAGGTACCAGCGTCGGTCAGACAGTAACCGACGTCGGTCATAAAGGAACTGATGTCGGTAGGAGGGACACCGGCATTGGCCAGGGAAATGACGTCGACAATCAGGGTCAGTATAGGGAGCCGACATCGGTCGAGAGCAGACTGGGAGATGGCTGAGATCGGTCATTGGTACGGATGGTGGGCGGACAACAAGTTGTCAACATGTCTTAAATGCTCATATCGAGGTCAGAAAGGGTAAGTGAACCTCATATTCATTGTTCACATTCTTTATATTACTTATTGATGGTCAAGAACTAGGAAGATGTGAAGGGGCAATGCAGGTAGAATCCAGATATAGTGGGAGCTTGGCATGGATGAGGAGTGTGAGTCCTTGGAGAAGAACCAAACAAGTATTTGTTGGTAGAGTTGTCAGCTGGAAGTAAGCACTGAGAGACGGAATGGATTCCCAAGTTAAAGAAGAGAGTGGATGGATACGTGAGATGGAAGGCCAAGGCATATGGTCTTGAAGAAGCTACAGGATAGTGGTACAGGTTTGACAGGTGGATGACTAAGCATGGCTTCAGTCAATGTCAGTGTAACTATTGTGTTTTATCTTACCAGGGAGATGATGGTCAAAACATTATCTTGTTATTGTATTTGGGTGATTTGCTAGCAGGTTTGTACATACAGGGATTTGTTGAGCTAAGGGTAAGGTTAGTTCAGAGGTGTGTCATGAAGAATTTGGAGCAGAAAAATTCTTTGGCATAAGAGACATGGAGATTTTATCTCCAGTGGGAGCTGATGTGAAGACGGTGTTGGCGGGGTTCATGATGCAGGACGCAGAATCAGAAAGCACACCAAGGGCTGGACAGTTCAAGCTTAGCTTGGAATAGGGTTCAAAATCACATGAGGACTAGTGTAGACCTAAGTTTTCCCAAGCAGTGGGGGTTGTCAGAAAGTATGGAGCCAATTCAGGGAAGGAGTACTGGAGGGCAGTTTAGTGGGACTAGTAGCAGGGATTCTTGTTATGCAGGGTCAAGTTCTTCACTACATGGATATGTAGGTTCGGATATGGCAGGTTACTTGATGACAGGTATAGCATCACAGGTTGTGTGGTGGTTGGTCTTTAGGATCGATCTTGAAGAGGAATACAAGCCAAGGAATAATTTAGACAGTGTACAGGTACAGGTACAGGTATAGGTGAAGCTATTTATCTCGAAGTGGGAGATTGTTAGGTTGTGGAGCTAAAAGCTTCACCAAGATGCAAACAGGAGAAGTTACGAAGGATGCAGAGTTGTAGAGCGAGTTGCAGGAAAACTGATGTCGGTCTGATCAGCCGACGTTGGCAACATTGCAGTGAAGAACCAACCGGCATCGGTTACCAGTCGGTTGACATCGGTCATGGAGGTACCAACGTCGGCAGCCTGTGTGTGAACAGGCAGTTTGCATGTTGATCTCAGAGAGTCTATTTTTGGACTGTTTGTTTGCATGTCAAAGGCTAGTTATAGTCTTGAGTTGCGTGTCTAATTATTTTAATTAGGATAGTCTAATTATTGTAAGCATGAGATCTATATATGGACTCATGGGCTATATTGTAAAACTTGTAGCTAGTGAGTAAGAGAGCAATAAGCTCCTTCAGATAGAGGAGAGCAATGGTGTGTTCCTCCTAGTGCCACAGTACCAAGGTGGGTATTGGTTTGGAGAATCAGCAGGGTTCTTCATATGTGTATGATCTTGGTCAGCATGTGTGCATGACTTTCTATAGGAGATCTACAATGGTGAGTAAGGTCTAGTGATTTCCAGGTAGCAGCAGAGAGCAAGAGATCTACTTAGAGTATGGTTGTGTACTTGGTGTACTGGCAGCGTGTTACTGACTGGTTGGAGAGGTGAACATCAATTCTATATTGGAGTTGATTATTGTGACTGAGAGAGAGAGGGAAGAAGGTTTTGAGGTGTGGCAAACCTTTGAGGTGGAAGAAGAAGTGGCATCTTCTCTATTGTATATTCTTCTGAGTGATTATTAATACAATTGTGTATTGTCTCTCAATTCCTGTGTTGTTTCATATTTCTAATTACTTATTGATTCTCGTTAAATTTCATGTTTAGTTGCTAATACAAGAAGTAATCATATGTGCTCTATTGGTAGAGCAAGATCCTGACTAAGTAGGTATCGGAGCATGTTTATTGTTCTATGTTCCTGACAATTAGGATTGCTCTTGAGGACCAAGATAAGACCACCTTCACTTGTACTTGGGGTACTTATACTTATGTAGTATTACCTTTTGGGTTGTGTAACTCTCTAGTAACATTTTAGAAGGCTATCTTGAGTATCTTTGTAGATATGGCCAATGAATGTGTAGAAATCTATATGGATGACTTCATTGTTTAGGGAGAAACATTTGATGAGCACCTGAAAAACTTGGAGAAAGTTTTGCAATGTTGTTAGGAGTACCATTTATCTTTAAGTCACAAGAAATACTACATGATTATGATAGAAGGCATTATATTAGGTCACCATATATCTATTGAAGGAATTAATATTGACACTAAAAAAATTAGCATCATAAAAAACCTACCTATTCCTTAGAAACATAAAGATGTCAAAAGTTTTTTAGGACATGCTAGTTACTATAGGAAATTTATCAACAATTTTAGAAAAGTAGCAACATCATTGTTCACTCTCCTGACTAAAGATGTTGAATTCATATGGACTCTTGTTTGTGATACAACCTTCAAACAATTGATCACCACCCCTATTTTGTGTGGTCTTGATTAGAAGCTTCCCATCCATATTCACATAGATGCTTTAGATACTACCCTAGAAGCTATGCTAGGACAAAAATAGGAAGCACTCAATTATGCCATATATTTTGTAAGCAAGAACCTATAAGGAATGCAATTAAATTACATTATCACTAAAAAGAAGTTCTTGGCAATAGTATATGCTATCAATAAGTTCCATCGCTACATAATAGGGTATCAAGTCTTTGTTCATATAGACCATGTAAACATTTGGTAACTTATGAAAAAAATACCTATCTCAGGTAGAGTGATAAGATGATTGATTTTATTACAAGAATTTGATCTAACCATTATAGATAAGCCTGGTAATGATCTAGAGGTCAATTTAGAGAAGGTTTTGAAGAAGATCAAAACTTAAAATATTGCATAAGGCCTGTTGAGACCTTTCCAGTGGCATATGAAATGCAAAAAATAGAGCTCATATGCTCCTTGTGCAATTAGTCAAAGTTGTAGTTAAGCTAGTCAAAATTGGTTAAAATTAGTCAAACTGTATAAATTGATCATTATGGAATGATTCAAGAATAGTTTCAATGTATAGATAATCTTGAGATCTTTCTGGTGCAATTTGAACAGATTGATTTTAAGCCCATATGCACAAGATATCATGCTTTGAAGATCCCATATAAAATAGTGTAAAAGGTGACAAAGGCATAATCCAAGCTCGCCAAATCAACCAATCATGCTACAAAACTTGAAAATGAATTTATGAGACAAAAATTGTTGGTGTCTACCTTTTGTCTTTAACAGGCAAATCATCTTCACCATAAATGTAATTAGCAAAAAAAGGGCTGGTAATGGGGACTGTAGCCAGTGGAGTCCAATTTTGTCTTGGAGGGGGACCCTACCATCGATAAAGCATTCATCTAGTTAGATGTTGACAAGTGGTGAGTGGATAATGGACCACATGGTGGGTCCTCAAACCACCACATGGCTTGTCACCATTTAATTATTTTACCATTTATCTCTATGATCCAATTTTAATAGTCATTTAAATGACTATATTATAATTAATTAAATTTCATGCCACAAAGTAAGTCCACATCAAACCTTCCACATGACACATCCATGATTTCCAATGAAGTTTCCACAACCTCCCATGTCCCATGCCACAAATACCCACAAAATAAAAAACAAGCCACCACATACTTTCTAATTCCCATGAAATACATGTTAATCTCAATCACTTGGCATTGTTAACCATGAACTTCATGGTATTTCAATATCAAAATTTCCACCCACTTCCCAAATGTGGGATTAAGGATTTCAATGGAAGCCAAAAATGGTGATGTGGGATTTGAACCAAGCCCATTTTGGGTAAAAAGGATAAGGCCCAACTGCTTGGGCTATGGGAATAAAACACTATATAAAGCATTGAGACTTTATATTTGAACATCGAAAGCAAGCAGGATTGTTAAAGGTTATAGCAAAGGAGATTGTGGAACTTGCATAAGGAGTTAGAGGCAAAATTAGAAAAAAGTATGAAAGGAGACTAAGGCTATTTTTGCTTGAAGAACAACTTATTAGTTAAAGACATTTCATTTTGGAGACATTTATAATTATTTTTCAAGCATTTTATAATATATCAGTCAATAAAGGACCTAAAGATGTAGGCCATTGTGCCAAACTCCGTTATCAATTATGTAGTTAGATTTCTTGATTTTTTCTTATTAAATTGTTGTTTTATAATTCAAATTTTAAATTATTTTTGTAAAATTATTGTAAAGAAAAATTAAAATACGTAAGTGTATTATTGCTTAAGATTATAAATACGTTTGGTATCAGAGCAGTTAGTGTGTTGGGCTAACTTTTATGTAGACATTAATCTAAAATGTCAAGTTTTATATCATAACTAAGTTTATGGGTAAATTTGTGAGTTTATTATTTTAGCTAAACTCAGCTATTGTAGAATAATAGATCTAATATTGGCTCAAATTTAGTTGTTACTAAATACCATTATCACTAAGATAATGCAATACCTGAAATCCCAAGAGAAAAGTTAGCAAGCGATAAAGCAATGGTAGGAGTAACAAATAAAGAGGCTTCAATAGAGCATTGATGCTCTATGAGCAGAACTACAACAAGAATGTCAATAGAAGAAGAGGATGCATGGATATTTAGAGACTTGTAGACATTGTGCTTGGTGGGGTCATATTGCTGAGTAATGTTGGATCCTACATCCTAGTTAGGCTCTGTTATGGTTTAAAAGATGGAACAAGGAGAGAGGCAAGGAACCAACCATGTCAAGTAGTGGTCAATCAATCTAACTAATAATACCTCATTAAGCAACTATAGAGTCTCTAATTCCATAGCTATTTCCAACATAAGTTCTAAAAATTATGCTATGCTCTGAAGAAACTCAAAGGTAGAACTTCACTGCTATTACTGAAGGGAAGTTCATATAGATCTATTTTAACTAGAGTTTTGGAGCCAATTATATTACTGAAGGTCTCGCATAATGTATAAAAATAAGGACTCTTCCATTACCCCACACTAATAAATTTGGAGGAGCTGATGGCATAGTACATAGACATGCGACTCATTATAACATCCTATATTTTGGCATCAAAGGACTATTCTTTGATCAAGTAGCTCTTAACATAGTTCTAGGTGAAGTTGAAGAGATCACTTTGGGTAATTATTATCTCACATGTCAACGTGTCAGAAAAATTACATCAAGAGAAAGAATCCAAATGATAACCAATCATACATATGAGGTTTAGTTTGGGATAATCTAGACAACAAAGGTATATTCTGGTTACAGTAGTGATTCCTCTAATTCATACACTCCTGCTAGTCCTATCAATGAAAATAATGTTGTAAGTCTGAAAGAAAATAATGCTCTGATTATTAATGTATCTTCTAATGTACATTTTGAAGATGAAAATAATGAAATCTACTCTTCTATATATATTGACAATGTTAGGGCTACTAAATGTACTAACCCTAAACATTCATCAAGTAATTATGTTGATACAATTGAAAATCACACAAATGGAATAGGAGCTAAGTTGCTAGCCAAGATGGGATTTGAAGGAAAATGCCTTGGCATTAATGGTCAAGGAATTATCCAACCTATCCAAGTTACAAAAATACCACTCCATGTAAGATTAGGATATGGAGATGAAGGTCAATCTTCCCAAGAAGCTGAGTTGAATGATTACTCAAGCAAAAAGTTAGAACACTATGAAGAGTTGGAAGAAGTACTCTCTAAAGATGCAATGGTTACATTGGATGAAGAATCATCAAATGACTCATCAAGGTATGCAAAAAATAAATACTCAAATGTATTTCTTGATTATGCCCAAGAAAGTCATAAAAAGATGCTCAAGAAGACAAATAAAATAAAATTACCTAAATAAGACATGAAGTTGGGATTTTAATTCAATGCTAAGGGGAAAATACTAAAAGAAGATAAGTAAAGTTATTTACAACCTCAGACAAAGGTTGTGGATACAACTTCAGTCAGGTAAAAAATAGAGTCTTGTTAGTCAGAACCAGAGACAACATTAATGAGGGAGATGACAATCAATGAGAAACTGGCAGTTCAAAGATCGTCACCCTGGAAAGGTAAGCAACACTTCTTCAAAAAAATAATTGTTAAGCATTCTAATATAGATTCTATCTTTGATAAAAATTATCAAAATAATCTGATCTCAGAAGATGTTATAGAAACCCTAGGATTGGAAACTAAGCCACATTTCCAACCCTATTCTCTAGATAAGATATATCATTTTAATAACGTACCTGTAAGTTAAACATGTAAACTAGGGTTTACAATTACTACAAACTTTCTAGATGAAGTTGAATTAGATGTGGTTCCACTTCAATTTAGTGGTATTATCCTAGGTAAACCATATTTGTCTCTGAGAAAGGCAAATTTTTCCAAGAAAAAAAATAGTATAACATTGTAAAAGATGAGATCGAATATCTCATGCGAGCACATCAACAAGAACTTGAACCATTAAAATAAAATGGTGCTTTTAGTGTTGTAGATAGGAACATTATAGAGCAATATGAAAATTCCATCATGAGAAGCATCATGAACAACTCAAAAGATAGGTTGTATATTTTAATTTTTATGTTTTAGTATGTGCAAATATGTATGCATGTTTGTAAGACATAAAAATAAGCATTGTTTATAAATGTATAAAACCCAAGTATGGACAATGTTTTTAATAATTATAGTGTTTATAACAACCCAAGAAGGGCAACATTTGTAAATTGTGTTGCTAGGTAAGATCCTAAGAGGGAAATTATAAAATGGTGATTGTTATAACATTAGGTGACATTTTCATAGTCCCAAATTTGAAGACCTAAAACCAATAGACATTTAGGAGACCATCTAAGTTAGAGCTAAGAGCTAGAGCCATGAAATGATCCTCACATGGAGTATCAGGTCTAATACTAGCTTTTTGAGAATAAAAAGCCTTCTTAGTGGGAAAGATTGATCTAGAGGTCAATTTAGAGAAGGTTAAAAAATAGATCAAAACCTAAAACATTGTGTAGGTCCTATTGAGACCTTTTCAATGGTATGCAAAACATGAAAAATGGAGCTTATATGCTCCTTGTGTAGTCAGTCAAAATTCTAGTCAAGATGGTCAAAATGTAGAAATTTATCATTATGGAATGATTCTAGAATAGTTAAAATGTGTAGATTATCTTGAGAGTTTTTTGACATAATTTGAATGGGTCAATTTTGAGCCCATATGCACAAGATATCTTGCTTTGAAGATCCCATATCAAATAGGGCAAAAGGTGACACAAGCATAATTTGAGCTTTCCAAATCAACCAATCATGCTACAACATGTGGCAATGAATTTGTGCAAGAAAAATTAGGGGTTTATACCTTTTATCTTTGATAGATGAATCATCTTTGATAAAAATGTAATTGGTAAAAAAAGGGGCCAACTACAGGGACTATAGCTGATGCAGTCCACTTTTGTCTTAGAGGGGGACCCTGCCACCAATAAAACATTCATCTAGTTAGACGTTGAAAAATGGTGAGTGGATAATGGACCACATGGTGGGTCCTCAAGCCACCATGTGGATTTCTACCATTTAATTATTTTATCATTTATCTCTATGGTCTAATTTTAATAGTCATTTAATTGACTATATTGTAATTAATTAAATTACATGCCACAAAGTAAGTCCACATCAAACTTGCCATGTGACACATCCATGGTTTCCAATGAGGTTTCCACAACCTCCAACATTCCATGCCACAAATACCCACAAAATAACCAACAAGCCACCTCATATTTTCCACATGCCACCACATACTTTCCAATTCCCATGAAATACATGTTAATGCCAATCACTTGGCATTGTTAACCATGAACTTCATGGTATTTTAATATCAAAATTGCCACCCATTTCCCAAATGTGGGATTAAGATTTTGATGGAAGCCAAAAATGGTGACATAGGATTTGAACCAAGCCCATTTTGGGTAAAAAGGATAAGACCCAACCTTTGGGCTACGGGAATCAAATGCTATATAAAGCATTGAGACTTTGTATTTGAGCATCAAAAGCAAGAAAGTTTGCTAATGGTTATAGCAAAGGAGCTTGTGTAATTTGAAAAGGGAGTTAGAGGCAAAATTAATAAATTTTTTGAAAGGAGACTAAGGTTATTTTTGCCTGAAGAACAATTTCTTAGTTAAAGACATTTCATTTTGGAGACGTTTGTAAGTATTTTTCAAGTGTTTTCTAATATATTGACCAATAAAGGACTCAGATACATAGGCCATTGTGACAAACTCCATTATCAATTATGTAGTTAAATTTATTGATTTCTTCTTGTTAAATTGTTATTTTTTAAGTCAAATTTTAAATTATTTTCATAAAATTATTGTAAAAAAAATTTAAAATACGTAAGTGTATTATTACTTAAGTTTACGGATCAGGTAAGGACAATGTCATGGATGACTTTTTATCACGCATATAATCCCCTCAAGAAGATACGATAGTGGATGACTTATTTCTATATGAGCACCTATTCTCTCTCACCTTTAGCACACCTTGGTATGCTGATATTGCTAACTACCTTGACACAGGGTTACTTCCATAGCACTTCCTAAAAAAAAAGATCTTTGATTCAAAAAAGTGGTAGGTATTCATGGCTATTCAAATTCCTTTTCTATATTGAGCCTGACTCGATCATCAGAAGATGTCTCAGAGAAGATGAAGTTCCAGATATGCTCAAATCCTGCCATAATAAACCCTATGGAGGGAACTTTCCATCCAAGCATAAAACATTAAAAATATTGAATACAAGATATTTTTGGCCCTCACTCCATAGAGATGCAATAAGGTATATTACTTATGTGACATATGTTAGCATATGGGAGACCCACATATTCAAATGAGATGTTATTAAAACCTCAAAATTTGCTTGAACCATTTGAAAAATGGGGCCTAGACTTTGTAGGACCTTTTGATCCAAAATCTAACAACAAAGAGTACATATTTGTATGTACTAACTATATCACTAAATGGGTGGAAGTAAAGTCTTACACACACCAAGGATGAGAAGGTGGTAGCTTTCCTCTATGAATAAGTATTCACAAGATTTGGTGTGCCATGAGAAATAGTCACTGATCAAGGACCCCAATTCACTGCTAGTTTAATTACCAATTTGGTCCAACAATATGAGATTAGCCATAAGAAATCAACTCCATGTCATCCATAGTCCAATGGATAGGTAGAAGTCACCAATAGGGAGTTAGAAAATATTTTGATTAAGACTATTAGTATGTCTTGTAAGGATTGGGAGGCTAGACTTCTTGAAGTTTTTTGAGCTTATAAAATCATGTGGAAGAATACTATAGGATTCACCCCATATGAGTTGGTCTATGGGAAGAAACATGTCTTGCCAATTAAACTTTAGCACATGACCTTATGAACAACACTATAACTTGGGATGGATATATCTAAAGCATAGAAAGAAAGAATTATGCAACTGAATGCGTTAGATGAATATAGATAGTAGGCATTACAAAACACAAAACCTGTATAACACTAGTGAATTATATTTCATGATAGGTACATTAAGACCAGGCAATTCAATGTAGGATATTGGGCCCTTTTTTAATTCAAAATACAAGGATCACAAGGGTAAACTCTAGACTATATGGCTTGGTCCATTTGAGATTGAGCATGTTTATGACAATGGAATAGTACAACTCTAAACCATTGATCTGATAATATTCCATCTACTGGAAAATGGCCACAAGCTAAAGTTGTACAAAAATCCACTTACTCAAGAAGAGTTTACCAAGCACATACACACACAATTACAGAATGGATACAATTATGTGTTACATCAACATGATGTCTCACTAGACAAAAGGAGAACTAGCCAACACATATATGAAAAAGTACAGGAGGAGATCCTAGCCCTCCTATGGCATTAAGATTGAGACCTTCACTTTGCCCTTGACCAATCACCCTCACAACTGACTTGGTAAAGACTTAGAATAATTATTCTACTATAAGCAATAGTTAGAGTAAAAAAAAAAAAACCAACAATGAAAACCCTTTTTGGGCATTGTTGGTAGTTTTTGGATGGAAAACCAGCCTGCTGGCTACCTAGAACTATAAAATGGGCCTAAATAGAAAACTAGCTTATTATATATTTAGGAGTAAAAACCAAAAAGGAAAATAAACAATCATTTCTAGTTACCATGGGTTATTCTATAGCTACTACAGGGACCTCCCTCACCATTGCTACATGCATCTTTGTCAATAAAGGTATTCCTTTGGTTAATACGAGCTCTTTTAAAGCTATTATGGGCACCTTCCCCATAGTTGGGCACAACTTTGTAGTTGCTATGGGCATCACCTCTAGTTTTTGTAGGTATACTCTAACACCTCTCTAAGCACATGTAGGGTAGTTCTTTACAAACTCTAAGATATGACCTTGGCTATGAGATTTTGAGCAATACATGGAAGACACTAGATAAACTAGAGGAGTGAAGGAGGATTAGATTAGAAAATTCAAAATAATGCTCAAGCTTACCTCTGAATAACAAGGCAAGAGTCACAATAAAAGCATACACTTCCAATCTCTATTTGGAGTATTATAGACTAGAATTTGTGGCTACAGGGACACACATGAAACACTTTCAACTTCTAGTCATTTCATGAATATGATTCACTCTATCACATAGTGAGATCTAGGATTTTTGGAGCACATGTCCCAAGTTTTAAAACACTACTAATTGCTAACCAAAAAATTCACTAGGCACAAAATCCATAGGGAGTAAGATAACACGGAAACAAATCATCAGTAGGCTCATGTAGAGTTATATCACAAAGTAATAACATTCTCAGCTACCCTCTTTTATGTTCATACAACACTTGACTTAGATAACATAAATCTATAGTAACCACCTTGTGGTATGAGGGCAATAATCTCTCATCCAACTACAAGACCCTTGTTCTAGTTCCATGCAAGCTGTCTTGATTATATATAGGCAAGCTGAGGACACAATGGAATGATAACATCTTATGATCTCATAATTACTCAAAGGGGTCCACTTAAATCTAGTTATAACTCCCAAAAAAATCATTGCATTCTATCAACCACTCGCATGTAAACACTCACATGCAAATCTTCAGCATAACCCTAGGTAAACCATTAAAAAGATACATCATATATTTTGATCATAAAAAAGTATTTATTATTTTAATATAGCATCCATTATATTGAAACACATATTAAATCATTAACATGTCATTCATTAATACCTCTCAACTCCAACTTAAACCCTCATGATGACATCTCAACCCACACTTATATCCCTTATCATGACCTCGTTCTATCTCTTCCATCCTATTCATTCTACGTCACTTGGGGACAAGTGAAAACTCATGTAAGATGGAGAGAATGTTATAGGTGATAATACCATGCACTATGGGATCCATACATGTGGGATTAGATGCCATAATGATGCTAGAATAACCTATAGAGAAAACAATCACTTTCATTATTTTTCCTTAGAAGTACAACCATTCATGCAAATTTGAAGCATGCCATAACCTAAAACCTAAAACCATAAACGACCATTCTTGAACAAACCCTAATTTTATATAGGCAAAAATTTAGAATCCAAACAAAGTGTGTTTCTAATTACTAGTTTCAAGGATTGAGAGAAAGCTAAACTTAGTAGAATGGGAGGATTAGTTGTGAGAAGCGAACCCACATATCATAGGAAACTTCAAGGAGACCTAACCAGTTGGGTTGTCTTCAAAAAAGTTGGATGGACCACTTATTTTGATAAATTATAGGATTTATTAGAACCCTTTACTAGAGAATTTTTAGGATCCTTTAAAGGAGAACAAGCTACTATATATGGCATCACATTTCTAGTCACTAAAGAACTGGTAAGCTAGGAAACTGGGCTACCAAGTATAGAAGAGAATTGGAAAGATAAACCCAATGGTCAAGAATCCAAACAACAATTTTATCAGGAAGTGAAAGGCTAGTACTGAATAAAGGTGGTGTGGAAAGACTCAGCCTACCTACATCATGGAGGGAAATAGTCTCATACATCGTTAGATATATGAGTTATGAAGGAAGGAAGAAGGAAATAGGTGGAGTATCAAGAAAAAAAAATGTTACCATAATGATTAGGGGTGAATCATGTAATCCAAATGTTGTAATAGAAGAATGGATCTCCTTCATGAACTCAGGTACTCCACAAGCATGGGTCATAAGGAAACAAGTAGAAGTTTAGAATCATTATTTGAGTCTTATGAAAGGAGATGGAAAGCAAATTTTTGTTTCTTGTTCTCATAGATGGGTAAAACTCTTTGATGCTTTAAAAATAAAGGAACCTTATTCCCCTCAAAACCTTAGGGAGGGCATACATAGAGTATACATGTATATTGAGTTTGTTAGGAGTAGAAGGGTAAAATGGTTGGGATTGATGTTTCAACCTCCTATGTTTTGGTTCCCAATTCCTGACTGGGAGGGAAAGGTCCAAGATGACAAATAGGTAGAGAAGAAAAGATGGAATAACATTGATGATGCTAAAGGTTTCTATATCTTTGAAGGGTTAGGTTGCATTGAACCCCTAAATTTTAGAAAATTTTATGGTTTAAAAATATATCCAAGACTTGATCGAGGTCAAACAAGAGGTTAAGTAGGGGGTGTGATGAGGCCACCAATTTCTCTATTTTATAGCCTCATCCATACCTAGTATATATATTTTTCTATGTAAATCCATATAGCCATCCATGACTCATACAAATGAATGAATGAAATTATGATTTTGTGTGTGCATTGACATACATACATACATACATAGATACATACATATATATATATGTGTGTGTGTGTGTGTGTGTGTGTGTGTGTGTGTGTGTGTGTGTGTGTGTGTGTGTGTGTGTGTGTGTGTGTGTGTGTGTGTGTACACACACACACACACATAGATATTTGTATATGTGTGTGTGTGTGTGTGTGTGTGTGTGTGTGTGTGTGTGTGTGTGTGATATATATATATATATATATATATATATATATATATATATATATATATATATATATATATATATATATATATATATATATATGTTATGAATTAATGATTATTTTTCTTTGATTAGATTATACTTGTGTAAATTTATTTAAAAAACATTTGAAGGGTAACATAAGGCTATAGGAATCTTTTTTGGGAACAAAACTTATAGGCTTCCCATAACAACTATAGGCTTCCACCTATATGATGCCCATAATCACTATTGGATTCCACATGTAGGGTGCTCACAATAATCATTGGCTCCACCTATAGGTTTCTCATAGCCACTACTAGCTTCTACCTATAGGGTGCCTACAACAACTGTAGGCTTCCATCTATAGGTTTCCCATAGCCACTACTAGTTTCCACCTATAGGTTGTCCATAGCCATTATAGATTGCCTGTAGCAACAATAGGGTTTCACCTATAGGTTGCCTAAAACCACTACACATAATAGAACTATTATTATGATCAAATCCTAAAGACGCATCCAACTATCCTAGAAACCAAGTGAATTATTGAAGAGGACCATAGTTGTTATATGGACTCCCCACATGCAAGGAATCTTGGATGTGCTGCCAAAGATGAGAAAGACAAGGACAATGGGAAGGAAACATAAATAAATAAAACAACAAAATTGTAATGAAATTACTTCAAGAATTAAGTATAACACTAGAATTATATCCAAATATATGATAATAGATAAGCCACTTCAAGGGGGAAACCTCCACAAGCTTAAATAAGAGCAGAATTCACAATATGATGATAAATGATTACCCACTACCTCCTATATATAGTATATCTGGGCCATGGGTACTCCATAGGCTGACCTACTAATCAAAAGAAAGCATAGATAAATGTAATATAATGTCAAAGAAGGATAAGTAAGCCATAAGTCAGCTAATACTATCCTCATACATGTGATAGGTTAGTGGTGTAGCATACCCTTCCCCTTCAAACCAATGTTGTCCTCAATGTTGAACAACTCTGGATGTTATTGCAGAAAATCTTCACCTTCCCAAGTTGCATCTTCACTATTTTGTTTTTTCCACTTGGTCAAATATTCCATAATCTCTTTGGTTCTCAACCTCTTAGTACGTGTTTAGAGGATCTTCTCTGGTTCCAAAATGACTCATCCTTCTTCATCTAGTTCTGGGAGCTCTGTCTGGGTAGAAAATTTCTATCCAATGACCTTCTTCAAACAAGAAACATGAAATACTGGGTGTATGTGAGATGAATAAGGTAACTCAAGCTTGTAAGCCACACTTCCAATTTTTTGTAGAACCTGATAAGGGCCATAATACTTAGGAGCAATTTTGTTGTCCTTTTTCTGTTACTTCAAGGACATCTGCTTGTAAGGCTGCAAATGAACAAATACCCAGTCACCCACCTCAAAATTTTGCTCACTACAATGTTGATCTGCTTGTTGCTTCATCCTATTTTGTGCCAAGGCCAAATTCTCTCTCAAACTAGCCAAAACCTCTTGTTGATGTTGAATGTGCTCTTCCACATCTCGAACCTTGGTGTGCACCTTTAATGAAGAAGTGATGGAAGGTGGATGGTAACCATATAGTGATAGAAATGGATACATTTTAGAAGAGGTATGGAAAGATGTGTTATACCACCATTCTGCAAGTGGTATCCATTTAACCCAATGTTCTTGTTTATCTGATATAAAACAATGAAGATACCCCTCTAAACATTTGTTAACCACTTTAGTTTGTCCATTAGATTGGGGGTGGAAAGATGAGCTATGAGCTAGTTGAGTACCCAAACAAAAAAATAGTTCAGTCCAAAAATTACTAGTGAAAATAGGATCATGAACACTTATAATTATTTTTGGGGTTCCATGTAATTTGAGAACTACTTCCATAAAAATAGCCGCTACTGTACTTGCTGAAAATGGGTGTGAGAGAGCATAAAAATGGGCATATTTTGTAAGCTTATCCACAATGACCAAAATAACATTTTTCCCTTCAGAAAAAGGCAACCCAGTGATGAAATCCTTGGAAAATTCCTCCCACCTTTGACAAGGAATTGCTAACGGTTGTAACAAACCTGGGGTCTTAACTATTTCACCTTTATTATGTTGGCATATCAAGCATTCTTCCACAAAATTTTTTACATCTCCCTTGAGTCCTTCCCAAAATAATTCTTTCTTAATTCTATGATAAGTTTTCAAGAACCCTTAGTGTCCCCCAATTGGAGATGCATGTAACTCTACAAGAATCTTATGCTTAAGCTCTGAATTTTTGCACAAGTATAACCTACCCTTATACCATAGGACATTACCTTTCCATTCAAATTTGTCAGAGGATAAATTACCTTGTTGGAGATTCTAAATCAAAACTTGTGTATCCTTGTCTTGCTCCCATTCTAACCTAGCTTCATCCACCCAATCTGCCTGCAATATGGACATTGCACAAAGTAATGCTTCTATGGATGCATCCCATCTAGATAGTGCATATGCTAATACATTATCTTTACCCTTCTTTTAGATGATTTCAAAATCATAACCCAACATTTTGGTTACCCATTTTTGTTGTTCCTTAGATGATAATCTTTGCTCCAAAAAGTATTTGAGACTATCATGATCCGTTTTCACCTTAAAGTGTCTAGCCATCAGATAAGACCTCCATTGTTTAATTGCATGAAAAATAGCCATCATTTCTTTCTCATAGATAGGTTTTTGTAGATTCTTACCTTTGAATTGATGACTTTCAAATGCAATGGGTCTTCCTTCTTGCACTAGTCTTGCCCCCAATCCAGACTCAGAAGCATCACATTCAATAGTGAATGTTTGTGAGAGTCTGGAGTAGCCAAAATTGGAGTAGTGCACATAGTTACTTTTAGTTTCTCAAATACTTTGGTGGCATCATCATTCCAATGGAAAACATCCTTCTTTAGCAATGCAGTGAGTGGGGCTGCTATGCTGCCATAACCTTTCACAACTCTTCTATAGTAACCTATTAGACCAAGGAACCCTCGAAGGTTTTTCAGAGTTTTTGGCATGGGCCATTCCATTATCGCTTTGATCTTATGGGGATTAAATTTTACCCCTTCATGGGAAACAATGTGACCGAGGTACTCTACCTCTTGTACTCCAAAAGCACATTTAGATCGCTTCACATAAATTTGGTGCTTCTCCAAAACTATCAACACCTGTTTCACATGTTGCAGATGTGCTTCCCATGTCTGACTATAAATCAATATATCATCAAAGAAAACTAGCACAAACTTCCTTAAAAAAGGCATAAAAACAGTGTTCATCAAGCTCTGAAAAGTAGATGGTGCATTTGTAAGACCAAAGGGCATTACCAAAAACTCATAATAGCCCTCATGTGTTCTAAAAGTAGTTTTATGAACATCTTCATCCTTGATTCTAATTTGATGGTACCCCGAGCAAAGATCCAATTTTGTGAAATAATTAGCACCATGCAACTCATCAAGTAAATCATCAATTAATAGAATAGGAAACTTATCTTTGATGGTGTACTTGTTGAGTTCCCTATAATCTAGGTACATCCTCCATGTGTCATCCTTCTTCCACACCATGACCACTGGTGATGAATATGCACTTTGGCTATGCTTGATGATCCCTGCCTCCAGCATCTCATGGACCATATTTTTAATTTCACTCTTTTGTGCATATGGATATCTATATGGTCTGATATTTGGTGGTTGACTACCTAGAATTAGTTGAATGGCATGATCATGTTCTCTTTTTGGTGGTAGTCCTTTTGGCATGGCCCCAAAAATAGATGAGTGGTCTTCAAGAATTATTTGTAGATCAGGATGTGTAGATACCTATGTGGGTTGAACTTCTATGGAGCATAATCGTGCAATAATTCCCTCTGCCCCCTTTTTTAGCATCTTGTTCATCTGATGTGAACTAACCAATTGTGGATATTTTGCATGTAATCCATGTAGTTCAATTTTCTTACCTTCAGAATGAAAGCGCATGAATAGTTCTTGGAAGTTCATCTCAATGGTACCTAAGGTTGTGAGCCATTAGACTCACAAAACAATGTTTGTGTTACCCATGGGAATAAAAAACATATGAGAGTTGAGATTGTACCCACCCATAGTAAGCTTAATACTATGACATTTACCTGAACAATTAATTATGCCACCATCTGTAATCATGACCTGAAATTCTGGTGCTAGGTAGATGAATCAGTTCAATTGAGTGGCCAACTTATGGTTTATAAAGTTATGTGTGCTCCCTGAATCAATCAACACTGTCACCTTCTGTTTCTTGAGGAAACCCACCACCTTAAGAGTTTGTGGAGTGCTAATACATGAAAGTGCATGACAAGAGATTGTAGGTTGGGAATCTTTAGGTACCTCCTCTATATCTTCCTCATCATCATTGGAGGCATCATCTGCTTCTTCATATTTGTTTGGTCCCTCAATGTAGAATAGCTTCTTCTTAGCACATCTATGTCCTTTACTCCACTTGCTATCACAACCAAAACATAATCCTTTTTCACGCTTCTCTTCAATTTGCTGAGGGTTCAATCTAGTAGGTGGAGGAAATGTTGGTGATGATATGCTATGATCTTTGAAGTGAGTGAATGGCTGCTTCTTGTTGGCTATGAATTTTTCTTCAGCTCTACATGCTAGGATAATATATTTAGAAATATTAAGTGGATTAAACATGCGTACCTCATGTTGAATGTGGTCCTTGAGTCCACCCAAAAATAGGTCATTTAAGTTTGCTTCATAAATTGTCTCCACACGTAAAGATAGGTTTTGAAAATGATGAATATAATCCTTGACGGAGCTAGTTTGTCACAATTTTTCCAGTTGGCTAAAGTAATTCTCTGTCATACTATTGCCATAGTGTAATTGTAGCTCCTCTGTAAAAACTGACCAGGTGACATTGAGAGTCATCTTTTTCTTTTGAGCACATAACCATCGATACCAAATGAATTGATCAGGTTGAAGATACAAGGATGCCATGGTAACCTTCTATCCACTTGGAATCTGGTTTAGGTCAAAAAAACTCTCCATTTGGTTGAGCTAATTGAGTGGATCTTTTCCATCAAATTTGCATATATCCACCTTTGGTAATAGGTTCCTCTGTGGCCATGGAGTTGGATTTGAAGTAGACTAGTTAGGAAAACCACCCTGGTGGGTTTGTGAAATAGAGTTAGATTGATGATTTGACTGATTAATGTTCAAAGCCATCATGATATCTCCCAAACTATCTTGTATGGATTGCATATTAGATTGTATGACTTGCACCTCACTTTGAATGCCTTGCACACTATAGTCAAGCTGGCTCACTTTGTGATCTATGTCAGAAAACCTTGGTACAAAGGGTCTATTACATCCCCCTTTCTGACTCCATCTCATCCTTTTTAGGAGTTTTACCTAGAGTTTTAGCACCCTTTCCTCAGCCCTGAGTTTGTGAACCTGCCATAAAAGGGTTTTACGATGTCGACCCTTATTGACAGTTTTGACCCAACTTTGACCAAGCGATTTTGGAATTATTTTGGCCTCAAATCAAAATATATGAAGAAAAAATTGTAGCCAAATTTTTATAAAATTTCCAAAAATGTAAACAACTCAGAAAAATTCTTTGAATTGTGCACTATAGAGCAATTTTTTGAAAAACCATAAAATAGCTATAACTTTTGTAAAACAGATCCAAATGAGCTAAAATTTTAATGGAAGATTAATTTATTATTTCTCACCCCTAGTAAAAAAATTTTAGAGAAATTTACAACCATTTTTTATATATCACAAAATTAAAAAATTTAGTGTTTCACCCACAAGATTGCCCAAATCGCAGCTTTGATACCACTTGTAATGAAATTACTTCAAGAATTAAGTATAATAGTATAATTATATCCAAATATGAATAAAATATATCCAAATATATGATAATAGATAAGCCACTTCGAGGGGGAAACCTCCACAAGCTTCAATAAGATCATAATTCACAATATGATGATAAATGATTACCCACTACCTCCTATATATAGTCTATCTAGGCCATGGGTACTCCATAGGCCGACCTACTAATCAAAAGAAAGCATAGATAAATGTAATATAATGTTAAAGAGGGATAAGTAAGCCATAATTTGGCTAATACTATCCTCATACATGTGATAATGTTATGTTATGAATTAATGATTATTTTTCTTTGATTAGATTATACTTGTGTAACTTTATTTAAAAAACATTTGAATGGTAACATAAGGCTGTAGGAATCTTTTTTTGGAACAAAAATTATAGGCTTCCCATAAAAAATATAGGCTTCCACCTATATGATGCCCATAATCACTATTGGATTCCACATGTAGGGTGCTCGCAACAATTGTTGGCTCCACCTATAGGTTTCTCATAGCCATTGCTAGCTTCTACCTACAGGGTGCCTACAACAACTGTAGGCTTCCATCTATAGTTTTCCCATAGCCACTAATAGTTTCCACCTATAGGTTGTCCATAGCCATTGTAGATTGCCTGTAGCAATAATAGGGTTTCACCTATAGGTTGCCTAAAACCACTACACATAATAGAACTATTAATATGATCAAATCCTAAAGACGCATCCAACTATCTTAGAAACCAAGTGAATTATTGAAGAGGACCATATTTGTTATATGGACTCCCCACATGCAAGGAATCTTGGATGTGCTGCCAAAGATGTGAAAGATGAGGACAATGGGAAGGAAACATAAATAAATAAAACAAAAAAATAGTTTACATTGTCCTTAATCTAGTTAGGCCTAAAACAAGTAACTTTAGTTATTAACAACTTGAAGTTTGATTAGGGTAGCTCCTAAATATTTGTACTTTCCCTAGTTTAGTATTTTTGGTTAAATCTAATAAATTGCCTTATATATTTAATGGTAGAACCTAGATCAAATTAAGAGTTGAATAGATAATAAGAGAATAGTAGAATTATAGAAGCCATTACATTATGAGTATTTTAAACCTTTATAGAAATCTTTAATTGCTACATATCTAAGTAATGATAAGGTTAATTCTATAAGAAGCTTTTACAAGTCTCTCAGAGAAGGATTGGAACTCAATTCTAAATGAGTAAGGCCCCCCTTGAAAAGAGTTGCAATGAAGATCCTGAATCTCTTTAGTTAAGTATGTTGTAAGTTAATTTCATTATTAGTTTGATTATATAAAGTGTGATGCATGTGTGATTCATAAGTGTGAAGTATTTTTGTATTTCTATTATAATAGTCTCATAGTACAATATCTGGTGAATTCAACATAAATTCATTATACTGAAACTAGTAAAGCAAGTTAATCTATGAATCAATAATGCATATATAGTGATGACATCTTTAAAAAGCATATGTAACTTGGGTTGACAATTAATGTTAATCAAACTCAAGAATATGGTATTAACTAGGTAATAAGTCTATACAAGAAGCATGATTGATTCATTATTGATAGACATGAAGATGGTTAAGCACAACCAAATGATGTTGGTTAAGTAACTCAAGTTGGGCTAAATGTTCTTGATGATAATCACCCTTTGAGATGATATCTTTGAGGGATATGTAAAGGGATGTAATTTGTATTTTGAGAAGAAAGGCAACCTCTACTCCAAAGATAAGTGAGAAAGGGGTAAGACCTGTAGGGGTTCAAATGTTGGTTTGATATGCCCATAGGGTGAAGGGAATGTGTAAGTGCTAATCCCTACCTAATTCATTAGCCATTTTAGTTAGAATTTTATTAAGTTTTTTGTTAGAGGATTTATCTTGTGGATGATATGGGGATGAGAATATTAACTTAATTCCAAACATGTTGTAAATATTGCTTATTTTCTTGTTTTTAAATTATTTTCCATTATCGATGATGACTTTGTGATGAACACCAAAGTGATAGATGATATGATGGTTAATGAAGTTAAACATTTTCTCAGCTTTGGTTGAGATGAGAGGAATATCCTCTACCCACTTGGTGAAACATTTTGTTGTGGTGATGATATAATGATGCCTCTATAAAAAATGAGGGTTAATTTCACCAATAAGATCTAATCCCCACTAATAGAAGGGCCATACATCCTTAGAGACTTGAATACCATGAATAAGAATGTGATGCAAATAAGCGTGTTGTTGACACTTGACACACTTCTTGATGTAATAAAAATAGTCTTGGTTAAGGGTAGGCCAATAATATCCAAGGCAAAGGATGCATTTAGTGACAACTAAACCATTAAAGTATCATCCACAAATCCCATCATGCATTTATTTGATTTCATGATAGATTTTGTGACTATGTAGGCATATAAAAAGAAGACCTTCAAATCCTCAATTGTAAATAATTACCCCTAGTATGGTATAGAGAGAATTACTCTATATAAATGCTCATCTACCATTTCTAGAGATATTGGAAGGGACGGTGGCTAAAGTAAGATAGTCAAAGATTTGATTATACCAAATATCAGATTGGGCCTCTTCCACATTGCATATAGAAGGGAGATCCCATTTGGTATAAGAGGACTCATTAAGGTGATGGATGGTAATAAATAGTTTAGAATCAGAAGGTGCAGTTGAGGTTTGGGAAGTAATAGAATCCATGGTATTGACAAACTTATTTGTAGAACACATAGTGGATTGAATAAGGTAATGATCAAATGATGTCAATAGTACATCTACAAATTATTTTTAATTTTTTAAAACAAAATTTTTAAATTGGTAAGAACCATTGATTTGGTTGACCATAATTTGGGAGTCACCATGAATGTTGATCTATTTAACTCCTAAAGACAAAGTTGTTTAGAGACCTATAACTAGGGCCTCATAGTCAACCATGTTGTTGGTGCAATCAAATTCAAGTTTGAAGGATAAGGGAAAAGGCTCACCTTCAAGGGGGATAAGGATGATGCTATCATCCCCACCACATTTACACTTTGATCCATCAAAGAACATGGTCATCTAATAATCAATGTCTTCTTGATAGAGATTGTTGATGGTTCATTAAGAAACTCAAGAGGAAAAGGTTGGTTATCAGCTAAAGGGGCCTCAACCAATTGATCAATAATGATTTTCCATTTGATTGAATTTTGTTTGAATAACTCAAGATAAAACTTATCTAAAAGCATGAGCCATCTAGCCATATGCTAATTTTGATATCACTTGGAATGCATGTACTTGAGTGGGTCAGTGTTAGTGACAATAAAGGTTTTGTGGTTAAGGAGGTAGTGATAGAGTTTAGATTCCAAAAAGACCAAAGTGAGGCATAATTTATCATTATGGGTATAATGAGTCTCATAATATATAAGTGTTTGACTTATATAGTATATTGCTTACTCTTTATGTTGATCATCATGATATGCAAGCATGGCACCCAAAGAATGGTTTGTGGTAGAAATGTAGAGGTAGAAGGGTTGGTCCTATTTTTGAAGGACAAGAATAGGTAGGGAAATAAGGTACTCTTTGAGTGAGTCAAAATCATGTTGACAATTTTTGTTTCACTTAAAGGAGATATCCTTATTCATAAGGTGATGAAAAGGTTGATATCTATTAGATAATTGAGAGATGAAATGATGAATGGATTGAATCTTTCCCTATAGATTGTAGAGTTACTTGAGGTTAATTATAGGAGTCATGTTGAGGATTTCCTTGACTTTAGTCGGATGAACTTCTATTCCATGAAGAGAAATATTAAATCCAAGAAGTTTACCTAACAAGACCCCAAAGATGCATTTATTTAGGTAAAGGTGAACATAGAAGTGGATAAGGCATTTGAAGATAACCTTAAAGATTTCTAAATGGTCTTTATGACATTTAGAATTTCTAAGGAAGTCATCTATATAGTCCTCCATGGATTTATGCATAAGTTCATGAAAGATGTAGGTCATGGCACATTAGTAAGTTTCACCAATGTTATTAAGACCAAAAGACATGACCCTATAGTATAAAGTTACCCATAGGGTGATAATGGAAATCTTATGTTGATATTATAGGGTGTCAAGATCTAATTATACCTTGAGAATATATCCATAAGAGATAACATCTCATGGCTGGTAGTTAGATCAATAATTTGGTCAATCCTTGGAAAAGGGAAGTCATCTTTTAGACAAGCAAGGTTAAGATCATGAAATTACATGCAAATACAAATTACCCTTATTACTTTGGTGATAGTAATGAAATTTGAGACCCATTAGGGATAATCAATGGGTTGGATAAAGTTGACGGATAAGAGATGCTGAAGCTCTTCTTTATCAATAAGAGTAATGCGATGGTGCATCTTTCAAAGCTTTTGCCTAACAGGTTTGGCATCAAGGTTGGTGATGATATTATGGATGACTATGGAAGGGTCAATTCCTAGCATATCACTATAATACCAATCAAATTCTATGCTTTGGTCATGAAAAAAGGAAGATAAATCCTGATGCTTCAAGGAATCTAAGGATTGGCCAATTTTTACTATACGAGGGTTATCTTGAGTTCCCAAGCTAATTTCAATGGTAGTTTCATTAAACATGGTCTATGTCTTAGGAGGAAGGGATTTGTGAAGGGAATAATCTTCAACACCAAGATAGGTCAGAAGGTAATCTTCATCCTAGAATTTTATAATATTAATGGTAGGAGATTCATCTTCTATCATCTCAAGATGAGTTAGATAAAGGGTTCTAGTTTTCATGTCCTTTTGATAGGTTACAGGTCCCAAGATAATCATATTTATAAAAAAAGGTTAGGGGGAATGGAATTGAGATCCTCAAATTTTGAAGAAAGGGTTGGAAAGGATGGGATTTCTTCCTTAATAATGGCGATGGTAGGTGGGTTGGTTGGCTCTTCTAGTGGGACAAATCCAAGACCATATCATTCATAAGATTTCTAATTTTTGCATGGTAGTAACTTATGTGGTATATGTTTATAGTGGGATAAACCAAATCCCTTTCAAGCACACCAATGGAGGTATATCTTGGAAAATTACAATCTATCCAAGAAAGAGAAATCAGAAGTGAATGGTTTAACATAAAAGGAGGCATTGGAAGTGAAAATTGGTTGATCAACTCCCCCATAGGTAAGATTGGTTTGGAAATTGGGATTACCAAAATGAATGATGGTTCCAATGTTGGAATCATATATAGGATGATGGTCAATATTTACATACTCTTGGGGAGTTGGAAAGGCATTTAGGGTCAATAAACAATACTCCCCAAGTGAGAGATGTTAGAATGTGGATTCCAAGGGGTATTTCATAGGGATTTGGGAGGAAGGTATGGACAAGATTTTATAATATTTCTTGATTGAGGATGAAGGGGATGCATCCTTTAATGGGATGAGAACATCATTAGATCAATAAGTCATATTGTATGACTTGAAAGGACTAGTGTTGGCTAAAATGACATGAACTTGACCCTCATGCTCAAACTTGATGAACCTACACAAATTTGATGGCACAAAACACATGAAATGAATCTAAAGGTATCCAAGAAATATGTTGTATTGAAACTCTCCTTATACAATGTAGAAGAGCTCAAGAAGAGTGTGAAGGCCTAAATATATATGAACGATGACCATCCCTAAGGTAGTTTCCATGGTATCATTAAAAGATCAAAGTATAGTGGTAATTTCTAACATGATGTTCTTCAAGAGCTTAAGTTTAACATACAAGAGAGGGAAATATATTAATTTTATATCCCCCATCAATAATAATCCTCTTGATTTGGTTTTGGTTGATATGGGTGGTAATAAAAAGGGGAGGATCCAGATCATCTAGATGAATAGGGGGTATCTCCAAATCCTAGAAGGTGATGATGGTGGATAATTGAAGGGCTCCAAAAAGTGTTACTAGAGGCCACATATCTTTAGGTTGAACCTCTATTTATTTCAAGGCCTCCATCATAGCTTGATGGTGTTGGGGTGAGGCTTGGATCAACTCATACAAAGTCATCTTCACCATTGTTTGGTGAATCTATTTTAAAATTGACCTAAGTATTAGTCCAGATGGGTTGGATTGGGGTGTACCCAAGATAGAAATCTTGGGCTTGGGAAAATGTGATTTGGGTTCTTTGGTAGAGGAAAGGTATGTCCAAGGGATGGATAATTTGGATTTCCATTTATCCTTTTGGGTTTGTGATTGAGTGACCACATGAATGGTGTGGATTTGGTAGATATGTGGGATAGTAGGTTGCTTTGATTCCTCCATATTCTTAGATGAGAGTTTGGGGATAGGTATACATGTGGTGGTATTTTTTGGTTTTTGGCTTGGAGATGGGCTCATTGGAATTTCATCTAGTAATAGATCATCTACATCACATAGTTTTTGGATTATGTCTTAAAGGGATTTATATTTCTCTATGTCATGCCCAGGTGTCCTATGGTATGTGAAAATTAAATTTTCATTGAACCAAGCTAGTTTTGGACTAAGAGGATCAAATGGATCGATTGGTGGTAAGACTAAGTATGAATCTTGTAACAACCTTTACAATATGGTAGAATAGGATTCTATCAAGGTTGGCAAGGAGGTGGAAGTTTTGGATTTGATAGTTGGGGTGGATATCTTTTTAGGGGTAGGCTTAATGAATGGAGCTTTGGGTGGTGCAATGCTTTTGGTAGATGGTTTTGAGGTATATGGTTTTGAAGTAAATGATTTTGAGGTTGAGGGTTTGTTAAGAATAGGTAGAGGTGTGGCTAAAAGTAGAGGTTAGACCTGTAGTTTATTTGTAAGGCTTGGTATTTTTAACAAGGTGGAAGGGTGAAATCTTAAAATGGATGAGGTATGTGGACTTATAATGGAGGGTTGGATTTTTGAATCCTAGATGATTCAATTCTCCTTATTGGTTTGGTTTGTGGATTCTTAGTTGGGATTGGTGATGTCAATTATAATTTTAAGGGAGGATGGGTGAGATTCTGAATTGGAAGGACACTTAGGTTCTTGATGGTATTTAATGGGGTAGTGTAAGTTACTTTGTTTATTTTTGAAGGAGTTGGGTTAGTTGGTTTATCTAAGATATGGGATATAAATGTTTTTGTTGGTTTGGTTGAGGTAATGGTGGTTTCACTTATGGAGTTTTAAGGTTGGGTGGATAATGTCATGCTTTGTGACTCTTTATTGGTTGGGTATGAGAGTCGAAGGTGGTGCCAAAACATGTCCCAATTAAAGTTTAGTTGAGATAAATTTTCTAGATTTTGGACCAACCTTGAAAATAGTTTAGAGATAGGCTTAGTTCCCTCAGTAGTGGACTCTAAGGATAGACCAAGTGGATGTGGAAGTGGGATGGTCACATTTTCCTTTTATTCTATCAATGGCTCTAAGGATTTAATGGATGAATATACCATGGAAGTAGGTGAGACAATCTCTTCCTTAGTTATGCTTTGTGAAGGAAGGGTAGATAACTCTAACATGGAAGAAAAGGGCATTGGAGTGATAGTTTCCTCCTTCATTATAATTTTTTAAGGAAGGGTAGGTGATCCACTATGGAAATAAGTGGAGAATGGATGGTGGTTTCTTCCTTTTTCATGATTTCCAAATGAAGGGTAGGTAACTCCACTATAGAAGTGAGTGGAGAAGAAGTGGTGATTTGGGCCATGGGTTCATTAACTATAATTTCATTAAGAACAACATTAACTATATAAACATCATGTTTATGGGTGTTTTCACATTAGTATGCTCATTTTTTGCAGAAGGTGGGTGGTTTGGAAATTATTTTTGAAAGATGTGAAGCACTTGATTGCGGGGTGAATTTGGGTTATCCATCACAAGCTCACCATTGTCAATCAAGTCTTGGAAAATGTTTTTAAATGTTTTTCATCTATCAAAATTATGCCCAATGACATGATGAAACCTACAAATCTCATTTTCCTTATACCAAATTGGTATAAGATGGGATAAATCAAATTATTGAGGTAGTTTTATTAGATGAGGTTGGATTATGGATGCCTTCAACAACTTCTCCAAAACCAAAATGTAGGACTCCCCTAGTGGAGTATATTGTTTTTACACAAAATGGTTTTGGGATTTAGAATTTTGGTTTTAAGGAGGTGGGTGGGTTGGATTGGTTTTACTACTAGATGAGGATCTATTTTAAGTAAAATGACATTGGTTGTTCCTTTAAATTTAGTATTGGCATGGTTTGAGGGTTTAGAGGAAGCTTCTGTAGATTTAAATCTAACATTCATATTCCTCAACTTAAGTTTTCCCTCATCAATTGCTTGAATTTCTATTTTTTTGGCCATGGTAAATGCTTCATTAAAGGTTCAGAAGGTTTGAACCTATAGGGTGGATGAGATGTGTTTAGCACATACTTGAGAGAAAAGTTAAATTAACTTGGGTTAGGGTAAGGAGAAGGAGATTTGGTTGATCAACCCTCTCCAATGAGCAACAAAATCAACAATAGATTCATCCTCAAATTTCCAAATGGAATATAAGTTAGTTATAGATAATTTCTCGGAGATATTGATAGAAAAGTTGTCTAGTAAGGTTTGAACTAGTTTATTAAAGAAAAGAGGGAGTGCCTAGTGATGACACTATACCAGTCTAACGTGGGTCCTGCTAAGGACATAGGGAAGGTTCAGAGAAGAAGATCATCATCATAGAAAATTAGATAACATGATCACCTAAATGCTCTTAGGTGTTATTGGGGATCTTATTTTATTTAGAATTTGGAAAATTTGGGAAGTTTCCATTGTGTGGGGTAAGGTTGGATTGGTATAGAAGGGTGGATGGGCTCATTACAAATCTGATCATAAGACAAAATATTATGGGCCCCAAAAATGGATGTATCTAGGTTTGTCATCTTTTCCATCAACATTTTAATGAGGTTAGTTTGTGGTGTTGTACCCCATAATTATAAGATATGTGTTTTTGGGATTTTGAGGGTGTAATATATTGGTAATTAGTAGAAGGCTGATTAGAGGCCACATATTGGTAATTTTCCATGGAAGGTTGGGAAGATGGTGGAGGCATATATCCTTATGGGTTTGTTATATACCTTGGGTTAGGTGTGGTAGGTATTTATTGGGTCATAAGCATGGTTGTGTTGGTTGTTTAAAGGTCTATAGTCACCTTGGTACTTATGGATGGGAGAGTAGATAGTATCAAAAATAGTAAGTTTTGGAAAGGGGTAGAGGATGTTGGGTTTTGAGTATCAAGTGGTAAGGAAGCAATACTAGTGGAAGGAATTCAAATGGTAAGTGATGTTTGGGTTACCATGGGATGAGTTGCCTCTACATTTGATGGGTTATTAATGGGGTTGATGGAAGTAGAGGGTGATTGGGCATTGGTTGGTGGAAGGGAAGCTTGGTTTGGGGTAATGGTGGTTGAAGGGTTATTTATGAAAGAGGAAGCTTGGGTTACCATGGATTAGGTGGTAGATATAATAACAACTGAGGTCTCATCAATAAGGTGAGTGGGAATGCCATAGGGTGGTTCAATGGAAGGAACCAAAGTAGAGGTATGGTTAACAATTGTGGTAAGATAGTGTTGGAGGGCCACATGGTTATTATCAAGGAGGTTGGTAAAGTCCATATCTCCTCAAGCAAAATAACAAGGCATATCAAGACTCCTAAAATGGTTGAGGGAATTTTACACATCCTGAGTATGGTTTATGGATGAGGAAGATGAAGATGGTTGGTAGGGAGGTTGGTTTTGGTTTGCTTAGTCTCTAGATTGTTGCCTTGCTAAGAACATGTAATGAATTATGGAAGAATTTTGGAAGTATTGGTGGAAATGAATTCACACACTCAAAAAAGAGAGAAAATAATAAAAGATTCAAGGAAATCACACACATGCTATGAGTATGTTAAATCCTAAAATTCTTTTTATCTCACTTTTAGGTTTATGCCTCAATTTAAGAAGTTTATGAGACTCCACGTGGTTTGTAGAATGGGTACTAGAATATGAAGTTTATGGATGGTTTCAAGTTTGTTTAAGGCTCTCAATATCTTTGTACTAGAATTGTTACATGGCTTGATATTGGAGCCTACCCCCTCACTTCACACATAAAAATGATAAGGGTGTTGGGTGCTTAGTTAAGATATACCAAATTATAAGAGTTTATACTTAGCCAATGTACTAAGTTTTGGTTTCTCTCCTTGGTAGTGAAGTCCAAGTGGGATATCCAATGGTGAAGGTTTACCATTAGGTGATGAAATCCTAGTTAGGCCTTATGTCAATATTTGATAAATGAATTATATGAGTGATTTGGTATTTTGTGTGTGATAAAAATGATTGCTACGATTGATTTACTGATTAATTTTTGAACTATGTGATCTAACCAAGCAAGAAATCAAGGGGTGCAAGTTGTTTTTTTAAATCCAAAGGAAAAATTTGATTTCTTTTAAATGAGTAAAAGAAAAAATAGGATGTACATAAATGCATAATGAGTATGAAAGTCTTATCTTAGGATGACTATTTTTTTCCCTTTCTAAAAATGAAGGAAAATGAAAATTTTACCTTTGATAAGAAAGCAAAGAAGACAAATACTTGCTTTTGATTTTGAAAAGGAAGAAATTGAAAACTATGATTTTCACTTTTAGAAATGAACAAAAGATGTTTTAGTTTTAGAAAAAAATAAGTGCAATGAATGAGTCTTTTAATAATGCAACTAAATGTCCTAAAACAAATATGAAAACAAGAAAACTCTAGGGTCCCACCGGGTGTGCTATAATGTTTCACTATATTTTGTGTTTATTTTATTTTATTTTAGAAACCAAGTAAAACTTTTAAAGAAAGGGTGAGGTATAGAATAACATGTATTTAGTTGCATGCTTCATGATCCAATCGATGTATAAAAATCCTTTTTGGATTGGGAGGATGACCTGTAATAAGAAAGAAGCTAGAAACAAGCTAATTAGTAAGATAGGTGGGTGGATTGCCTAGAAAATAATAGATCCAAGAAGTACTAGACTTCACTAGAAGGATTTCAATCCACTCTTTAAAAAAAGTAAGTTCTAGAAAATGACAAGAGATGATTGCATAAAATAATAGAAAGTACTCAATCATAATGAAATAAATGCTTTTTCAAGAGAAAATGAGAGTTTTTATCAAAACGACATTAAATTGCTCAAAACTAATGCTAAAACTTGATTTTAAAAATAGTTTATGACTTTGAATAGTGACAAAAGTTAGAAAAATATATTTTGGGTGAGGGTTGATGGGTGAATTTAGCTTGTTATTTTGGGGAAAAGGAATTCCATAATGATTGATGCCAATAAAGATACAATCGATACCGGTTAGGGTAACTGATGCTAGTCAGATATGAGTGATACTGGTCAAGGGGTGACTGATATTGGTCACTATGGGTTCATCGTGATTCTAGGTCTAGACAGAATGGACTTTGGGCTAGTTCTAGAAGGGATTTTATGGGTTGTTTAGGATTGGATGATGGTCATGAGGATAGAATAGGTTTTTAGGGATATCAAACTTATGGGTTTGACACTCAAGGGATCAGGAATATTCAGTGGGTGTTTGGTGGAAGAGGGAGTGTTTAGAGTTGTAGACCTCCAACACAAGAGAGGATATGGGGATATATTAGAAGTGGGTTCAAGAAATAAGTTACTAAAACTAAATAACTAAAAATAAATATAGGATACTTAGCTTATGTAGTTTCTAGATTGGATAAGTCATGAAGTTGAATGTAAGTTATTCAAGAACCTAGAATAATATGGAAAGAGTGACGGTGATTGATTCCTCTATATTGAGGTGATAAAACACTTTATTATCTTTGGTTTGGTTCTCTTTTTCATTGGGAATCTTGAATTCGTATGAGAGTTCTAATTCTTACTCAAAAATTTCAACCTCTTGAGCAAGGATCTTGGGGCTACCTTAAGTAACTGACATCAATCCTAGTCAATCAATATCAACTGAGGGGTGATCGATGTTGGTCAAGGGATACTTATTCAAAGTTACCAAAAATGGCCATTTTCACTTAATTTTAGTTGTTAAGACCATTAGAAGTGGTCCAATATTATTGAAGGTAGCATGGGTATGCAGGAAGAAGAGGTTTAGGAGGTTAGGGCATTAAATGGCAAGGTGGGAAATAGTTTTAAGGCTAGGTGTCATTCAGTTAGCCATGGGTTTAGGTTAGGTGAGGTGCAGATAGATTTATTTTACTTAATTAACTAATTAATTTAGCTCAATGGGGTAAATGGGTGTTTTTAAGGGTTTTAATAAATATCCTAACCCAAGAGGGCCAACGGGTTATTTTAAGATAACTAGAACTATGTGGTGTGGTTTTCTAGTGTATACAAAAATAATAAAATTTGCACTCTTAAAAATGAAATTAATTGTCAAAATGACACTATTACTACTTTGCATAGTTCTATTCTCACACTTCAAAATTCTTTTTAAAACCAAATGATGAACATGAAATCTTCTATTGAGTCATTAAATGCAAATTTTGAGTCTTTTGCTAATAGTAATAGCTCTAATGATGATGAATCTACTTGTATTTCTAAGCACACTCAAAATCATGTGCATACCTCTTCTACCAACCTTGTTTAAAAATCATGCACAATATGGAATATTTAGGGGATGTTCTTGGTAAGTGTGAAACTGGTATTATTTGATCTCTTTTACTTTCACCTAATATAGAGTGTAAAGGTTTTGGTTTTAATAATTCTCATGTTTTTAATGTAAATTTAGAACCTTATTATCCTCCTCATCGAAGGACTTAAAATGAAAATTATTTTTACTATATTTATTCGAATGATCATGCTTTGGTGAAAAATGATAAACCTTGTGTGCATTGTGGAAAACACAAATATCATATATCTAAATGTTAGAAATTACATTCATACAAATTTTGTGGTAAATCCATACATGACACTTTGTATTGTTGGAAAATAACTAAATCTCTTACCTCTAAGGGCAAAACTATTTGGATTCATAAAGAAAATGAAACTTCTAGAGACTTTGATATGTTTTATTGTGATACTTCTTCTAATGCTTCACGTAAAATATCTTTTGCAAGTGACACATCGTTTTTGTCTCCATTTTGATAACTCAATAAATTCTATGCATTCTTTATAATTTATTATAAAAGTAACATGCTTTGAATATGTTGACTAACTTCTTTTCATACAAATTTATGCACTTTATGATAAAATTTGTCTTTACTCCATTTACCTTTTTTATACATCTACTTTTATTACTTTATATATGTAGATGGTATTTTTGGCATAATGGTTACTTAACTTGAAATATTGGTGTTATCTTGCTTTTTTTGTAGGGTTTTGTGGATCATTACTACTTTTGGTTGGTATTTGTTCCATGGTAAATTGACCACTTTGTCTTAAAAATATTCTTGGAGATTCTTAATGATCACATATTCTTCCTTGCGACTTTTGGCAACACATTCTCCTCTTTATTCTATGTAAACTTTTGTAATTCCTCTTGAAATAATTTTATATTAAGAGGGAGATCATTATAATTTCAACTCCCTTCTTTGTTTGTAAATGTTATCTCCACCTTTTTTGCCCCAATTTAAGCTCAAGGGAGAGTGTTAGAGAATTAACATTAATTTGGGTCCTTCTTATGTTTATATGCTTATCCTAAGTCTTAGTTATGTGTGCATTTATTATATTTATAAATACATTTTATTCCTACCTTTATGATGTGTCACTCACCTCTCTAATTCATTTTTTGGATTTAAAGTTACTTGTATGTAACTCTCCCTTCTCCACATGGCACACACTTCCCTCTTTTTGTAAAGGAATAGGCCACAAGTGGCACACACATAGGGGGTTTGTAAGGTCATAATGAAGTTCTATATAACTCCCATTTTCCTCCTCCTCCTCCTCCTCCTCCTCCCTCCTCTCTCTCTCTCTCTCTCTCTCTCTCTCTCTCTCTCTCTCTCTCTCTCTCTCTCTCTCTCTCTCTCTCTCTCTCTCTCTCTCTCTCTCTCTCTCTCTCTCTCTCGTGCTCTTGATTCAATCGTTTACTTATTGGCGATTTTGGTTGCAAGCCTTTTAATCTTGATCTTGTAATATTATATCTTATTGTCATTAATTTTTTTATTCTTTAATATCTTTAATAAACGATCTTGGCATAATTCTTGATAGAAACATATAATTTAAACAGGTTTGACTAGGTTGGCTTACTTTGTAGAAAGCTAAAAACTAAAAAATAGTAAAATAAGACTAGATTAACCAACTCGATCTAGTTTTATAAAAACTAAAAAATTAAAAATTGTTAAAATGAACTAGATTGATGAGCTCGATCTAGTTTACTATAAGTTAAAATTTAAAAAATAGGAAAATAAGACTATATCAACCAACACTGTCTAGTTTATCAAAATTAAATCCCATAAGTAAAAGGATAAAACTAGATCGACCAATGCAATCTGGTTGATTGTAGATCTTAGAATTTTAAATAGATAAAAATACTAGATCAACTAACCTAATCTAATTGAATGTGAAAATAAAACCTATTGACAAAAAAATACTATATCAACCAACTCGATCTAGTTGATTGTAAATAAAATATTAAAAATATGTAAGGGTTAGATTCACATCAAGCTTACCAGAATGTATGAAACAAATTAAGATAACTATACAATTAATTTAACATAGTAAAATCTAATATTGGATAAGATAATCAACTAACATCCATTGGGATACATGTTTATACCGAGAGTGTGACTAAATTAGATCCGCTAAACCTAATCAAGGGATCTCTTACCACACAAAACCAAATGAGAGGGTTGCAAGGCCTCTAGGAAAATGACACTATGTAATAACCCTAGCTATGTATAACTACATATAATAAAACTAATATAGTGCTCACCAAACATTATGGGACAAATGGGGATTGTTAAACATAAATAAAAAATCAAGGGATCATGGTAGGCAAATGGGGGCCAGGATAACCTAAAATGAGAGATGAAAATTAAAGACAATCCTACACACACACACACACACACACACACTAAGTTTAAGTATATAGATAATATAATCAAGGAGTTATACAAATACAACACAATTTACTTATAAAATATCTATCTATCAAATGAAATGACACAAGTTAGGAATACTTATCTTGGGTGAATTTGTCGAGTCTCAATATCTCCCTTGGCCAATGGTGATTTCTAAGAGCTTGTTATGGATTGTATGGATCACACTATACAAATCATCTCTAGGCTAAAATACTCGTACTTTTCATCCAAGAATTCTTAAAAGAAAATCAATCTTCTTTTCAAGGCAAAACCCTAATCAATGACTCCTTCAAATGTAAATTTAGGAGAATTATGAACTGCAATGATGTGAAAATGAATGTTCCTCTCTATTGGATTGAGATAAGCCTTGTATTTATAATAATGGATAAGCCTTAACCCTTATATTATTTCATCCAATGATATTATCCAACATAATCTTGTTAGTTGGAAAACATTACCATTAGGCCTCAAACAAAGTTGTTTAGGATGACTTGGTTCCATAATGCATGATTAATCCTTTATAACAATATTAGTCTAGACAACTTAGTATAAAAATAGGGTATTTTATTAATTAGGGGATATTGAAATGTGAAATGCTTATAGAAATGTGTAGATGGGGTTTGGATTGCTTGGGGAGTTAGATAAGTAGGATTTGTAATGGGTTTAGGTAATGATTAAGTTGACCAATAATATTTCAATGCACACTTTTAGGCATGCACTCAGAGATATAGAAACTCAATAGGTTATTTTAAAAGATAAAACACTAATAAATGATAAAGTTTAAAAATAGTGTGTTTATACAACATCTTTATCCATTATTTAGAGAGTGTGTTGGATAGGGTACCCAACACAATTTAAAATAAATATAACATATAGAATATAGATGAATATATATTGGTGATCAAGGATTTTAATGGATACCCCACCAAGATAATAGTGGATGAAGAATGATTATTATGCCAATTACACTAAAACAGACCTTGTAGAGGTGGAGACGGTTGAAAAAGACAAAGATTTCCACTTGTGTCACATTGCATATATATTGAGTCTCAATAAGAAAAAGAATAAATAGGGGCACATATGGAAACTAAAGTATAAGAAAGTAGTCAAGAATGATCTATTGTTCAAGACCATGAACAATTATGAGGAAAAAGATGAAGGAGTACCCATCCAAACAAATAAGAATAAATAAGTGTGTATTGAACAACTCTTGGTGGGGCCACAAAACATAGGGACCTCAAGTAGATTTATTGGAGAGTCAAAAGGTAAGACACACATGCATACTAAGGTAGTGGTGGATGTCGATCCTAAGTATTCCAAGTGCACAAAATTGATCTAATTTGAACCCATGTAAAATTTAGACAATGAGGATGATGAAAAAAAAAATTGTCTTATAATTTGACATGTTCATCCACCCCTTCTAAAAAATAACTAATATATCAACCAACTAAACCACAACCCATGGTATATAAAAAAGGACCTCCTAAGTCACATCCACAAATAAATTATAACTATACAATTTTACTATGTGGAAGAGATTCCACAAAAAAATAAAATATCTAACACAAGACCAAATAGGTGACAAACCATTAAGTGTCATAGTGTTAAACTATGGATAGGAAGAGTAATCCCAATGACCATTAGTTGAATATATTTTTAAAAATGTGTATTTAATGAAATAAGATAAGATAAATGTAAAATTTTAGGAAGATATGGCACTCGACAATGAAATTCATGTGTTGGATAAATAATTAGGATTGGACAAATTGAAAAGCATGGCTAGCTAAAGAAGAATAAGAATAAGAAGATAAATGGAATGAAGAAGTAGTTGGGAATGAGATGAATCAAGTTAATAATAATAATGACAAGGAGATGGAGATGGAGGATGGTGTCCATGCTTTAAAAACTAAATTAAGGTGATGTGCATGACACCATTTTATTAAATTTGTGAGTACAATAAGTTTAATATTAATTAGACAAATAACTGAGTAAAATCAGAATATATGATATAAGCAATAAATTACACATATACTGATTTAGAACTTACTAATTTTAGAAATATGATAAAAGAGGAAAATACATAGGAAGAATCAACTTAGCTATATTGGGTATGAAGGACTGTGATAGAAACTATTAGGGTCATACTATGATGGAAGAGTGATGGTAGTGTGAATGAAAGGTTTAGATGGAGATAATAACTTCCTCATTTTTAAATTATTCAAGGGTGCGTGGGAGGAAGTTTGAATACCAAATTTGTTTTCCTATTTTTTTAGGAGGCATAGATTTAGAGTTGGTAATGTTTATTTCATTAGCTGAATTTTGGAAAGAATTCTTGATGAGACAATGAGAAGGTTCAAATTTAGTCATGAGAAAATCTTGTCTTTTGGCTTGATCAAAAGCATATTTTAATTTTTTGGGAGAGAAAATCTGAATCATGTATTGAAGAGAAGGTTTAGTGGCAGTGATAAATAATTTTAAAAGATGATCATCACTCATGTTGTGATTTGCTTTGTGAGTTAACGATTTCCATCATTTGATGAAGGTATGAACATATTCATTAAGTAATTGCTTAGCATTGATGAAAAGGCTAAGGCTATTTTAAAGATGATTAGTGTATTGAATTTACTTAACTAGAACATTGACTAAATTTTCTAGTTTTAAAATGGAATGTTTAAGGAGTTGATTATACCATTCTAAAGCATATCATGTAAATGTTTTGATAAGAATTTTAATAGTAGTGAAGGTAGTAGTTTGGACACATTCCTTGTAGAGATTACCAAAATATTTAAGAAAAATATTTGGGTCCTTAGTCTGATCATATGTAATATTTGGACAAATGTTTCCATTACATATAAATATAATAAACGGACTAAAGGTTCATTTTGAATATGTTGAAGCATTTTTTTATGCATGAGATGTTGAGGTATGAAATTACCATTGGAATCTTAATATGAGGGGAAACAAAATTTTGATTATGTTGAGATATGATGATGGGAGGTTGAATTTCCATTTTCAAGATATGATTTTGCATTTAGAGAATTTTTGAAATGTTAATTATTTGTATAACATCCATTTTTTGAACCACTTTTGCAAGAATTTGAATTACATCAATAGGTGGATTTTGATTATTGGTAGGGGTGGAGTCCTAGTATTAGAAGGAGGATAATTCCCAAGATTAATGATAGGAGGATTCCCTATATTAGTGATAGGATGATTCTCTATAGAGTGGTTTCCAAAGATATTATCAATTGATACAATGGTGAAGTAAGGAAGTTTGGATAAAGTACCACTCATGTTAGGCATATAAATGGTATTTTCATCAAGGTTTTTGAAGATATGAGAATCATATAGATTATAATTTTGAATGCTTTGAACCATGTTATAGTTGATATATCTAGATGGTTTTTGGTAGTTGTATCATGAAATGTGGTCTTCATTAGTGGGAAAAGTATCTAGGAAAGAGAAACTCATATAAAATTTGAATAGGTTAAAAATATCATAAATATTCTAATAGGAAATTTCATGATGTTAATTGGATTGGATAATTTATAGAATATGTGATTGAATACAACAAATGAACAATATCAGCCTGACATGATATATTAGTTTGGATAGTAAATGTTAATGAACTGTATTGACTGAAATAGACTAGGTCGGCCAAGGTTGATGTATTTAAGGATAAGAATAGAGAACTTCCACAAAGAGAGTAACTATACCAAGTTAGGTTAATGGAGTTCATAATTGAGGTAAGTACATACAAGGATATGGAAATGTACTATATGAAATATGGTCTATAGATAGGTATTTAAAACATAAACTATATTGATCTTGGTCAAGTAGTTGATAAAGGATACATAGCAACAATGATCAAAAAATTTATTATATCAACTATGGTCAATGTAGTTACAAAAACAAAGAGTTCAATATAAAATTGTATCAAGTTTGGTTAATGTAGTAAGATCGGGGGAATTTTTAACAATATTATGAATAAACTATATCAGTCTTGGGAGATACATTTTGATAAATAGAGATGAGAAAAGTAAACTCAATACATTATATCAAACTTGGTTAATGTAATATGTTCATCAAAAAATATATCGGTGTTGCTTAGTGTAATATAATAGAAAGTAATAAATTATAAATTTAACTATTTTTGTTAACTATTTATTTGAAATGAAAATCAAGTAGATGTACTAAAAGGATGTGACTAATTTTTAGGATCTCATATATACTTATTTTTCTATTGGATAGTGTTAGCCCAATATTTCAAATCATTGACTATGAAGGAATTATCATTCCCATAACACACTAAATACAGTGTAAAGGGTAAACTGAGAGTAATTTCATAATGATAACTTGTGCATTACAAAATTAGATAGATGTTTGGCTTCCTAAGGTTCAATGAAAAGGGAATCCTAGAAATTTTTTATATACCATGAGGCATGTGGAAACTAAATTCCTAGTTTAGCTCTGTACTATGTCTATGAGTATTAGGGAAATCCCCTCACACCATGATGTATGTAAATAATATACAAGGATTGTAAACAAAATAGAGTGTAGTCCTTCACGATAGTAACTAATTACTTTGAAAAATATCATAACATAATTTTTATGGAAAACCAAATAAATGGAAAATAAAATTTGAAAATCAAAATTAAAAATCAAATTGAAAAATTGAGTGAATTAAAATAAACAAGTAGTGAAATTTAAATGAAATGTATGATTATATTTTTAAAAATGAATCAAACTGAACTATATTAGTATTGGTTGATGTAGTTGTACAAACATAATAGAATTGTATCAATGTTAGTCGATACAATCTATGTCAATATAACTAAAAATAGGAAGAATAAACTAAATTAGATAGGGTTGATAAAGTTTGTTACAAATATGTAAACACAAAACTATTTCAACCATGGTCGATATAGTTTGATAGGGAGATATAATTAATTTATAATTAAATCAGACAAGGTCGATATAGTTTTCTAAATGAAATAAATTTTAAAAAACTAAAAATTTAGATATAGAAATAAATTGAGTTGATTAATAAATTTGACTGGAAAAATGATTAAACAAAACTATATTGGACAAAGTTAACATAGTTGGGTAGAAAATAACTTGGTAGACAAAACTAGATCCAACTTGGCCAATATAGTTGGTTGACTAAAGAAAATAATGCAGATCTAAGTATAAGACTGCATCAACCTGTATTGATGTATCCTACTATAAAAACATAAAGTTAAAACTATATCGACCTATGTCGATGTAGTTTCTTGAAAAAATATATCAATTAGATTGGATTAATTTTCATCGATGTAGTCATTTGAAAAAGATAGAATAATAAAACTATATCGACCTATACTAATATAGTTTGATGAAATAGAAAAAATAATGGTTAGTTCATGTTAGGTTCACCAGAATGTATGCAATGAGTTAGGATTGATCTAAAACTTATCCTATCTAAGATATTTAGACTTGGAGAAGGTAAATCAAATACATCCCATTAATACTTAATGTATCGTGATATGAACAAATGGATTCTCTAAACCTAACAAGAGGATAAATTATGACACAACATAAATATAGAGGGTTTTAAAGCCTTTAGTAAATCAATATAATGAAATAACCCTAAATAGGTATCTAATATTGGAATTAATCTAACATAATATTGTTAAGATAACAAAAAAAATGAGGATGGTTAAAAACAAATTAAAAAGAGTAAGGAACCATGGTAGGAATATGAGCGCCTAGGTAATGTAAGGTGGGAGATGGAAATTTTAAAAAATTCATATAGCCACATTAATTATAAGTGTAGATAGATTCAAACAATGAGTTATACATTAATTCAATCTAGTAATAAAGAAAATTATATCTATCAAATGAAATAGCTAGAGTTAGAATAGACTTACCTTGAAAAAATTTGTCGAGCCTTAATATCCCCCTTGGCTAATGGATTTTTTCAAGAGATTGTTGTGCTTGTAAGGATAACAAATGTTTAATAAATATTTAGGCTAAAAGGACTCATCCTATTGCATCCAAGATTTCAGAAGACAAGCTTTTTCCCTGGAAGACAAGATCAAAGCAATGGGCTCTCTAAATGTATACTTAAGTAGAATTGTGAGAAATGACAATGCAAAAATGAATGTTCCTTTCTCTTGGATTGAAATGGTGACTCATATTTATAGTGGTGAGTGATCCTATCCCTAATAAAAAATTTAATTGATGCCATCATCTAGCCTAAATTCATTTAAAAATATGATGGTTTAATCTTGAATTAGGTTTCTAGGGTCGACTTAGTTGTGAAACATCTACCATAACTTTCTGATTACATTGACCTGGGATGAAATAGTTTTAAAATTGGAAGGAATCAATAAATACTATATTGATATGGGTTGATATAGTTGAAAAATATGGGTCTTGGCATATTTAGGGTTTATAATGAGAAAAATGACTTAGGGGATTAAGTATGAGGAAATTGTAGTAGATATAGGCATGATATATTAATGACAATGTCTCTCACAAATCACCATCTGTCTACCCACCCCTTTCTAGGTGAACCCTTTAAGGCACACACTTATGGAAATTGAAACTTGATAGGTTTTTGTAAGATACAAAGTATCAATAAATGATATAGTTAAAATTATGTGTATACATATGTCCCCCTTGAAGCTTATCATGTGTCACCAAAGTGTAACATGAGATGGTCTTTTAGGAAGATAACATAATGATACAATAAATAAGCTATCTCAAAATGAATTAATAAAATTAATGTTGGAAGTGAAATAAATTAAAGTACCATATACATAATTATATCACTCCAATTACTTTAACCAAGGAAAATCACTTAGGGTAAATCTTGTACCCACTGAGGTGAGTCCACAAGTATTTTATTAATCATGAAAAAACAACTACATGAAAAGGGTGCCAATATGTTGTTAATAATTTTAATCACACAAACATAAAGATATATATTTTACCTAGGACTGATAAAACCAACTAACCAACTCTCATGGGAATGCAACCTAAAAGTTAGTTTCAATTATTAACTCAAAACATAAATCAAACTAGTAAAATGACTTAAGATTATTAAAGGGTGTTCTTTATAAATAAATATGCATTCCCCTTTTATAATTATTATTACCTAACACCTAAACTAATTTAATACTATGGAAAAATTCTTTAAACCCCCTATGATCCAAAGTCGGTTCTTTAGACATATGCCAAGAATTTTTTTTAATTTATCAAATTTTAGTTCTATCAAGGGTTTTGTGAAGATATCAATAGTTGGGAAATATATTGGATCAGTTACTTTCTTCAACACCAACATTCATAGATAATGATGTTTGACATCCATATGTTTTATTTTGGCATGAAATACTGTATTTTATACATCTTAATCACACTTCGATTATCAATGTATAGTTGTGTAGGAACAATCTGATAAATTTGAATATCTTTAAGAATGCATTTTAAATAAAAAATTTCTTAGGAAGCATCCCATGCTTTGATGTATTCTAATTTTGTTGATGAATTTGCCACTATATCTTGCTTCTTACAACACCACACAATGGTAGCTGAACCTATATAGGCATATGCATAATGTACTTTATTTTGGACAATCTATTATCCACATATCCTCCAAAATTTGCATCACAATACCCAAAAAGTTTAAGTTATTTTTATAGTGGTACTCAAGGGCATATGTTTTCATTCCCTAAATGTAACAAAGTAATCTTTTTATACATGCCAATGAATTTATCTAGACTCGTGCATAAACCTAGATAGAATTACAACTACAAATGATGTATTGGGCATGGTAGTCATCAAGTAGATCAAACCTCCCACTAACTGTTTGTATTTGGTGCCATAAAAAAGGGCAGTACCATCATACTTAGATAATTTCAAGTTACTTTCCATGGGAGTGAGGGCATGTTTGTAATCATTCATGATAAAATACTTTTATCTTTCTGAGTAAATTCTATGCCAAGGTAATAGTGAAGAAGTCCAATATTTTTCATCTCAAACCCATCTTTTAATTCCTTCTTCCTAGACTTGTTATGGTTTTCATCATTGCCTATTATAAACAAATCATCAACATAGAGAACAAGTATTTCTAATTTATTACCCTACACTTAAATATACAGATTATCATCTGATTCACTATGTGTAAAGCCAATTTCATGCAAGTAGGAATCCATAGTTTCATACCAAGCCCTGGGTGATTGTTTGGGTCCATAGAAAGATTTGATTAACTTACACTCTTTATGTTCTACACCCACTGTCTCAAAACCTTAGGGTTGTTTCATATACACTTATTCCTATAAATCACCATTCAAAAAAGCACTTTTGACATCCATATGATGTACTTTCCAACCATTTTGTGATACTAAGGCAAGAGCCATATGACTAATGTGTCATTTGGTAGTTAGTGAAAATATTTTCTCATAATCAATACCTTATTATTTTTCATAACCTTTCATAACAAATCTTGCCTTATGTTTATCAATAGAGACATTTGATTTATATTTGACCCTATAAATCCATTTACATTCTATGAGTTGAACATGTGGAGGAGGATCGGCCAAAACCCAAGTATTATTATTAAGAATAGCATCATATTCACTTTTCATTACATTTTGCCAAACCTGTTCATTGGAAGCCTCCTCAAAAGTGGATGGATCAGTGGAAGAAGTAGTAACAACCATTGCATAAATCACCTATTTACAAGAACTCTTGGGACCTGTTAGACCAACTTCATTTGATTTCAAGTCAAAAAAGTACTTTGAGCCCATTTTAAATACTTGTCTAAATTATTAAGATCAATAACACTAAAATTCTCTTCATATGCACCATTCAAAGGAAGACTGAGAATTTTAAACATTTTCTATGCCACCATCTTATTAAATACTAGAGGAAGTAGAATAAATATAAGGGATACTAGTCTCATACCACAACCTATGAGAGTTATCCTCATTATTCAATCCTTTAGTGTGTTTTTAAATCTTCCTCTCTAACCTATCAAATTGTGAATCAATCTCTCCAATGTTCATAGTACTAAATTCATCATATATCACATCCCTACTCACTATGAATTTGCTTATATCTTGTGCAAATAAACAATATCCCTTTTTATTTTTAGAATGCCCAATAAAGATGCATTTTCTACTTCATGGTTCCAACTTAGTTATATGTTCAATAAGAACTAAAGAAAAATGAAGACATCTAAAAAAATTTAGGTGGTTAACTTTTAGTATAAACCCATACCAAGCCTCATATGGCATTTTACACAAAAGTGCACGTGTAGAGCACCTATTTCTCAAATACACTATAGTACCAATGGCTTTGGCCTAAAACTTATCATCGAGAAATTTATAGTGAAGTATAGCTTGAGTTGTGCCCTCTAAAGTCCCATTCATTCATTCAGAGACTCTATTCTACTATCGAGTATAAACATTAATGTATCGTCAATGAATCCCATGTTCCCAAAAATAATCTAAAAATTAATTTGAAGTATACTCAACACCATTATCTAAATTAAGAGTGGCTAAGTGTGAACACATTTATTTTTCAACTAAGTGTAACCCATCAACAAACTTAGTGAAAACTTTTGATATATTTTTCCTAAAAAACACCCAAGTCATCCTAGAAAAATCATCAATAAACAACACAAAATATATTCACCCTCCAATGTATGACTTATTCATATCACAAACATCACTATGAACTAACTGCAAACATCTGTTAGCTTGTCATAAAGAATTATTAGGACATCTTTCCCTATTTTATTTGCCTAAAACACATGGTTCACAAAGAATATTATCTTTGTGAAAAGTGGGCAAACCTCTCACCATACCATATTTATGTAAGTCCATTAAAGAATGAACATTTAAATGTCCATAGAGGAGATGCCAAAACCATTGTGTACACATAAGACCTATACCTATATCAACAACTATTGCAAGTTCCATTGTGGGAGGAATCACTTTGCAATGCAAATAAACCAACTTTCCATCCTCATAACCTGCATACATGGTTTTGTATCCATATTTTATTGAGTTAATATAAATGAGCCCATTTTCAAGCACAATTTGATAACTATTCTGAGGTAGTAGGTGCACTACAAGTATGTAACTATGAATCTTGAACTAGTTTTTGAAATTTTATATTGAATTAAGTGTGTTTTTAGTAAAATTTTATTTTAAACATTTCTAGATGTCATAATGGAACAAAATCTGATTCTAGGAGTAACAAATAGAAAGATGAGAAATGGTTTTATAGGAATTAGGGAAAAAATGGGGAAAATGCACTTTTTCAAGAAAATGTAAGGGGTCAATAGGTAGAATGCACTAGGTCAACTAGGTTGACCCAATAGGCTGAAACTAGGTAGAATCCATAAGGTCAACCCAGTAGGTATGGGTCGATCCTGTACATTTTATAAGTAGATGACCTAGTGTAAATTTATTAGTTGATTCATAAGGACCAAAATGAAAACTCAACGCTAAGGAGGGGAAGATAAGAGGGTTCACTTCGAATTTGGAGTCAACTAAGATAAAAATAAGGAAGTTTTAGTCAAACTAAGTTGACCAAAGAACTAAAATAAGCATGAAAATCATGTAAAAGGCTAAAAGAAGGCTAGAATATCCTAAAATGACCAAAAGAGGGCAAGAATCACCAAATAAGCTTTAAAATATGTTAATATGAATGAAATTAATAAAATAAAGAAATTAGGCATGTTTTTTATTGAAATTATAAAAGGAATGTATAAAAAATGTATTATGATTATACATGACATGGAAGAAATAATACATCCTTCATTGTTTTCTTGGTTGTAGAGATGGTGGAGATTATAGAGATTGGTATATGTGTCTTGGTTATAGGACTTGTTGGAGAAATTATCAAATGGATATAGGGATAGACTAGTATCTATAGGTCTAAGAAGAATAGCTGATATGTGAAAGATCCCCCTCAACATAGATGTGTTGGGCATGTTATTGGGATGCTAGGAATGATAGACTAACACATTTAAATGAGAGTTGGATGACAATGTGATATAGGTGGCCATGAAACTAGAGGATGTCCATGCCATCCTCGAGTTTCCCATAGTAGGGACTTGATGACCACAGGGATACCAAACAACATAGAGGAAAGGAGAGCCTTAGCCATGTGGGTGATAGGATCAGAGATGATGTTAGGAGGATATAAAATTAGTATCAATCATGTGTATACATCACAGATTTTAGACCTTCAAAATCTAGTGATAGGCCATATGACATAATGGGTGTTTTATCACAAGTTAGATGGTAAAGTACCACTATTCGTGGTAGCCTTGAATAGGATGATGTTGGAGGAGTGAGTGTTATATGATCTAGGATCTATCATATAGGTCTATCTCATGCATGATCGATATGAGATGTTGGTTAGAGGGTAGAAGACCATGGGACCGGTTATATTATTGACAACTTAGATAAATGAGATATTTCCTATGTATTGGCTAGTTAGGTTTCCCCATATAATTAAGGATAGGTCAAATTGAGTGCAGAGATAGAGAGAGGACTAGGTAGCATTATCTTTAACCCATGTACTAGTGTTATAGTTAGTGAAACATGTAGTTATAATGTGCTAGTGTATGAGCATATAGTAGATATATGGGTGAACTGACACATACTTATATTAGTGATAGAGAGGATAGAGGTGGTTGAACACTATACATGGTGGAAAGAGCCATATCTAATGGCATGAGTGTTAGGACATATGGTCCTACCTCATCTAGTGACACTGATATTGATGTTTGAGTAGTGGGATTGGCATGTGAGGGAGCCTCCTCCATTATGGTCCTACCTCATCTAGTGACACTGATATTGATGTTTAAGTAGTGGGATTAGAATGTGAGGGAGCCATAATGGAGGAAGGGATTTGGGCCACAAATAATTAAATCAACATTAAGGCCACATTAGGAGAGACCATGGACTAGTTGGGCATGATGAGGAGTAGAGTAGGAGGATAGAGAGGTAGAGGTAGAGATACTAGATGTACAACTACCAACACCATAACAAGATGAGATAAGACCACTAAGGACATGACATAGATAAAGGTAGGAGGAATAGGAGAGAGTAAATACTATAGCCATCTTTGATAACCCCATAGGTGAGCCATAGGATATGATAGAGAGATCACTCAAGTGCAAGTTGAGATGGATGTAAGCCATGAAAGCTAGGTTTAAGCTGAGGAGGTGACCTATAGAGAAGGTTATAGGAGGATACATAGATGGGGAGACTATGCTAGGTGGTCTCATGGATGGTGAGACCATAGTATCCAAGACATAGATAGGTATAAATATGTCTAAATTATTGATTAAGTTTTTACTAGGATATATATATATATATATATATATATATATATATATATATATATATATATATATATATATATATTGAGATATGATAGTGATCTAATATCCATCTAGTGTGATTTTATAGGCATAGTAGAGGATGAAGAGGAGAGATGGGTGTCCCTAGTGAGGGGATCATTTCATGACATCTTATATGAGACTTTACAGTTTTATTAACCTAAAGACACTGGAGGATCCAAGTGTACCATCTGCCCTAGCTCATGTGAGCTAGTTCAAACTAATGATAGAGGCTATGAAGTAGAGATAGAGGATGAAACCAACAATAGTGATGGGTGTAGGGGATATACAAGCATGGTAGGCCCTATTAGAGGAGATAGATACATATCTTTCCATAGTGACACAAATGACATAGACATATATAATGAGGTAGACCCAATTGACACAGGGACATATAGTGACCCAAATTGAGTTTGTCGAGGCATAAGTGCATATATCACATCTATAGGGATAAGTAGAGGGATTGAGATCCTAGACTACCTCTTTAAATCATTCCATTTGGAGGTGTTAGATTGAGGCCTCAACAGGGAGTGTGGCTAGGCCATGAGATAGATAAGATGGAGCCCAACCATAGGGCTGGAGCATTGTATATGGTTGTATATGAAACTCATGATATATATATGATTTATCATTTTTGCATATTGAATATTGGTTGTGTATGTTGTCATCATGATTGTTATTGTTGTCATTTTGGTTGTGGATGTGGATGTTTTAGCTATATTTCTTTCTAGCACATGTATTTTGCTTTGTTGTATATGCTATAGGAAATATATGAGATATGGTTTATTTTCTATAATTATGTAGGACACATGCATGGTTAAAAAAAGAAATAGGTGAAAATAATTGGTAAACTATAATCAATCAAAAATGCGCTACACACTAATTCAAGCTGGGAAATGTGTAATAAAAATAAATGAATAAGTATAAAGAACCAAGAAATGGTAAAACAATATGGCAAAAGGAAATTTGTTTCTAAACCAAAGTGAAATATTTTTGCACCAAATTAAACAAGTAAAATCATACTAAATATCATGTTGGGAATTATGACCACAAAGTAATAAAATGGAAGGTATGTAAAAGGGCACAAAATGGTAATAAAAACAAATCAAATTAAGTCAATCAATTATACTATATCATGAGTGGAAGTATAAAAATAATAACAAAATTGACAAAAATATTGGTCTTAAATTTATCACACTAATTCATGCTAGGAAGCATGAAAAAATTCAAGAATTTGTTGAAATCTTACATGCACTCAAAAAATAAGAAGACAAGAATAAAAAAATGAAGCATAAAACATAATAATTTAAGTTGGGAAGCATGTCAATGATGTGTAAATTTATAATCAATCTAATATTATCTCATATTTGACACATATAATTTATATGGTGACTTGATTATAGGAATTTTTTTGTGAGGAGGGATGGGTCCTATCTGTGGTCTTACACTGCAACTCAACAAAAGAACAACCTATGGGGGTACCAAAACAATATTGGCAAGCAAAAAAAAGAAATTAAGGAAAAAGAATGGAAATTTTATGATGAGTGATGGGTCCCATCCATGAAATTACGAAGCAACTCACAAAGATAACACCACTGGGGTGAAACTAAATGGGAAAATTAGGTAATAAAGAATGTGGGTAATAGGAAGAAAAAGGTAGTAATTTATGAGGGATGTTAGGTCTTATCCACGGTCTTACAGATTAACTAAAAAATTAAATTCAAAGGGGATATAAAATATAATTGCAAAAAAGAAGCGTAAAATTGGAATGCAAAAGGATGGTAATTTTGTGAGGACTATCGGGTCCTATCTTTGGCCTTATGAAGCAACTCACAAAAGAGAAACCTAAGGGGTGTGATCAGGAAGCAAAAAAAAATATTTCTCAAGAGGAAATATAAAGGATAAGGAATGAAAAAAGGAGTTTAAAAAAATCAAAGACTTAAGTATATTATGAGAAGACCTTAGGAAACAAGAGGCATACTAAAGACATGAGAAGACATTAAGTGACTAGTGGTCATCTATGTATAAAGGAAACTTGCTAGCTATAGACACAAAGATTTGTAGGTAGATAAGTGTGACAATAACATAAACTCATGAAGGTATATTTGTACAAAGAAAATAAAAATGGACCTACCTTTCCATGACGTGCTTCTCACTCCTTAAGACACCTTACAGAGTCGTTGGTCTACTATGAAGATTGGGTACTTGCATGAGAAAGTAGGTAGCACTGAAATATTTTTTTATTCTCCTCTTCTAATCTACTAGCATACCACACCCCCAAAGACCTCATCTCTATAGTGAGGCCAACTTTATAATTTTAAATTCAATTAGAATAAGGATATGTGCTTTGAATCACATCTTTTAGTGTGATTAGACTTTTAAGAATATATTTGCCTTTTGTTTAAATGATTTGGGTTTTAAAGTTATTTTGAAGGATTTTTAAAGATTCCTCCTCCATACAAATTTAGAATGACCAATCATGAGAGAGATATTGATACACATGAATGAGTTGTAGGATAAGGCTAAAGGAAGCTAAGTAACCAAGGACAAAGACTAACTAGGACACTTAGGCTTGACAATGAACTAGCATGTGATCTCAAGTCTCAACTGTGTATATGCTTAGTTTATGGAAAAAGAAGAAGGGAACAAGGAGATCCAAAGGTGGAATGATAAAAGGAAATAATAATTAGAAATAATATTTTCAAATTGATCACATTGTAAAAGGAAATAATAACCAAAGGGAACAGGACAGGTATAACTAACCAAGTCATCATGACAATTATTTGTGAAAAAATAGAGATAAGAAAGAAAACAATCATGAAGAAAAAAGAAGAGAGTTTTGAGAGAAAAATAAGAAAGAGAAAAGAAATAAATGATAAGGAAAGACAATCATATGTGAAAATAAATGACAAGATAAGTAAGAAATATAGTACAAGTAAGATCATGATATAAGATAAGAAAAAAATTGACACAGTGTCAAATGATATAACATATAGATAAAAAATAAGAATGGAGCACACATCAAATCAAAATATAAATGAGAAATCACCATGTACATGCTCATAAATATTGATAAATCTATTCACACACATTAATTATCCAAGACATTAGATAGATCTCTATGATGTTGTACATGAACTATTACTAATGTCTCATCAATCTTCAATGAAAACTAAGCAAATACTTCTTTTATAATATCCTCAACTAAAAAAGTATATATACTTGATAGATCATGTTGAGGAGGGAAATCAGGTGACAAATGGTCAGGAGAATGCATGGGAGCATAATCTACAATAAATGTAGGAGTCACCAGTAGAGAAGGATCCATGGGTGAGGGAGGGTCCACAAGTGAAGGGATCATGGGTGGAGGCATAAAAGGTGGTGAATGGACCATAGGAGGTGATGGAACCATAGGAGGTGGAGCCATGGGAGAATAATTGGGATCTTTCTTATGAAAGTGACATGTGAGAGGAACAAAATAAGGTCCAGGAATTGCTATAAGGTGATCCTTAAGATATTGTTGGATAATATGGACACGATCAGTGTGATGCATACCACATAAATGCCATAGACAATATACCTCACCATACTTGGGGAGGTATGGCTTGTTTAATGATGGAGAATAAGGATGCAAAGTATCAAGATATTGTCACAAATTATGACAATGGGTAGAAGAGTGATTATTTTTCTCATGAAAGGAAAAAATATGCTTATGAGTGGTCTTAAGAGAATCACTCATGGAAGGAGGTGTAACAAGGGTGGTAGAAGTTAGAGATGATTCACTGAGCCATTTGGTGGGAAAAGGAGCCATCTTAGGAAAATGAATCAAACCATCACCAAGGGAAGGTGGTGATGGAGAAGGAATGGAACTAGGCTTAATAGAAGGAGTAATAGGATGAGAAATAGGGGTAGGCTCAAAAATAGTAGGGGTGAAAATAAACCTAGTTATAACAGGCTCTACTAAAAGAGGGTAAGATCTACAGAAGGTATAAGGAGGGATGTACTAACCTTAGGAGTAAAAAAATAATAGGAGTCAGGGAACCTATCAAATTAGTAAGGTTTGGTCATAGCACGATCCATGAGCATAGTCCCACATGGATCCTTAAAAAATAGAGGTGTTGGATCCATCTCTACCCCATGATAAAGAAGAAAGATAATATAATCAAGAACTATAAATTTTAGAACATGATGAAATGCATGAAAAGACTCAAGTAAATAAGATGGATAATGAAAAATCTTAGCATCATGGGTTTGTACAAGACTGCCTAGAAGAGGATCATCTAAGGAATAACCATCAGAATAATCTATGGTATGAAAATCAATGACACAAGTTGGGATGACTTTGTCATTAGAGGAAGCATGGTAAATAGAATGCATTATCCTAGTCAAGACTATGATAATGTCATTGAAATAAGGCTTGTGAGAGTGGGGTTGTAAGGAATTAGGAAACTACAAGATTAAATGAGGTGTGAGATCAATTTTTTTGATATTTAAGTTAATATCATCAGGCTCATCATTATTGGAATCTAAAATATTAGGAGGAATATTACCAATAAGCTCAGGATGCCCATTGTAACCTCTGGTTGAGTTAATTATAAAGTTTAGACATTGTGACTCATAGAATGGAATTCTAGGTAAAGGTTCAAGAGTAGGAATCTTGAAGACACCATGATCTAGGAATTATTAAAAATTCCAAGGGTTAGTATCAGCTTGAATCTTGTAAATGGCTCAATTATGAGTGAATTTAATGAATTCATAGGCAAAAGAAGTGACAACTCATATACGATGAGTCCACAGCCTACCAAGTAATATGTATAATAAAAGGGGAAGTTAAATATCATCACCTTGACATGAATGGTGATAGGTGGGATGGTAATGGGAAGCCACACATACCCTAGATGAGGCATTTTCCTTCTATCATATCCTTGGTAGGTGTTGAATGTAGACTTGAGATTGAATTTTGAATACCCAAGAGTCTTAATGATATCAAGAGAGGTGATAAAAGTGTTAAAACCCTCATTAATCAATGCATGCTTAACTTGGATATCACCTATTTATATGATAGTAAATAATGGAGGAACATTCACATGAAGCATAATCTCGTAAAGAATCATATATGTAATAGGAAATCATAAGGACAGAGAAGTGTCAATAATTTCATCAACATTGATAGACATATCTTAACATTTTTGTAATATACTATCCTCAGAATTAGATAAATTTGCTTCCCATCTTGCTAGGGTAGGATGATGGACATTCATCTTGAATAATAGTTTCATAAGATGGTTTTGATGATGTGGTGAATTCATCATAAGTTCAAGGAAACTGATTTGGGATGGGAGATTATTGAGATCTGAAATGGGATCCCACTCATCATAACCCATAATAATGTTGTTATATATAGGTGCATAATGTTTAAGGAGGTCCTTATAATGAGAAGCTGAAGAACATTGCAATTTATGTTGATAATAATGAGAAGGTTGAGAACAAGGTTATAAATCATGTTTTGATTAATAAGTAGTTATCTTAGATTGATCTTGAGAAGTGGCTGAAGAAGTGTTAGTAGAATTTTGATTGTCATTATAAATTTGATTATCATTAGTATTGGAAGATGATGGAAGATTGGTAAAAATATAATTAGATGTGTTATCCAAAGGAGAATTGAAAATTGGATCATCAAAATTAATAAGACCTTCTTTCCCCAACTCATTCAAATGAGATAGAAAATAATCTTGGATAACATGCTATGTTTGAAATAAAGGAGGAGTGTATATAGGTTATGAATCGATGAAATATACCACCCTTCACATATTAGTCATGCTAACCACATTCTCTTTAGAAGTTGGTTCAAAAAAACTTTCTACATTATTGGTGGAAGGGGTGGGATTGTCTTGGTTTTCTTGAATTGGTTGATGATTAGGTAAAGGATCTTTGTAAATAGATAAATGAGCATTTACTTGATTCAAGGCTTGAGTTTTATCATGTGTTTTATAGTCCTTGAGAGCATTATCATAAGCTTGTTTATGCTTGAAAATGATGGAATCATGATCAAAATGATTCCTAAGAAGAAAGTCCATAGCTAAATTGTAAATCTGTCTATAGGTCTCATGAGAGTGACCCCAACTAGCATGAAACCAACAAAACTTGTTAGGATCATACCATGATGTCATAGGACAAGTAGGGTCAAGCTCTCATATGAGAGGCCTAGGTAAACACTTAAGTAATTCAACCGAGGAAAGAGTTTTATGAATATTAATGTTATTTGGTGATGAAAAATGAGGATTAGTATAATGTTGAGAAGGAGAATCTAGTTTCGAAGAAGGGGTAGGAATGATAGCTTGGACACTATGAATGGTGTCATAAGAATCGGTAATACAATAATTGGTAACAATGTGGTTTTTATTTTTAAGTAAGAGATGAGGACCTGTAGAAGGTTGGGGTGGCTTGAATTGATGCATAAGTAAATCTTGTCTTTTAGCTTGGTCAATGGCCTCTTCCAAGGTATGTGGAGAAAGGGTACATACCCAATATTATAATTTAGGAAAAAGAGCATTGGTAAAGAGATGAAAGAGATTTTCATTAGCCATGTTATGTTCACATTTATTTGACAAAGTCTTCCATATTTTAATAAATTCTTGAGCGGGTTCATTTTCATTTTGTTTGTATTTAATAAAGTGGGCCAAAGTGTTTTTTGGAAGATCACTAGTTTGGAATTAATTCACTAAATCCTCCAAACTAGTAATGGAATGAGGTCTAAGTTGATTATACAAATCCAAGGCATCACCCGTGAGGTTTTTGGCTAGGAGCTTGATAGTGGTAAAGGTTTTTAATTTAACCCAATCCTTTTAAAGGTTTTCGAATGTCTTAAGATGAAGGGTAGGATCAGTTGATCCATTATAAGATATTTTAGGTGTTATACCTCCTATGTCAATGTTAGCAATTTGATTAGTGAGAGGTTCATTTTTTATATGCTTTATGGTCTTATTGACTAAAGGAGGCTGAATAATGAGAATGCCTTGAGAATATCAAATAAGAGGAGGGGGAACACATTGGTTATACATGCCCCAAGCCATTGGTTGAGGATGAGATTAAAGATTAAGAAGGTGAATTGGCATTCTCATCATTTGATTTGTGTTATGAGATTGAAAGGTATTCATTTAATTGAGAGTTTGTAATAATATTTGATGAGTTGATTAATGTTATTGGAAGAATTAGAGTTGGTATTAGTGGCTTGGGTACCACTATTGGTGTTGGTAGGAACTTGAGATGAATGATGAGAATGTGAAGCACTAATGGAAAAATTTGTTTGTGTAGCAAAAGATGGACTAGTAAATGGTTGAGAGGAAGAAGTGCTATAAGCATGAATGCTTTGGGTAGCAAACGAAGCACTAGTGGAAGAATTAAGGATAGTAAATCTTATAAGAGGCCCACTAGATGTAGAAGTTGCCATGTTAGTTTAGATACTAGACATGGAGGTAAAAGAAAGGAAAAAAGAAGAAATAATGGCATGAGAAGAGGTTAAAGTTAAAGGAAGAGGCTGAGAAGTAAAGAAATTAGTACCACCAAATATAATTGAGAATGTAATAGTAGGTGAGTGAGGCTCTTAAATTTGACCACTAATCATGAGGTTATAAATGCTAGTTGGATCCTTTCCTATATGTTGAGGAAATTCATAGATAAAGAAAAGAATTTCGAGAGTATACTCTAACTCAGGTTAGTATTATAAGGAAATAAGAGGATTATGATGAAAATAGGTATTAGGAAGGGTCCCATAGTTCATTGTGCAAGTGCCAATATGAACATTAATAGCATTCAAGAGAGGAACCATATTATGTCTATAGGATTCCCCATTAGGATTGGTAAAATTCATCATATATGTTGAATAAAACTCAGTATCATTATCAATTAGAAAGTCCATGATGAAAGGAGAGAATTCAAGATGAGAAGGAAAATAACCAAGAAGTGATAGGAATAGTATAGGGTCGACTAGGTTGACCTGGCACAAAAATATGGACTGCAAGACTGTATAGAGTCAACTGGGTCAATCCAGTACAATGCACAGGGGATAAAAATGTTGTAAATATTATCATTGATGTCAAAGGTCTAGCATTGGTGATAAAGGCATCATAGCATTCATTGTCTAAAGGTGTTTTTAATGTTCATATTTTTTCTAAAATGTGTTGATATTTATTTAATATTAATGAATATATTTTTGGTTGCATAAAAGTCAAAAGAGGGCCCATGGAGAAGTCAAAGAGTCATGGGGTAAAGAAAAAAGAGGAATGGATGAATTTTCCCATGAAGAGTCATCTTGAGGAATTCCAAGAGTCACCAAGTGAAGACAAAAGAGGGTATGGCACATTTTTCCTAAAGAGTCACCTTAAAGAATTTGAAAGGTCACCAAGATAAAGACAAAAGAGGAAAGGCTGAATTTTCTTATGAATGGTCACCATATGAATTTAAAATTATAAGGATTTGAAGGGTCATGCAAGTTTTGCACCATTTTCCATGAGGAGTGAAGAGTCACAAAGGGTGAATGTCAAAGGTCATTTGGAAAGCTATAAATAAAGGCTTGGGAAGCCATTTGAAATATGAAAGAAAGTGCATGGTTTGTAATTGTTTTATATAATAAAAGAGGAGAGGATAGAAAGATATATTGTAGAGTTATATCATTTGTTGAGAAATCAACATTGAGAGATAGTTTTGTTTTATACACAAGAGGGGTTGTTACTCTTGTGGGTTGGCACTCAAAAATGTTTGCAAGGGGTTGGTGCTCACAAATAGTTGTGTTGGTGCTTGGAAAAGGGGTTGTTGCTCCTTCAATTTGGTGCTTGAAAAATTTGTAATTTGAGTTGGTGATCTTTCATATACATGAGATTGTTTTTCATGGTTTTCCCCACTTTGGGTTTCCACTTAAAAATATTATCTCTCTCTCTCTCTCTCTCTCTCTCTCTCTCTCTCTCTCTCTCTCTCTATCTCTCTCTCTCTCTCTCTCTCTCTCTCCTCTCTCTCTCTCTCTCTCCTCTCTCTCTCGTGTGGTGCATATTATTTAATTTTTATTGTATATCTTTAATGTATGGTAAAGTGGAGTTTGATTAAGTAAAATATTTATAAGATATATGATATACTAATTTACCCCCCTCTTAGTATATCCCATGCTTAATAGAAAAAGGTATAGGGTTGACTAGGTTGACCTAGTACAATAAACAAGAAAAAAAAAAAAAAAGATGATAAGTTATAAAATGAAAAAAGATAATATTTAAGTACTCTAGGAAAGTAATGATGAAAAGAAATAAATAGTCAATTTAGATCAATGTTGGCTAATCTAATTGAGGCACACAAAGCAAAACCTTGCACTAATAATGGCTAATGAAAGTTTTTGCACACACAATTGAGCAAAGAGAAAGCAATCAACTTGGAGATTAAATAAATAACTAATTGGTCAAACTAAATGTTTATTAGATTATTAGAGAATGATTTTAAATGTGATAGGAAATTGGCTATAAGCAAGGTACTCGATAGCAATCTAAAGATAGGTTTTTGGGTAGTTTGGGTTGAAAGGGACTATAGTGGTAATGATAAAGGCTTGGTATTGAGGCCTACCCCCCTCACTTCACACATTTTAACAATAAGGTTAATGGGTTCTTATCCATAATATACCATTAACCATGATTTATACTTTACCAAAGCATCAAGTTGGCTTCCCCCTTGGTGATGAAATCCAAGTAGATTGGCCTAAGAAGATAAATGTTAAACTGCTTGTTTTTATTATGTGATTTGGCCATGTGTGCATAAAATATAAATAGTGAAATCAAGATATTAATTTAAAACCACCTAATTAAACTATGTGAACTATTCTAAGCATAAAATCAATATAATAGAAAGGTGTGAACTAATTACTAGCATATAGAGATTAATTCCAACTTTGAAACAAGGTATAATATTAACACTATATGCATAATATAAAAAATAGGGTCGATAGGGTCAAACATATACTACAAAATCAATTTCTAAAAATAAACAATGTTGACCAGGGTTGACCTAGTTATCTCAGACAACATAGAACACAGAATTGGGTCGACCAGATCGATCTAGTTGATTGTGCAGGGGTAGTTTAAAGATTGTAAAATGTGATAGGAAATATAGGAAAATAAAGATACAAATGGAAATAAAATAATCATGGTGGATCAAATATTCAAATGAAGAATATTTTTGATCAAGGACCTTGAATTAAACTAGCAAAACCTATTAATTGATTCGACTAGGTCGATCAAGCTATGCATGGCCCTATTGTAGAGTGTCTAAAATGTACAGGGTCAACCTGGTCAACCTAGTAGGATGAACTAGAAGTATAAAAGGTTGGAAACATATACTAGGTCAATAGGGTCAATCCAGTTACTTGTTCTTGAAAACTTATGCATAGAGAAAAAGAACTAGGTCGACAAAATTGATCTAGTATGTCAAAATATATAATAAAAATGATGATCAAAAGAATGAAATAAGTGAAAAAAATATTACAAAGGTTAGTTTCATGTTGAGTTCATAAAAATATTTGTATGTAATAAAAAAATGCATCATGTCCATAAATCAATCCTAGATTAGATGAGATATAACATACCTACACTTCTGATTGGGGATACACTTGTTAAGAAGAAGCATGACCAATATGGGGATCCACTAGACTTGATTACGGGATCACTTGTCATAATATACCATGTGAGGTATGGTTCCAAATCATATAGTCTAACACAATAATGAACCAACCCTAAAATAATCCTAAGGTTTAAACATTCACCTATTATAATAAATAAAAATTAAAATCTAATCAAGTGCACACCAAATCTTGTGGCACAAAGTGGGGGTTAGAAACAAAACAAATAACTAAACTAAACATGCATAGAAGATATATACTCATATTAATGTATATGGAATCCTAATGCATGGAAGAGAAGCATAAATTCATTATCTATCTACTCTTACAAAGGAGAAATAAAGTTAGGAATACTTACCTTTGAAGACTAACCCCATCAAGCCTCAATCTCTCCCTTGGCCAAGGTGATTCACAATAGATTATTGTGGTATGTAAGGATAACCAAGATATTTTTAATCTCTAGGCTACACAACTTACCTAAGTATTCAAAATACTTTTCTAAAAGACAAATTCTATATCTCCAAAGAAAGTATTGAACCCTAAGGATTTATTCCTCAAGTATAATGGTCAATAAGTAGATGTTTGTTTGCACTTATTCTTCTTCACTTATATATATCAAATAGTTTGAAATGAGCTTGTATATATAGGTGGATCTTTCCCTAAATCAAACTAGATTTGTGGGTTGTATAGGGTTAACCTGATCGACTCTATATGTTTTTTGGGCTAATTCACTAGGCTTGAGTTAGGTTGGTTGAAAGGCTAACAAATCAAAAGAGTGAAAAATACCATAAAAAGTACAGGGTCAACCTGGTTGACATAGTATAACCAATAGGTCAAAAGGAGATAAATTAAGGAAAATACTGATAAAGCATAGAAAATGATATGAATGGTTAGGAAAGATAAAAATAAGCTTAGGGTACATAATTTTAGGATACAAGTGTGTATATGGCAAGTGGCAAAAGGGACAACAATATTATGAAGCACCAATGGTCTACCTACCCCTTTCTCAATGCACCCCTTAAGGCATGCACTCAAAGATATTGAGATGATGATGGGTTCCTATAAGATACAAATTGTTAGTAAATGATAAAAATTTAAAAATATCATGTATATATAAAACCCCACATTTATGAACTCATCGTTGGCATCATATTACATATAAGCAATATTAGCTAAAGTAGTGAATGCAGATTCATGAGTAGCATTACCTAACTCATCATAATCATTTTCAACATATTGAGTAGAGTTCGACTTAGTAATTTTTTGTGGCCTTTGAATTTTGTCAAAAAGAATCCTAAAATGAGAGGTAATGTGACCAAATTTCCCACATATATGACACTAAATGTCTAATATACCTCAACCTTTGCCTCTATAAGATTTTTGACCATGTACTTTATCACTTATTTCATTTGAATTTGAATGTCTAGGCTATTGATTTGAATATTTATTTTGACTATATCCTCTACCTTTGTTTTGAAATATGTCTCTTCTATAAACTCTACCCCCTATATAACCTTGACCTCTATAGTTTTATTTACCATAAGAATAAGAACTAGGCTTGGAATCTGTAAGTGGGATTCCTCAATTTTATTTGATTTCTTGGGGAGAGAGAGGTCATGTTGAATAATCAACTTAACCAATTTATCGAAATTTATGCTTGTGATCTTGTTAAAGACATAACATTTCCAAAAAATTTATATAGGACACAGGTAATCCTTTCAATTTAACAATAACAATGAGATCATCATCTAATTTACCAAACCTAGCCTTAGTATACTCAGTATCAATATTATTCAACTTATACATGTAATCTCCTATATTCTATCTTCCTCTAATGACAAATTAAACAATTTCATGTGTGTATCTATCTTCTTATGCTTAGCATTTTTATCATACAATTCAGATAAATTCTTCCATATAGTGAAACTATAAGGAGAGTTTTCAATATGAATGTAAGAATCTATAGTTTAATAAAAATTGATTAAATATAGGGCCTTAGAATCACACATATTGAAAATTTCAAGTTTAGACTATTCTATAGGCAATAGATGATTTTCACTCTTCACAACATCCCATAACTCATTGAAAATTAATGAAGCTTCCATCAAACATTTCCAATAAGAGTAATTGGAAATCATTAAATGATCAATATTCAAAAGAGAATTTAGAATTTTTGGCACCTTGAAATAAAATTAAGTGAAAAAAATGAAATAAAAATGCACTCATAATAACACTTTCTACAAAATAATGCTTCTATGGGTTTTTTCACTTAACATCCACATAGAGAAAAAGAGATTTTTTGATGGGTTTTGCATTTAACCTCACAAAATAGTAAAATATTTACACCCTTATTTCACTAATTATAATTGTATTTCTCCAAATACACCCTTATTTCACCAATTACAACCTTATCTGAACAAATAAACACACAATTATTGTTTTTCTCTCACTAAATTTCACTCTTTTTCACGAATTATGCCCTTTAAAATGTTTAAAACATGAAAAC
>JARHVA010001326.1:0-390000 GCA_037957365.1 Torreya grandis
TCCCCAATGAATGAAAGCATTTGTTTGTCAAAAAATATGAAAGAAGATTTGAGCTTGTAGAAACTACCCAGTGGCTCAAATATTCAACCTCTATTATTAAAAATTTGGTAAATCATTTACCATTGGAATTAGTCTCAATACTCACTCCACTAAAATCTAATATTGAGAATGCTTTGACTGCAATAATGTGTATATTTGGGCCACAAAGAAGTTCACTCATTTCAATATTTGTTGAGATGAGATACTCACCCCACAATCTCATGGAAATATTATTCACTTACATGTTCTTGATTTTAATTTTTATCTTTCTAACTTCTGATCCATCCTTTCTATGTATTGTTGACAGAGTAAAAAGTAACATGAGATTACTGATAATATTTACCATAACTCTATTCATACTTTGTGTAATTTTAGATTTTTTTGAATTTAAATTGATACATTGTTATACCTTCAATATCTTCAACACAAGGACTTATTTTCAATGATTATTGTAATATTATTTCACATGGATGCTAAAAAATGATTATATAGCTTATTTTTTTCTCTAATGATTTCATTTGATAACACATATTTTTTTCCATTTGCAATCTAGTTATAAAATTCATCGATAACCTCGTTGAAATATGTCACACATATTTTTCCTTTATCAATATCAACAAAATCAAATCCAAACAGTCTTCCATATTTTTTCTTATTTTCATATTCTCTAAGTACAGTCTACTCTTCACTTTATTGACCATTATTTTTAGCTTGGAGTTAATTTGTTGATAGATAAAATATTTTTTGGAATATCTTTGTCGATGACAAATGTGCTAATAGGTTTTGGTGTATAAATTTTGATTTGTGAAGAAATGAAAATTATTAATGAAGTTTTTGACATTTGTTTCTTGTATGTAGTTAGTATATGTGTTGGTTTGTCAATCATACCATGTTTTGATACAATAATTTTTAATTTAAATAATGCAATGATCCTATTTGAAATTAAATTAAATGAATGTTTAGAAAGAAAAATATAAAATATACAAACATTACTTGCATACAAAAAGAAGAAAGCAACCAAGAAGCTTAAATTTCATCTTCGACCATTCTAAATCCAAACCTGGTAAGCTAAATAATAGATCCTTCTTGAAGCTCATTGGATGAAACAAGAGCCTTGAATTTTGTTTCCAAAAGACTTACTTGTAAATGGTATCCTTTGGAAGGGGAAACACGATGGCATATATTTATGCTTAAAAATGAGTAAATATGACATATCTCTAATATTTGTAGGAAATGTTTCATTTCAATATATCCTCTGAGCAAATAACAAATGACATTTTTGATTAAAAATGTGTCCATCATTTTAGTCTCAATTTTTTAAAATCAAACATTGCAAACAAAAAAAATCCACACAAGAAAACACTAAAATGAAGGAATTTATTACCTATAACTTTAATAAACATTATTTTTCTATATAATATTAAAAAATATTTGAAGGAATATATGTTACCTTAGAGAAAAAAAATGCAATATTTGCAATAATTATTTGGTTTAAATGTCTTCTTTGAGTAAAGAACAAATTGGCAATTTTTCCTAAAGATGTAACCATAATTTTGATATGAACGTTTGAAAATTAAGTAATACCCCCAAAAATATAAATATCAAGAATACCATGGTTTAAAAGGATAAAAAAATGATACAACTAAAAAATGTATCACTTGAACCAAGTGTACATTTACTTTGATACATAATATTTATTGTGTATATCGCATTAAAGATGTGTATTCTATGATGTTGTATTTAAATTTCTCAAATATAAAAAATCACACATTAAAAGTATGCTATATACATTCCAAAAAATTATAATCAATATATTTTTTTCTAACAAATTTATCTTTCTTGGATCTTAGAATTTAGACGTAATTATAACAATATTTTACTACCTTAGGGTTTGAAACTATGATACCCATTTTTTCTAATTTATATCCAAATTCATCTATTGTAGCATCATGGATACTATCATAAACAAGGCCAAAGCCTTTAGACAAAGGGCCAATGCTATGAAATTTGGACAAGTAAATAATTCTTGCTTCCTAAAAATTTAGTCAAGATTTCAATATCAATTTTATCTCTAATTTTGACAAATTATGACAAGTACTTTTCTTCTCTCATAAAATGTGGTGTTTTTAGTGTTATCAATTTATTATTCTTTGCATGTGTTTTCATGTTTTCCTATATTTAACACAAAACAAGTGTGTAAGTATCAAATACAATAACTTTACATTGTTGCTAACAAGTTATTAAATAACACTATTTTAGATTTCAAATAATTATTTGTTTAAAATAATATTGTGTTTTAAACTATGATGAATAAAGCAATATGAATAAAAATGATTTGATTTCAAACATATTTAATATTTTTACTTGGCAATTATTCAAGTCAATCAATGAAACAACTATTTAATACAATATCATGTTTAACTTTTAATAGATCGTATAAGTTTTCAATAACTTTTTCAATCTAATAGATAAATAAAATATGTACTATAATCTTCATCTAAATTTTTTAATAGATTATATAACTAAAAAAATAAATTAATAATATCTTTAACATAACCTTTCATCCTTAGATTGTATATAATCAAACTATTATATATTATATTATGTCTCAAAAAAAATTATCACTATACATAGACTTAGACATCAAAAGTTAATTATAATTCAAAAAGTATAATCCCGCATTATTATTTAAAGAAATCAATCATTAATTATTATTAAAAAAAATAAATGTAATAATTAATTTCATATAAGTTGTTATCTTCTATTATGATTTTGGATTGAAGTTTCAATGGGTGTTAAATCTAATGTTGCACAATGTCACTTTATTTCTATCATGGTCACCTAAAGGCTACTCATTCCATGTTTAAAAAATATCAATTTTTAGAGGAACTGTAAATATAAACTATATAAGTTGAGAAAATATTAAAAAGGTTAAAAAATACTTAAGAATGCAGAAATATTATAGAGGACTAAAAAAATAAGAGAAGATAGATTATAGGTATTGATGAGAACATTTTATAATTTATATTTAAATTTTAAAATTTTAAGTTTTACAAAAAAAATTGATTATTGTTTAATATTTAATAGTACCTACCTAGTATTATATTGAAGGCCTGAACATATTAATCAATTGTCCCTATCCATCGACTACAAATCACATCTATTAATCATTGAAAATGGAAATCATTTTCTAATGTCCACTACAAAATATTAATATTTTATCCATCTTTTTAGTTGCATTTAAATAGGGAATAGTCCATATGGCAAGTGGCAAGTCAGAGTATTTCGCTGCATTTATTTCCTTTCGACACTTTTAAGAACAATGTTGACATGCTTGGTAGTTATGGTAGTCATTTAAAATGCATCTACAGGGGGTGACTACAGATGGAAGATCATGCAAATACATGTCATTTCACTTGCCAGTGCATGTAGATGCCCTCCATCACTTTTGATCTTCAAAAATTTAATCTACCTCTGATTAATGATAATATAGTTTTCAAATTTTCATTTTGTGTCATGTTAGCGATCAAATAGATAGGTGAAAACCCCTTTCTGCAAATAATTCAAATTTTCTACTACAGTTCATTAAACAAAAATCTAGGGCTTGCAGCATGGTTTAAGGCCTTTTGTCATCAAATATTAGTAATTAATCCACATTGAAGCCAATACTAAATAAATAAGAAGCAAATGCTTTGTCTAAGTCTAGGAAGAAAAAAATGCTTATTCTTTTTCCCACTACACAAGGATTGATTGAAGCTACAAAAATGCAGAGCATTAGAAGCATATTGGTAAGAAGTGCAACTGTGTTTGTAGCTTTCCTATCCCAAATTCCAATGTAATTGAACGTTTTTGCCCTATAAGGAATTAAAACTTTTGATGTGATTTTTCATTATCTCTTGCAAAGCCTCAATCATCTTTTTGGGGTCAAAATCAACTCTGCCCAATTCTCTGAAACTGCCTCCATTTTTGCCTATATCAAATATCCTTGACTTTAATCAACTTTACAATTCCTATATTTGGTAAAGGCAATTTTATTAGCCTATATTCATGTTGTTTCTTAGCTACATGCATAAATTATGTTATACGTCCTTGACCTCTACAATCAGCTTCAGATGGCCTCTGCCCTCATGTTAATATCCTCTTACTAACATGAAAGCTTTACTTCCATAATTAGATTAAAAAAATGATCCTACATATGGATCTTCTGTTATTCTTTATTACGGTCTATAGTTGTTCTATATAAAGATGCAAGTGTATTCTTATAAATTTCTCTATTTAATGGTTGCTAAAAAATTATTGATTCCTTCAATAAAAAATGGTGGAAATTTTAGGAATATTAACTAGCTTTAAAATTTGGTGGTAAAAAAATAAAAAATCAGTTTGGCATATATTCATGATAAAGTTAGTGCATAACCCACTAAATGAAAATTAGCTAATGCACATTAGCATAATATACATTCAATGGAATGTTAAGAGTAACAAAATTATTTTCTTATCTTCATACCATGGAAAAATAATAAATCAACAACCATCCTCTACATTTGAATGTAGCATTCCATCTCCTAACAAGGTTTTTTTGGTATATTTACCATAGTCAATGGTAAAACTTATACAGTTGTCGGCTAGCATTTTTGTGTATTAAAAAGTCACCATAGCCAATGTGTACATACTTTTAATATAATCAATGGGTTTATATTCATTCTCCAATCTACTATAGTTACTACTAAATAGAATCTATTGTGCTGGAGCACCTTGTTAATTTGATATGTGAGGCGAGCTCAATCCTATGTATCTATATCTTTATCCAATCACACCTTCCAAATTTTCTCTCTTTCCTCTACAATTTTTTCAACAAATGGGAGAGTATAATGTATAGGAAAATATTGCTTTCCATTCCCATTTTTTGAAGAGGGTTTCAATAGGTGTTTTGCACCTCCACTCACTTTCATTGGTTCTACCAATTTGAGGGGTGATGTTGCATTTGATTAATGCAATCCAAATGTTGATGATCTTATCTCTATTTCAGAATACTTATTAATAGATCTTAGTAAAAATCCACTTGCCTTTTCCAATAATTTTTTATAGCACCCAGAGTAAGGACAAGAACTCAAAATTAATTCAATTTCTAACTTTTTGTTGCAAGAGTTTCCTCGTTGTTTCTATTTAGAATAAAGGATACCACTTTGTTTGGGATCATACATACTATGAAAACTAAGGAATTGATGGAGAATTTATGATGTGACACCCCTCTATTACCTTTCTAGTTTCCAAAGTAAGTTTTTCATTTTGTAGAGAATGCAACACTTAGGAGTTTCCTTTTTCGCAGTCAAAACTTTGTATACATGAACTATTGCTGATATCACCCAGTTTATGCTTTGTATTACTTTGTGGGGCATTATTTTCTTTTATTTGAGAGGGCACTCTTCCTTGAGCATGTTCCACTGCTTTTCCATGATAGAGAGATGTAACTTTTTTGTATACAAGATTCTTGTTGAATAAGTTTAGAAAATTTGGATCTTCTAGTTTCAATGTTTCTTGTACCTATTATCTAAAATCATCAATGATATATGCCTTGAAAGGTCTGAATTCATTGTCACCCAAACAATTGGACTTCTCATTTTTTATTTTGATCTGACCATCATAGACTATGGCAGTGATTCATGTGTTATGAAACACCTTGGAGCCACTGCGCTCTTTGAATCCCTACTTCCCACTCTTCAATATAATACTTTAATGTTAACCAACCCTTTCAATGTACATAAGAAATTAATCTAGCTTTCAACAGAAAATAAAATAATAAGGAGAAATCAATTTGCACTTTAGGACTTCAACCTCAGTGATGGGATAATGAATTATATCGAGCGGTATTATAACCAAAATTTTCCAAACTATGATATTATACAAATTAAACAATTATAACGAGATGCCTTTATTCCATCAATTATAATTTATACTAATAACAGATTCACTTCACACAATTTTTTCTTTAAATAAGAGTAGTTCATATGTCTATGATGACATTAAGAGCCATAACATAGTAAAAGGAAGTTTGCCTTGTCCCTGAAATAATTGAACATTTGATTAGGATATGTATCTCATATTATGTTGTGGAGCCTATTTCCACATTACAATATATTTCAAATACTGTACACTCTTGATGTATTCTTGCGGGAGTATAGATATGTGGTTTATCTATACTTGTATGTGTGTGGTGTCATCACCCATGATTAATGGGGAACCATTATGAGTTGACTTAGACCATGGTTTTGGTACCCATCATTTTATAAAACTAGTATATCAATTACTTATTTATGTATTATAGATAGACATAGGTAATACATCGGATGTACAAAGTTTGAGAAGGTGAATAGAGTGTGTTAATTTAGGTTTGAATTCAGGTGAGTTTGTTGATCATAGTTCCAAATAATATTTGTGTATTGTAATTGTGAGAAGACTAATTTGAGAGTGGATAGTACTCTTATTGGATTGTAATAAGATCTGACCAAGTATTTCTTGGTGGATGTAACCCACATTGGGTGAACCATCTTAAATCATGTCTTCTTGTTGTGCATTTTAATTTTTGTTCTTTATGTATCTTTTTTCATGGCTCTTGTTATTGCAATTTTGTGAAATTGTTTTGCATTAATTTTTGTTATATTCCTAAGAATTGGTATTAGAGATTCAATTTGTATTTTCTAAATTTTTGAATCATAGGAAGGGTTATTAGTTCAAGTGGGAGTTATGGCTGATGATAATAGATAAAAGGTTGAAAATTTTAATGGGTAGAAATTTGGTCTATGGAAAATGCAAATGGAGGATTACCTCTATCAGAAGGACCTCCATGCTTCATTGGGAGGAAAAGTAAAATAAGCAATTGAGCATGGAGGTCCTTCTGATAGAGGTAATCCTCCATTTGCATAATGGGTACGTCATATGAGGCTTGTGAGCTACTTGATTGGAAAGCACTTGGGACCATCTAGTTATGCCTTGCATCTTCGATCATGTTTAATATATCATAGGAGAAGACCATAGAAGGTCTGATGAATGCATTAGGGAAGTTATATGAGAAACACTCTACTTTTAAAAAAATATTTTTAATGAAAAATTATTTAACATATGTCTAAATATGGTTTAGTTGCTGATCATTTGAATGAATTTAATATGATTGTGAGTATGTTGAACTCTATACAAATTGAATTTGATGGTGAATTCAAGGCTCTACTTATTTTGTGTTCCTTACCAGAGAGTTGGAACATCCTGGTAATGGTTGTGAGTAACTCAGTCTCTAACAATGCCAATTTGAAGTTTGAGGATATCATAAGAGTCATCCCTAGTGAGGAAATGCAATGGAAAAGCTCTAGATAAACTTCTACTTCAGGTGATGCTTTGTTGGTGGAGAGTAGAAGGAGACAAAATTGTAAATAAAAAGAAAGTGTGAAAAGTTAAATGGTCAAGGAAGGTCAAAATCAAAGAGCATGATGGCATGATATCACTGTGGTGAGATTGGGCATGTGAAGAAGGATTGTTGGGCTCTTCAGAACAAGAATAAAAATTAGGAAGACACTAAGGAGGTGAATGTGACAGTAGGTAATGTTTGTCAAGATGCATTAATTATCTCCATAGATAATATTGTTGAGTCTTGGGTTTTATATTTAGGGGCTTATTTTCATGCTACACCACATAGGCATTATTTTAGTGATTATGTTCAAGGGGATTTTGAACATGTTTATCTTAGTGATGATGAGCCTTGCAGTATAGTAGGAAAACGATGTGTTCAGGTTAAGATGTAAAATGGGAACACTTGGATATTGAATGATGTTAGGCATGTGCCCAAGTAAAGATGGAATTTGGTATCCATGGGGTAGCTGAGCAGTGAAGGTTATATGGTCACTTTTACAGTAGATTCTTGGAAAGTGACCAAGGCTACTCTTGTGGTATCAAGAGGTAAGAAGATTGGTACATTGTATTTATCAAGTAGTGCTAACTCTTATAATTTAATTGCTATAGATCCATATGTAACTTTGTGGCACAATAATCTTGGTCACATGAGCCAAAAGGGCATGCAAATTTTGAAGGATAGGTTGCCTAGATTGAAAGGGTTTGATTTAGATTTTTGTGAAGATTGTGTGTATGGAAAATAGAAAAGGGTAAATTTTCTCAAGGTTAGACCTATGAGGAAGGAGAATAATTTGTAGTTGGTTAATTTAGATGTATGGGGGTCAGCTCAGGTATCTTCAATTGGTGGCTCATCTTATTATGTCACTTTTATTGATGATACAACTAGGAAACTTTGGGTGCATGGTATTAGGAGAAAATCTGATGTGTTTAATACATTTAAAAGATAGAAAGCCTTGGTTGATAATGAAATAGGTCTCAAGTTAAAATGTTTTAAGTCAAATAATGGTGGGGAATATTACAGCAATAATTTTTTTGATTACAGTTCTAGGAATGGAATTTGCGGATAGAGGACAATTTCCAAGAAATCCATAATAGAATGCAGTGTCAGAAAGGATGATTAGGACTACCATGGAGCATGCTAGGAGCATGAGGTTGCATGAAGGAACACCCCTTCAATTTTGGGTAGAAGTAGTAAACACAATGTATATCTGATTAATAGTGGACCTTCATCATCCTTAGATGGAGGCATACCTGAAGAAGCTTGGTCTAGTAAGAAGGTTGATTATTCCTTTCTTAGAGTATTTAGCTATGAAGCTTTTGTTCATATTGATAAATATGACAAGACCAAGTTAGAGGCTAAGCCTGAAAAATGCACCTTTATTGGTTATGGTGAGGATGGCTTTGGTTTTTAAATTTGGAGTCTTAAGGACAAGAAAAATTTTAAGTCTAGGGATGTAGTCTTTAATGAAAAAGTCATGTATAAATAGTAGTTGCAGGATCAGAAAGATAATTCTATAAAAGAGTACATAGTGTTGGAGGACATTGCAGATGGTAAAGTTTCCAAGCAACTAGTTCAAGCACCCACTCCACATTAATCCCAAACTCCTAAGGTGAGAATGTCTTCTAAGGGTAAGAAGGGAACCTAAACATTTTTCTCCATCTCTTAACTATTTATTACTCACTGATAATGGATAGCCAAAGTGCTTTGAAGAATCAATGTAGGTAGATGTCAGGAACAAGTGGGAACAAATAATGGATGAGGAGAATTAGTTTCTCATGAAAAATTAGACTTGGGATCTAATAAAACCACCTGAAGGTAAAAGAGCATTATAGGAAACAAGTGGGTGTACAAAATTAAAGAGGATGATGGAGGAAAAAAATTTACAAGGCCTAGTTGGTGGTAAAGGGTTTTGCATAGAAGAAGGGAATTGATTTCAATGATATTTTTTCTCCAGTGGTGAAGATGACTCTTATTAGGACTATTCTTGGGATAGGGGTAGTGAAATACATGCACTTAGATCATTTGGATGTGAAAATTGTATTCCTTTACGGTGATTTGGAGGAGGATTTATACATGGAGCATCCATAGTGATATGAGGTCACAAGGAAGAATAACATGATGTGTAAGTTGAAGAAAATCTTGTATGGCCTGAAAAAAGCTCCAGGATAGTGGTACAAGAAATTTGATAGTTTTATGATAGAGCAAAAATACTCTATTATCATTCAGACCATTGTGTATATATCAAGAAGTTTGATGATGCTAATCATATTATCCTATGTCTGTATGTAGATGACACATTCATTGTAGGTAAAAACATGTAATAAGTAAAGGTACTCAAGGAATAGCGTAGTAATTCCTTTGCTATGAAGGATTTAAGGGTAGCAAAACAAATCCTTGGTAGAAGAATAACTTGGGATAGGAAGGAATGAAAACTAAATTTATATCAAGAAGAGTACATGAAAAAGGTCTTAGAGAGATTTAGTATGCAGGATGATAAATCGGTTGGGACTCCTTTGGTAGGACATTTCAAGTTATCAAAGGAGTAGTGTCCCAAGATAGAGAAGGAGAGAATCCAAAAGTCTTGTGTATTGAATACACTATCTACTAAGAGGCGGGGGGGGGGGGGGGGGGGGGGGGGGGGGGGGGGGGGGGGGGGGTGAATCAATAGATGAGATAAAGCCTAGTTATTAAAAACTTTTAAACAAGATACATAATGTATATGCAAAGTAAAGAAAAAAAAAGTAGAGATCATACACACACAAGAATAATCAACACCAAATTTTTACGTGGAAACCCAAAGGGAAAAATCATGATGAGAAAAGCTATTAGAAACTATTGTTCTAATCTAGCCTCACAAAAAAGATGTCTCACAGACAAACCTCACTAGTTACATTTAAGAGCACCCACTCTAAGGAAGCACCAACTTCCTAATTGAGCACCAAATCAGTTTTTTTGATGGCACCAACCTATTAGAGATATGAAGTTATAACTTCAGAATACAAAAGAGATTCAAAATGAATCGTGTTTAGTTTCTCTATTACAAGTCTAGTCTGTAACTGCACCTTCACGCTATGTGCCTTCTCATCTTATCTACCTCTTTCTCTTTGTGTCTAATTATCTTCTATTTTGACACACCTTATTTGCTTTGCCTTTTTATGCTATCTGCATATGTCTTCACTCGATAATTTTTGAGTTAACACTCTAATTATTATTGCCATAGTAGCAAAAGACCCTTTCGAATGTTCTATTCATAGCATATATAAACAAATGCATCTTAAAGTTTTCTATCTATAAAGTGTTCACACTTCAACTACTCTTAACTGGTTCAAGCTTCTGATCTGCATTCAATGTGACTTTTACTTCGTGTATCGATTCATGCTTCAAACAACAATGTTTAAAATTCTTTACTATCTTTGGCATGTGTACTTATACTATTCTTAACTACACCACTTCCTCAATCAATTATATTGATTAATCTCAAGCTTCGTGAAGATATATCGAGTTCATCACCAGTTCCAGTTGTTCCTTTATAGACAGCTAGACTTAAATGTGAGATTTTTATTTCTTTCAGCATGCCAAGTTCATGTTATTTTCTTTGTTGGATATTTCCTTATGACCTCTTGACACTTGTCAAATGCACGTGCACTCAAAGGGTATATGGCTTTACATCGCACCATTGGATCTACTGCATTGATCAAGTGTGAGTCATTGATATTTTAAAGTAACATGTATTTTAATTCTTTTTTTATCATTAACCATCAAGCTTATTTTATTCCCTTTTCACATCTCACTTATTTTTATATGATGGGTTCACTTTCGCTCCTTTCAATTATCCTTGATATGCTCGATTTTTACCCTTTCTATTGTGCATTAAACTTTAGCATGTTGGCATGATCTTATTTTCTTTGACATTCTTGTAACGCTCCTTGCAACATTGATCCTTGTAGACTTTTTCATCTTTTAACCTTACTTTAATCCTTTGAAAGGTTATTTTATACAAAAAAAAATTGGCCTTTGTGTCTTTAGAACAATTTTTGTGGACTTTTTGTCTAGGTCTATTTCATCCTGAAGTGTCCTCCAATTTCTCTGAAAGAATTCATTATTAGCTTCTATTCGGAACTACCCTTAGAAAATCTTCCAACAGTCTTCATACACTTTGTAACATTCAAAAGATACCCTTCACACTTTTGAAAAGGTCCACTTACCCTTCACAACATTCAAAAGATACCCTTTGAAATTTTTAAAAAGGTCCACTTGCCCTTTGAAATGTTCAAAAGATACCCTTCAAACTTTTTGAAAGTACCCTTCAGATTTATGTTAAGGGACATTTTTTTGAAAAGGACTTGACAATTTTTCTAAAAGAATTCCTCTGAAGGAATTCTTCAAGACTATTTCAGGTTTTCCATCCTTGACTTATGTACATAAGATAAGTAAATCCACTCAAAAATCTTGATTGCCTCTTATATACCCTTTCAGGTTTTTGACATTACTTCACTTATCAACTTGAAAGAAGCAGTACCTCTTCAAAATCCTAATTACTTCATCTAGACCCTTTCAAGGTTTTAACTTTACTTATCTTACCAACATAAATAAGTAATGTGCTTGCAAATCCTTGATTACCTCTTCACTAGACCCTTTCAAGTTTTTCACATTGCTTAGCTTATAAACATAGGAGAAGTAAAGCTATCCTAGAAACCTGATAACCTCATCTTAGACCAACTTAGGATCTTAACATTGCTTGACTTATAAAACATAAATAAATAAAGTCATTCCATAATCCTGACTGAGTAAAGTCACTTTAGAACCTCAAACAACTCCTCTAGAAGTAAATTTTTTGACTTAGCTTTACTTATAAACATGAAAGAAGTAAAGTCATTCCATAAACCTAACCAATTTTATTTGACCAGTTTAGAGTTTCAATACTACTTTAATTATTTTATAAGAGCACTTCACAAACCTAATTTACTCCACAAGTATGCTCAACTCAACGTTTGGCATTAATGCATGATCATATTCAATCTCAATGACATCAATGGCAATTCCATGTTGCCTTAGATGGGAATGACAATTCTTCAGTCCTCAAACCACTTTTTGGATCATGATATTCAAACTATCAATTGTCTCCTTGCTCAAATTACCAACAATCTCCCCCTTTGTCATTGATGGCAAAACACCCTTAAGAGCAAAAACATACTCAAATTTCCCTTCTCATTCTACTTGCTTGTTCTTATTCTGATTTCTCCCCCTTTGACATTAATGAGAAAGAGTGTTTGCTAAACCAATAAGACAAATTGATCCTTTTTGAACTATTATGATCATTGGACTTGTCTGGATAGAGCATTTTGAAGAAAGACTCCTTAGATAATGCACACCAACCTGAATTCTTACTAGGACATACTTAATTATGACTCTCCTAGCTTTCATATGCTTCAACCGATCATGGATATAGCATTGGTCTGAAAGACCAATCAATAATAGATATATCTCTTACATAGATGAGCATAGAAATATAGATCCAACATACCTTTGTCTACTTCTTGACTTTAAATGACAAATGATATGTAAAGTACAAAGTAGATTGCCTTCACTCTTAATCTAGGAGTTAATGATATACCTGCAATGCTCCCCTTAGACTTATAACCTATCACAAGAGTCTAGTGATATAGGGTGGGAGCTACAACTCCCAACTTCTCTCTTAGATACTCAAATTTATCCTTGGGAAGAGGCTTGGTGAATATATCTATAATATGATCCTTGGTTAGCACATATTCCATTGTGACCTCTTGACTTGCAACCTTTTCTCTCAAAATGTGATATTTTATGTAGATATGCTTGGTTCTAGAATGCATCACTAGATTCTTAGATGGATTTATGGCACTTGAACTATCACAAAAAATAGAGATAGGTGATTGATATTCTACCTTTATGTCCTTGAGAGTTTGCTTCATCCACAAGATTTGAGTGCAGCGAATAGCTACTGTGACATACTCTACTTCAGCTATAGAGAGTGTAATCGATTATTGCGTCTTGATCATCCAAGACACAAGTCTATTACCTAGAAATAATTCACCACCATTAGTGCTTTTTCTATCATCCACACTTCCTTCCCAATCAACATCAGTACATGCAACCAAAGTAAGATATTCACTAGTTGGGTACCACAACCCATAGTCAATTATGCTCTTGATGTACTTAAAGATTCATTTTATAGCATTAACATGTGATTCTTTGGGGGCTACTTGAAACTGTGAAACTATGCACACTTCTTGCATGATGTCTAGTCTTGATGTTGTGAGATACAATAGGTTGCCTATCATTGATCTATATAGTGTATTATTTTCATGAGGAGATTCATCTTCCTTTCTTAGCTTGCAACTAGTCATCATGGGAGTGCCAACTAACTTGTTTTCCTCCATTCCAAATTTCTTGAGCATCTCTTTCACATAATTAGCTTGAGCTATGAATATCCTTTCATTATTTTGTGTAATTTGCAAACCAAGGAAGAAAGAGAGTTCTCTCAACATTGACATTTCAAATTCATTTTGCATTTTCATGGCAAATTCTTTACACATGTTACTATCACCACCTCTAAAGATAATATCATCCACATAGACAACAATAATCAACATATGCTCACCTTTTGATTTAAAATACAAATTGTTGTCTTCACACCCTTTTTTTAAAACATTATTATTGCAAGTATTGATCCAATCATGAATACCATGTTTCTAAAGTGCCTATTTCAGACCATACAAAGCTTCCTTTAGTTTGCACATATAATCTTATTCCTCTGCTAACTAAAATCCTTCTGGTTGTTCAATGTACACTTCCTCTTCTAAGTTTCCATTCAAGAATGTTGACTTAACATCCATTTGATATACCTTAAATTTATTGTGAACAGAGAATGCCAAGAACATTCTTATAGCTTATAGTCTTGACACAGAAGAAAATGTCTCTTTGAAATCTATGACTTCTACTTGTGCATATACTTTGCACACCAATCTAGCTTTATTTCTTATGACTGCTCCATCTTCATTGAGTTTGCTTCTCTAAACCCACTTAGTTCCTATTACATTCTTGTTCGAGGGTCTAGGAACTAATTCCCAAGTTTTATTCTTTTCAATTTGGCTGAGTTCTTCTTCCATGGCGGTTAGCTAGTTTTCATCTTTGTTTGCTTCATTGAAGGTCTTAGGCTTAATTTATAAAGGTAGAGCAAAGTTTACTTGCTCTTTGTTTATTACATCTCTTCTCCTAATCTGAACACCCTCATCTTTGTTGCCAATTATCTGCTCCTTGGGATATTCTTTTTGAACAAACCTTGCAGGGGCCCTTTTACTCTTTTCTTCCTCTTCTTCACTATCTTCTACTTCATTTTTTTCTCCTTCCGATTCTTCAATTATGATCTCCTCATTAGGCTCAACTTGTTTGAATCCTTCTTCTACCTTGACATTGATGCTTTCAACTATTTTATGCAACCTTCTATTGTAACATACATAGGCTTTACTGTGAGTGGAGTATCCAAAAAAAATTCCTTCGTCACATCTTGAATCAAAACTTTCAAGTTTGACCTATTTTCTTCTGATGTAGCACTTGCTTCCAAACACTCTAAAATACTTTACATATGCAGGTTTTCCAAACCACAGTTCATATGGGGTTTTATCACTCTTTACCCTAAGTTGAACTCTGTTTAAGATGTATACTATTATTTGAACTACCTCTTTCCAATATCCATTAGGAAGTTTTGCCTCTTTTAGCATTATTTTAGCCATCTCCTTCATAGTTTTATTCTTTATTTCTACAACCCCATTTTGTTGTGGAGTTCTTATAGTAGAGTATTGTCTATTAATCGCATGCTTCTCACAATATTCTATAAACTCATTGGAGGTGAATTTTGCACCCTTGTTTGATCTTAAACATTTGATTTTTCTTCCCATTTCATTCTCAACCATGGCCCTTAAGATCTTAAATCTCTCAAAGGCTTGTGATTTATCTTTCAAAAATGTTACCCATGTCATCCTTGAGAATACATCTACAAACAACATAAATTAATACACACCTTTAGATCCTTTTGTCCTAGGAGGACCACATAAATCTATATTAAATACTTGTACAAATTTTGAAGTCACATATTCTTTCATTTCAAATTTGACCCTTGTCTACTTTCCTAGTTGGCATGCTTTGCATGTGATGTCTATAGGTTTGATTATTTTGGGCATATGTCTAACACATTTGTTAGAACTTACTTTGACTAGATTGTCGAAGTTGATGTGAACCATTTTTTTATGCCATAACTGGCTCTCATCAATTTTTTCTATGAGGAAACTTGCATCATTTTTTTCAATCAAGTTGTATATGTTGTCTTCAGTTCTTCTTCCTTGTGTAATAGTTTTTCCAACTCTTTTTAGTTTACAACCTTCAACATTAAATATGATTTCATAACCATTATCACACATCTGACTTACACTTAAGAGATTATGTTTAAGTCCTTTAACATATAGGATGTCATGTGTAGGAAGCTTTCCATCTATGTGTAAGGTTCCTTTACCTCCGATTCTAATTACAGTGTGATCTCCCAAACTGACAGTCCCTTCCTTGCATCTACTTAAACTAGTGAATTTGCTCTTATCCCTAGTCATATGCTTTGATCAACCATTGTATATGACCCATAAATTTTGATCTTTAGTGTGGATTGTCATTTGAGCAATCAGGGATTGATCTTTCACTTTCCACATCTTTTTGGGTCTCTCATCTACCTTTTTTCCTTTCTTTAAGAGTGGCCTGTGAAATTTTGTTCTCATATAGAGACTTGCCTTTGCCTAAACTATAATTTATTGTCATTGTAATGTTAGCTCTACAATACTTAGCTATATGTCTATAATTATTGCAATTGTAACATATTAAATTTAAATCTATCAAAGGAGCAAATGAATTTCTACTTGCAAAATTAAATCTTGTAATAAGAAAAACTCTACAATCAATAACCCTATGACCAAACTGATAATAGCTAAAAAAATAACTAGAAAAAGAAGGAAAGTACCTGGTCATAACATTCTTTGGTGTAGTATACCAAAAACTCTTATCTTTCTATTTTTTAGGTCTGCCACTTTGATATATCCTTCTACATCTTTCCTTGGATTAGTCTCTATGTCCTTTCTGATCTTTGCCTTCGTTGTTTCTTTATTGATCTTCTCATTCATAGTTTTTTCTTTTCCTCCTTTCTTGAAGTTATCATACAAGTTCGTTGATGTACAAGCGGAGGATCTTCTTTATTTATCATATCCAAGTGTGAATTTTCATTCGAAGGCTTTTACATACTGATCAATTCACTAAGAACTTATTATCCTTTTGTCAGCTTTAAGGTTTTATTTAGTTGGTCTCTTGCCTTTTAAAGTTCTTTCCTCAAGGATACTACTTCTGCTTCAAGTCTCATACATTCATTGGATTTGGACTAAGGATCCATCTTGATGACTTCTCCTATCTTGTTGGCTTATTCAACTTAAGTTTTTAGTGTCAAAATCATTTTATTAGCCTTTTTAAGATCTTTCTTCTCATGCTTCATCTACATTAAGTTTTCTTTTCTCAGTGTTTCAATTTCTTCAAGAGCACACACAAGTTCACTTTCAATATCAATCTCACCTTCTTCTCCTTCATCCTGATCTTCATCTTCATTTTGTTCTTGATTCAAGGAGGTGAATTCTTCTAACAGAAATAGGAACACATCTCCCTCAGCTGTAAAGGCACAGTCATGCTCATCGTCAAAGTTGTCACTATTAATCTCTCCCACTGAGTCACTATCTTCTTTTATATTTAACTCATTTTTGTTCTTGAAGAATTTTTTCCTCTTAGCATAATGTGATTTAACCTTTTTGATACTTTATACTTTCTCAGAGTTGTCCTTATTGTATGGACATTTTGCAGTGAAGTGTCATACCTTGCCATAGTTAAAACACTTGAACGGGAGTTTTATTTTATACTTACATGATCCTCTCTTTAGTTTTCTAAAAAAATTGGCTTCTTCACCATCAATCTCCTCAAAATTAAGCACAGAGGTTTCTTCTTTTGCAAACTTTACTACTTTGAAGGTTGCTTCTCTCTTGATCATGTTTGTCTCTCCCATCCTCATTTTATAGGTTGTAAATGTTTCATGTAGTTCATCCACGATAAGCTTATCTAAATATATCACTTCTTCAAAAGCCAAAATTTTGGAGTCATATATTGATGGAATGGATCTCACAACCTTCTTTACAATAGTTGATTCTTCTATTATTTCTCCAAGTCCTCTTAAGGAATTGACTATTTCATCTACCCTAAGGAGGTAGTCAGTTATCTTCTCTTCTTCATTCATCTTCAAACTTTCAAACTGTCCTTTGTGTGTGTTTGTAACTTGTCCTATTTCACTTTATCATCTCCTTTGTATATGCCTTTTAACTTATTCCAAATGTCTTTTTCACTATGACAGTGCATAACTTTGACAAACTCAGAGTTTGACAACCCACAAAGAATAACATTCTTTGCTTTGGTGTTGTTCTCATAAGCCTTTTTGGCTACCTAATCAACAAGAGTTATAATAGGAGATGTATAACCATTTACCACTGACATCCATACATCAAACCCTAGGGAAGATAAGTATGCTTCCATTCTTATGCTCCAAAAAGCATAGTTAGACCCATCGAACAAAGGAGCCTTATTTGATGAAGATCCTTCTTGACAAGCCATTGTGTTCACTAACCATGATCTACCTAAGTCGATTAAGCTTCTCCTAAGGAACCTATGATCTGATACCAATTGTTGAACACACTATCTACTAAGAGGAGGGATGAATCAAAAAATGAGCTAAAGCCTAGTTCTTAAAAACTTTTAAACAAGATACATAATGTATATGAAAATTAAAGAACAAAAGCATAAATCATACACACACAAGAATACTCAATACCATATTTTTACATGGAAACCCAAAGGAAAAAACCATGATGAGAAATGTTGCTAGAAACTACTATTCTAATCTAGCCTCATAGAAAATATATCTCACAGACAAACCTCACTGGTTACATTCAAGAGCACCCACTCTAAGGAAGCACCAACTTTCTAACTGAGCACCGACTTATTTTTTCTGATGGCACTAACCTATCAGAGATATGAAGCTATAACTTCATGATATAAAAGAGATTCAAAATGAACCTTGTTTAGTTTCTTTCTTATAAGTCTAGTCTATCACTTCACCTTCACGTTGTGTGCCTTCTCATCTTATCTACCTCTTTCTCTTTATGTCTAGATATATTCTATTTTGACACACCTTATTTGCTTTGCTTTTTTATGTTGTCTCCATATGTCCTCACTCGATACTTTTTGAGTTAACACTCTAATTATTATCACTGTAGCAGTAAAAGACCCTTTTGAATGGTCTATTTGTAGCATATATAGACAAATGCATCTTAGGGTTTTCTATCTATAAAATGTTCACACTTTAACTGCTCTTAACCAGTTCAAGATTCTGACCTACATTCAATGTGAATTTTATTTCATGTCTTGATTCATGCTTCAAATAGCAAAGTTCAAAATTCTTTACTATCTTTGGCATGTACACTTATACTATTCTTAAATACGCCACTTCCTTGATCAATTATATTGATTAATCTCAAGCTCTATGAAGATATATCGAGTTTATCACCAGTTCAATTTATTCCTCTACAAATAGATACAATAGATTAAATGCATGATTTTTATTTATTTCATCACACTAAGTTCATGTTGTTTTCTTTGTTTTATCTTTCCTTATGACCTCTTGACACTTTTCAAATGCACATGCACTCAGAGGGTAATCTGGTTTTGATTCACACCATTAGATCTAATGCACTGATCAAGCATGATCCATTGATCTTTTAAAGTAGCATGTACTTTAATTCTTTCTTTGTCATTAACCATCAAGCTTCTTTTCTTCCTTTTTCACATCTCGTTGCTTTCTATAAGATGGGTTCACTTTCACTCCTTTTGATTATCCTCGATATGCTTGATCTTTACCCTTTCTATTGTGTATTAAACTTTGACATGTTGACATGATCTTATTTTCTTTGGCATTCTTGTAACACTCCTTGCAACATTGATCCTTCTATACTTTCTCATATTTTAACCTTGCTTTAATCTTTTGGAAGGTTCCTTTATACAAAACATTGTGGGCCTTTGTGTCTTCAGATCAATTTCTATAGACTTTTTGTTCGGGTCCATTTCATCTTAAAGTGTCCTCCATTTTATCTGAAATAATTCATCATTGGCTTCTATTTTAAATTGCCCTTCAAAAATATTCCAATGATCCTCATACCCTTCACAACGTTCAAAGGATACCCTTCAAACTTTTTGAAAAGGTCCACTTGCCCTTCGCAACATTCAAAAGATACCCTTCAAAGTTTTTGAAAAGGTCCACTTGCCCTTCGAAACATTCAAAATATACCCTTTGGACTTTTTGAAAATGTCCACTTTCCCTTCAAAACATTCAAAAGATACCCTTCAAACTTTTTGAAAAGGTCCACTTGCCCTTCAGAACCTTCAAAATATACCCTTTAGACTTTTTGAGAGTACCCTTCAGATTTTTGTTAAAGGATAATTTTTTGAAAAGGACTTGACAATTTTTTTGAAAGAATTATCCTTGCCACTTTTCTTGAAAGAATTCCTCTAAAGTAATTGTTTGAGACTATCTCAAGTTTTCCATCCTTCTTAACTTATGTACGTAAGAGAAGTAAAGCCACTCAAAAATCTCGATTGCCTCTTCTAGACCCTTTTAGGTTTTTGACATTACTGGACTTATCAACTTCATAAAAGTAGTCCCTCTTCAAAATCTTGATTACTTCATCTAAACCCTTTTGGGTTTTTAACTTTACTTAGCTTACCAATGTAAAGAAGTAACATGCTTGAAAATCCCTGATTACCTCTTCACTAGACCCTTTCAAGTTTTCCACATTGCTTAGCTTATAAACATAAGAGAAGTAAAGCTATCCTAAAAACCTGATAACCTCCTCTTAGACCAACTCAGGATCTTAAGATTGCTTAACTTATAAAACATATAAAAGTAAAGTTGTTCCAAAATCCTGACTGAGTAAAGTCACTTCACAACCTTGAACAACTCCTCTACTTCTGGTTTTCAACTTAGATTTAATTATAAACATGAAAGAAATAAAGTCGTTCCATAAACCCGACCAACTTTATTAGACTAGTTTAGAGTTTTGAGACTATTTTACTTATTTTATAAGTAAGAACACTTCACAAACCTGATTTACTCCACAAGTCTGCTCAACTCAACTTATGGCATTAATACATGATCATATTCAATCTCAATGACATCAATGACATCAACCTTTGACATCAATGACACTTACATGCTGCCTTAGATGGGAATAACAATTTTTCAGTCCTCAAACTACTTTTTGGATCATTATATTCAAACTATCAACTATCTCCTTGATAAAATTGCCAACACTATGTACCTTACTCATCAATAGTTGGTAGCTTGATGCATTCCATGGTTTTCACTAGGCTAAATATTACTCATGTAGTGGGAGCAATAAGTAGGTACATGAGTGATCTAGGTAGAGAGCACTGACAAGTAGTGAAGTGGATCCTTTTATACTTGAGAGGGACCATGGGGACAATTTTAAGCTATGGTGGATTAGACACCTCTTTGTGTGGTTATGTAGATTCAAACATGGCTGGAGATTTAGATAGTAAGAGGAGCATGAAATGATATGTATTTACTGTAGGTGACATAGTGGTGAGCTATATTTCATAACTATAGAAACTTATGGCTTTTTCAACCATAGAGGCAAGAAAAGAGATGATTTGGTTACAATAGTTACTTGAAGAGTTGGGGAATAAGTGTTGGAAATATTGTCATTGATGTTAAAGGTCTAGCATTATTGGTGATAAAGGCCCCATTGCATTTAATGATGTTTGTAATAGATATATCTTGGCTAATGTGAGTTAATATTTATTTAATATTAAAAAATATATTTTTAGTTGCATATGAGACAAAAGAAGGGCCCATGGAGAAGTCAAAGAGCCACATGGTAAAGACAAAAGAAGAATGGGATGCATTTTCCCATGAAGAGTCATCTTGGGGAATTCCAAGAGTCACCAAGTGAAGACAAAAGAGGAAGGGTGCAATTTCTCATAAAGGGACACTTTGAGGAATACAAAAAGTCACCAAGATAAGGACAATAGAGGGAAGGACGTTTTTGCTCATGAAGGCTCACCACATGAATTTTCAAAGGAAAGGATATGAAGGGTCATATAAGTTTGGCACCATTTTCCATAAGGATTGAAGGTTCACAAAGGGGGAAGGCCAAAGGTCATTTGGAAAGCTATAAATAAAGGCTTGAGAAGCCATTTGTAATGTGTGTGAGAGGGGTTAATTTGATATTGTAATATCTAGCTTAGAAGAGCATTTGAGAGAGAAGAATATGATTTGTATTTGTTATATCTAGCTTAGAAGAGCAAAGGTGAGAGGGAGAAAAGAGATGTTGTAATGAACTATCATTTATTGAGATAACAACATTGAGAGATAGTTGTGTGGTATACACAAAGGGGTTGGTGCTCCTGTGGGTTGGTGCTCATGAATAGTTGTTGGGTTGGTGCTCAACAAAGGGGTTGGTGCTCTTGTGGGATGGTGTTTATGAATTGTTGCTGGGTTGGTGCTCGGCAAAGGGGTTGGTGCCCCTGTGGGTTGGTGCTCATGAATAATTGTTGGGTTGGTGCTCAGCAAAGGGGTTTATGCTCTTGTGGGTTGGTGCTCATGAATAGTTGTTGGGTTGGTGCTCAACAAAGGGTTGGTGCTCCTATAAGTTGGTGCTTGAGAATATTGTTTTGGTTGGTGCCCATTCATATACTTGAGATTGTTCTCTGTGGCTTTTCCCACATTGGGTTTCTACGTTATATCTGGTGTCTCTTTCTATCTTGTGTGGTGTTTATTATTTGAATTTTATTGCATATCTGAATGTTTGATTAAGTGGAATTTGGTTGAGGGAAAGTTTTATAAGATATATGATATACTGATTCAACCCCCCCTCTCAGTATATCTTATGCTTAAAAATTTGGTATCAGAGCAGGTTTCTTCAGAAAGGGTTTAACAGCTTGAAGGTAGATCAAGGAAAAACACAAGATGGCCAAGCAACCAAAGAAGGAGAATAAAGAGTTGAAATCTGTGGTTGAAGCTCTTAAAGAATAGGTGTGTATCTTGGATTCTAAGTTGGCTATAGAAGTAAAAGAAAATAAGATATTTATTCAAGATCTTAAGAATCAATTAGAGGTTGCAAATTCAAGTTTGAAATCAAGAGAAGAAGAGTGTAATGAGTTGAAGGTTGAGTTAGGTTCTTTAAAGGATAATCATGAGAAGCTTATAATCAAGGTTGAGAAAGATCATGAAATATTAGTCCAAGGAAAGAAAGATGCAAGTTTTGAAGTCAAATCAAAGAAGCCAATCAAATAGCCCAATGCTTTCAAGTTTTCAAATTCTTTTCATGGCCGTTTTTTTGTTTGTCATCATGTTGGTCATAGGGCAAGAGACTGTATGAGGAGAAGTAATCAGTCAAAGGGAAATCTTAGTCACATTCAAGAAAAAGGTATGAGAAATATTGTTTGTTTTTGTTGTCATGAGGTTGGCCATATTGCTAAATTATGTTAAAATAAAGTAAAGAGATATTCAAAGTATGTCAAAAGATATAGAGCCCCTAGAAAATATGAGAAAAGACAAATTTAGGTTTGGAGACCTAAAATATTAAAGGTTGATCAGGTTGAGTTTAAGAGTGAGAATGAATTACTTGCTATAGTAGAAAAAGAATCAGTTAGGAAGGATTGTGAAGAATCTCTTGTTACAGTTGAGCATAAGCTTTGTCAAGATAAGATAGTTACAAAAGTTGAGAAGATTAAAAACATCATAAATGTTGAGGTTAGTAAGTCAAAAATGTTAGACATGCTTAAATAAATTCTAAAAGAAAAACACAAGAAGATCAAGGAGGAAATAGAAGAGATGTGGGAATCTTCTGAGATTTGTTTCTAGGACCCTTTATGTGGGGTGTCTCTTCTAGGCTTCAAGGAGACACTTTTAAGAAAAATTGAATCATGGTGAATGTTATTGGGTCTTGGCTATGTTGCATGACAAGAAGGTGAGTTGGCAGATTAATTTGTATATATTTTGAGGGAATAGATTTTTGAAGAAAATTTTGCATCAGTATTATGGTTTGAGGCTATGCAGTGTTCAAAAGTTTTAAGGTATCTCAAATAGATATGATCATAAGAAATTAGAATGTTGTAAAAGAGCTAAGAGTTTCAAAAATAAAGAGAAGGATACTCATTTAGATTCAATCAAGAAGGATCAGAGTTTCAAAGCTCCATTCATCAAGAACAAGGTTTAGACATGTTCATGGTAGAAGAAACAACTTGAAGATTCTATGATGGTTCAAATAGCTTTGCATGTAAGAAATAAATATCAGCCATGATTCGTTGATAGCGGATGTTTAAGGCATATGACAGGAGATAAGAGTAAAGAAGATCAATGGTGGCATAGTGAAATTCGAAGATAAAACCACTACCAAGATAGCTGGAAAAGGTACTTTAAGTTTGGATATTAGTAGAACTAAAGATAAGAATGTTTTGTAAGCATAATCTATTGAGTGTAAGTCAAATATGTGTTCAGGGATACACATTAAAGTTTTATGCAAAAGTTTGTGAGATTAGAAAAAAATATTCAAATGAGTTGATTGCAGATTCTCAAAGGATAGGTAATGATTTATCAGATATCTTCTCAAAGGCACGATCAAAGGATACATTCAAATATCTACAAGAGGAGTTGGGAGTAATTTCTATTACTTCCTGCCATTGATGTTCATCATCAGTTGAGGGGGAGCTAAGTGTTAGCTCCAGGTAGGCCCTTTGCCATTGATGTCAAAGGGGGAGAATAACAGGTATAGGTATAGGTGCAGAATAGGTATAGGGAATATGTATAGGTTGCTATAGTAAGGGGGAGTTACTATATGTTTTTAGATGACAGTATGTGCAGGTGATAGGATGTGGTAGTTTTAGGATTGAGGTTGCCATCAATGACAAAGGGGGAGATTGTTAGAAATATTGTCATTGATGTCAAAGGTTTAGCATTACTAGTGATAAAGGCCCCATTGCATTTAATGATGTTTGTAATAGATATATCTTGGCTAATGTGAGTTAATATTTATTTAATATTAACAAATATATTTTTGGTTGCATATGAGACAAAAAAAGGGCCCATGGAGAAGTCAAAGAGCCACGGGGTAAAGACAAAAGAAGAATGGGATGCATTTTCCCATGAAGAGTCATCTTGGGGAATTCCAAGAGTCACCAAGTGAAGACAAAAGAGGAAGGGTGCAATTTCTCATGAAGGGACACTTTGAGGAATACAAAAAGTCACCAAGATAAGGACAAAAGAGGGAAGGACGTTTTTGCTCATGAAGGGTCACCACATGACTTTTCAAAGGCAAGGATATGAATGGTCATACAAGTTTGGCACCATTTTCCATAAGGATTGAAGGTTCACAAAGGGGGAAGGCCAAAGGTCATTTGGAAAGCTATAAATAAAGGCTTGAGAAGCCATTTTTAATGTGTGTGAGAGAGGTTGATTTGATATTGTAATATCTAGCTTAGAAGATCATTTGAGAGAGAAGAATATGATTTGTATTTGTTATATCTAGCTTAGAAGATCAAAGGTGAGAGAGAGGAAAGAGATGTTGTAATGAACTATCATTTGTTGAGATAACAACATTGAGAGATAGTTGTTTGGTATACACAAAGGGGTGAGTGCTCCTATGGGTTGGTGCTCAGCAAAGGGGTTGGTGCTCCTGTGGGTTGGTGCTCCTGTGGGTTGGTGCTCATGAATAGTTGATGGGTTGGTGCTTAGCAAAGGGGTTAGTGCTCCTGCAAGTTGGTGCTTGAAAATATTGTTTGGGTTGATGCTCATTCTTATACTTGAGATTGTTCTCCATGGTTTTTCTCACATTGAGTTTCCACGTTATATCTGGTGTCTCTCTCTATCTTGTGTGGTGTTTATTGTTTGAGTTTTATTGCATATCTTGAATGTTTGATTAAGTGGAATTTGGTTAAGGGAAAGTTTTATAAGATATATGATATATTGATTCACCCCCCTCTTAGTATATCTCGTGCTTAAAAATAAGAAAGAGGAAGGGAAGATGTATAGTGATAATTATAGTGATATACACCTAGCAAAGAACTCCATTTTCCACTCTAGGATGAAGCATATACAGTTGAGGTACCATTTCATCATGTCAGCTTTGGAGGAAGAGAAGTTGAAGCTAGAGAAGATTCATACTAGTTTGAATCCTGTAAACATGATGACCAATATGGTCAAAAGGGAGAAACTGAAGGTATGTTCAGCTTTGGTTGGCCTTCACAGATGACAGTGAAGGGTTGAGAAACCTGCTCAGAGGAAATCAATCTCTAAGTGGGAGATTTTTATGTTGTGGAGATTATTTCCACATTAAAATTCATTCAAATATTGTACACTTTTAATGTATTCTCACAGGAGTATAAATATGTGGTTTAACTATACTTGTAGATGTGTAGTGTCATCACCCATGATTAATGGGGAACCATTATGGGTTTACTTGCCCCATGGTTTTGGTACCCATTATTTGGTAAAATTGCTATGTCAATTACCTATTGATGTATTATAAATGGACATAGGTAATACATTAGATGTATAGAGTTTGAGAAGGTGAATAGAGTGTGTGAATTTAGGAGAGTTTATTGAGCATAACTCCAAATAAGATTTGTGCATTGTAATTATGAGAAGACCAATCTGAGAGTGGATTGTACTCTTTTTGGTTTTTAATAATATTTGATCAAGTGTTTCTTGGTGGATGTATCCCAAATTAGGTACACCACATTAAATCTTATCTTCTTATTATGTATTTTAATTTATATTCTTTATGTATCTTTCTTCAAAGCTCTTGTTATTGCGATTTTGTGAAATTATTCTGCATTAATTTTTATTTTATTCCTAGCATCTCATTAATATTATGCAAAACACCTATAAAAAATGTATTAAATACCAAAAATTTCATATTTGGCCCATGCCAATCCTAACACCTATGAACACAATCTACCCTATGGTGCATTTGTTCAAAAGTGATAGTTATATAAAGAATCAATATCTAATGACCTTAGAAGTTTGAGGCATGGTAGAGATATATAAAGGATTAAAATTCTAGACTCATTAATAGTTAAATACATGTAAATATTGGTTGCATCTCACCTAAACTAATCTATTTATATTTAGCCACTTTAGGGGCCTTTTTAAAAAAAAAAAGATTGAAAAAAAAATGTTTTTACCCTGTAAATGTATATAATCAAAAATTCCATTTCTATTTGAATCATATTGTTGATTTAATGGATCCAAATGTGTGTCATTCGATCATTTTATGTGTATTTAATTTCAATCACTATTTCCCTACCTTGCTTAGCCTTAACTAACATTTTGCAAAAATCAATTAGGGCTTTTTCTCATATGTTAAAATGGATTTTACCATTAGCATAAGGTCTTAATATTTGTGTTTACATTATAATATATATATTGTTTGTTTGTTTTCTATATTTTAATGTCATAGACTCTGGCATTACTACTATAAAACCTAACCAAAGAATACTTTATCAAGAACACCATGGAACTCAAAGTGTGGGGATGCAAAGATGACTCTGGTGTGTTTGGTAGAGGAAGACCATGGCCTTGTAGGTAAGAAACAAAGTGGTTAGACATAAATATAAATTCATATGACTATTTGTGTTAATCTATAGGTTAGAATATAATAGTTATCACTTCCTTTTCAATACGAACAATATAATACATTAATTATAGATAGAGCACATACATGCGTAATTAATATAATCATATTTTAATTGTAATAAATTATTGATACAACGATGTATTGCAACATGAAAATTTGGTTTATCCATAATAAAGGGCATCTATTTATGTCAATGTTTAATCCCATTGGGATAAAAATTACATCTATATGCTTGCTCTCATAAGTAGGTACTATAACCACATCATGACCCTGATTTAAATTAGTTAATATTTTGTATAATTAAAATTTTAAATTTTACTAATTTAATTTCATAAAATTTCACTTTAAAATTAGATATAAATATACCCATGAATTCAAGGTTTCAAAATACATTTTACAATATTCACCACCCCTTATAAAAGCCATTATACCTTTATCCATTAAAAAGATTTTTCAAGAGTCAAAAAATCAAATAATGCTTAAAAAATTGTGACAATGATTATTTATATCGACTAGGTATATGCAAAGGGAAATGCAACTGATATATAAATAAATCCTAGCTCAGAGAAGATAAATCTTACTTACACTTACAATTGTTTATAAATTAGAAATTCAGGGTTATGACCAAGATGGATCTGTTAGACCTAACCAAAGGATCTTTGAACATAATAAAATCACTTAAGAAAGGTTCTGAAGCCTCTAGTCAATCAAAACTATGCAATACCCCTAGTTAGGTCCTATATTTTCATATTCACTAAGTCTAAATGACAAAATTAATTTAAAAGTCTAATTTAGTGCACACCAAAGCTTGTGGCACAACTAAGGGGTTAGTAAGCATGCATAATAGAATCCCAATTAAGCTATGTATAAGTAAAACCCCAATGCATGGAGAGAGCAATATATTCAAAAACCATTACTTATGCTACTTCTATCTACTAAAAGAGAGGAGCAAAGTTAAATATACTTACCTTGAAGATAAACCTGTCGAGACTCAATCTCTCCTTTGACCAAAAGTGCTTCACAGGAGCTTGTTGTAGTTTGTAAGGATCACTAAGAAAGGCCAAAGCATCCAAAACTTTTTCAAAAGACAAGATTATTATTCAAGTAGAAACTATTTGCTATAACTCCTCAAGTAGAATGGTGGAAGAGCATATTGTAAAGATGTGCAAATGAATAATTAACTATTGTTGTCTCTCTAAGAATGAAGAAATGAATGTGTTTATATAGTTGAATCTAACCTTAGTCCTTTCTAAAATTTTAGCCAATAAAGTCAGCCCAATCGACTTTGTATCATTAGTAACAAAATTAAATTAGGTCCTAGTCTAGGTTGGCCAAGGGTTGACCTAGACCCTAAATGAGTTTTCTCAATTAGAGTATAGGGTCGGTGGGGCTAACATTGTATTGTAAAATGTAAGAAAGGAGTTTAGGCTAGGGAAGGGCTAATGAAGCTAGAAAATGACTTAAAAGAGGGTGAAAGATAGGAGGCAAAGCTTATGGGTATGTTTTTAGGAGATGGTTATGTAGATATAAAGTATTAGTAAAGAGACAACAATCGTGTGAAGCACCAATGGTCTACCCATCCCTTTTTTAGTGCACCCTTTAAGGCATACACTCAAAGAGATTGAGACTTAATGATTTCTTGCAAGATAGAAAGCACCAATGATTGATAAAGTTTTAAATTATTATGTGTATATATATGTCCCACTCAAATCTCATCATGTGTCACTCAAGTGTAATAAGGGATGGTGCTTCGAGAAAGAACATAATAACACACAATACTAAAGATAAAAATTATAGTATTTTAAAGCGTAAAATAACTGAAATTAAATGGCTAAAAAATTAAATGTATTCATACCTTGAGTTACCTTTATCTTGGGATGGTTGTCTATTTGTTTGTAGTTTTGATCATGGAAGGCACAAAGACTACTTTCGACATACCCAAGGATACAAAATGAAAGAGAAAAATAAACAAATGCAGGAAAAATAAGATAACTGAAGCAATGTAGATGAGATGTACTTAAAAATTTAGCAAGCTAGGGTGACAAATGCTAAGTTAAAACCAAATGATCAAGTCAAAATTTAGAGTAAATTAGGTAATCAAAAAGCCAAGAAAACTAAAGACTGAAAAACTCAAACAAGTAAACCTTAAGTAAGAAAGGCAAACTCACTGAATCAAACCAAGGGTACATGTCAAAGATGGTAATCAAACATCAATGTGAAAGCATAAATAATCATTACTTAAACAAAGATGGACAAGTAAAATGTCAAAACAATATTGATGAGTGAGCAGTAATAATCCTTACTCAATCATCAATGGCAAAAGTGCATAAAAGGAAAAACAACATTGATGAGTGAGACGTAACAAGCCAATCTCACTCAACAATGGAAAAAGAACATGAAAGTAGAAACTGACTAAGGTGTCCAAAAAAAGAGAGGGTACAATAATGAAAAATGTTAAAAAAACCAAAGAAATTCTAGAAATGTAAAGCCATGGTGTAAATAAAGTAATCCATAGTCACTCAAGCATATTGTTTTATTATAAAGATAAATAAAATTGAAACAAAGTGGTGCTAGCATGTTTTAAGATGTGAAGAAGAGGAAATATAGGAGAAATAGGAAAATAGATATAAATCATACTTGCTTGTCAAGGGTAAAATGAAATGGCTGGAAGGGAAAATGAAGTAAAAACCAAGGTAGAGAAACTCTTTATCAAAGTCAAATCATTCAAATCTAGTTTGTCAAAACAAAAGGACTTTCAAAATTAAAGACTAAAAAGAAATTCTAGCAACATAAATCTTAGGTCAACAAATGAAGTATGTAGATCATCCCATGAAGGTTATATGCATGAAAATTAAAATAGACCTACCTTTCCACAATGTATTCCCCATTCCTCAGGACCCCTTACAAAGCCATTAGTTTAATATGAAGATTGGGTACTTGCATGAGAAATTAGGTATCACTCCTAGATTATTTTGAATTCTCCTATTCTAATCTACTAGCCTACCACACCCCAATAGACCTTGCCTCTATGATGAGGCCAACTATGGAGTTTGAGCTTCAATTAGAGATAGGAGATCTACTATTAATAATGTCTTTTAGTGTGATTTTGAATTTGTAATTTGGATGTTGCCTTTTATATCATTGCCTTTTATTTCAAATGATTTGGCTTTTAACTATTTTTATGGATTTTTATTCCTCCTCCATATGGATTCAGAGAACCAAACATGGGTTCTAAAAATTATTATCAATTGAAGACTTTGGACTTGGTTACTACAAAAAAGAACTTAGAGAGTATGGTGTCTAAGAGTTTCATTAATTTGGGTGAAATAAAAGTGATATCTTGACTTCGACCTTGATTTATCCAATGTGAAATGAAAGGAAAAGAAATCAAGAGGAATGAAAACATGAAACAATTTGAATACTTCAAATCGCAAAAAATGTGACAAAAGTGAAAAGGGGATACAATGATAGTGAAGTGTGATTCCTTAACATAAAAATATGTGAAGTATAGGAAACATGGTAACACTTTATTATTTTGCAAATTTTATCTACAAAAATAATTAGAAACAAAATCCAAGAACAAGGGATCAAACACTTGTAACCATTGCTAAACATTCTAGAGAAGGAACACTAAATTAATAAAAGATGATGATTTTATGAGGAAGGCCTAGTCCTATCCATGGTATTACACTTCAAATCATAAAAGATAAATCCAAGAGGGTGCTAAAAGAATTGGAAAGTAAATAAAGAATGAGAAGAAAATAAAAATCATGAGGAAGATCAAGTCCTATCTATAGTTTTACAATGCAACTTGTTGTCCCCCCAAAAAAATATCACTCATTTTTGGGACAACATTTGAACTATTTTGGTCCTATAGACCAAAATTGTCTCTTCCCTTTTAAAAATTTGTCTTGGGCATTCAAATTCCTCATTTTTCAAGCTTCTCAAAAATCTATGGACTCTGCAGGTTTAAATCTATGGACTCTGTAGGCTTGAATCTACAGACTCAACAGGAAGAGAAAATCTATGGACTCTGTAGGCCAAGTTCAATGGGCTTTACAGGTTGATTTCTACAGACTTGGTTTGTATAGAATCTGCAAGCATGTTCATTTTTATAGGTTCAAATGCTTTTGTAGGCCAATTCAACCAAAAGAATCAATTTCTAACACTTGGTCATTTTCAGGATTGGTTCAGTGCCTTGGTTCAATGAAAAATCTCCATCAGCAAGCATCTAAGCAAAGAAGGCTTGAACCATTGAACCATTGAACCACTTTGGTTCAAAGGTTTAATGAGTTCAAAGTTTAAATGGTTCAATGCTTCTGGTTCAACAGCGGGTTCAATCAAAGGAATGGTTCAATGGCTTGGTTCATTGCCTTGGTTCAACGTTTGGTTAAACCAAGCGGTTCATTGCCTTGGTTCAATAAAGTGGTTCAATAGAGCGGTTCAATGTTTGTTTCAATCAAATGATTCAACAGCTTGGTTCAACCAAGAAGTTCACTTAGAAAGTTCAAAGAAGCCTCCTGAAGGACAAGTGCCCTTGCAGAGGGCACTTGGTCGACAAAAACACCCTTCAAAAGGGTCATTTTTGAAGAAGGCCGCAAAGGTAAATTCTTTTAGAAATTTTGTTTAATGAAAATAGTCATAATTCTTTCAGACTTTTGTCTAAAGGAATTCCATTAGACAAAAAGTCTGAAAGAATTCAGAGAAGTCATGGGAGGAAATCCTGAAGGAATTCACAAATATTTCAAATAGAACAATTCTACAGACTTTTTGTCTGCAAGAAATTTTCATGGACTTTTTGTCCATGGGAAAATACCCACAGAGAAAGCCCAGGGAAAATACCCACGGAGAAAGCCTGAGAGATAGTCCACTAAGGAAAAGGTTGTGAGAGACTTCTAAGGCGAAGGCTGCCAAAGGACCCTGAAGGGCAGGTGCCCTTGTAGGGGACTTTCAGCTACCAAATTGTAGGACACATCCCTGAAGCTAAAAGGTCATCTTCCCTTCAAGAAGACATGAAACAAGAAATTTGAAGGAAGAACTTAGCTATCTGTGAGAGAATGCCGAAACCTAAAGGCCATCCAAAGACCACTCGAAGAGCAGATACCTTGTGGGGGGCTCTTCTCGACCCAAAGTGGATCATTTTTTAAGGCCTAAAAGGGCAGATTCTTTTTAGGAAAGTGCCAAATAGAAAATCCAAACAAGGAATAAGGGGTGACACACTTGAAGACGTCAAATTCAAGACAATAAACTAGCCATTAAAAACATAGTGATAGGTGCGTGAACGTCAATTTTAAAGCTCATAAAATAGCCGTTGATCCTTTGAATCCACAGACCCAAATGCATTCACAAGATTTAAGGCCAAGGCCAACAGAAAGTGAGGAATGAACAGAACAATAAATTGAATCTAGGACCTGATTCAATTAACCAGAAAAAGAGGAATGATGAAGGTAGGATCAGATCGCCAGGTGGACATTAAAATTTGCAAACTTTTAATAGCGTGACTTATTTCTCTACATTGATAAAATCAAATGGGTAAACACCCCTAAGTTCCAGCCTGTCTTCTTAACAGATTCCAATGCAACATGATGTGTTACTATTCTCGAGTCCTTCTTGAAGAGGCTATATAAGAAACTCTCTTCTATTGTAAATGGATCTCTTTTTGATAATCAAAATAAATCTCTGCCCAAATTGAAAGGCACTTCTGAGACTTTGAGCTCAAATTGTTGATCATATTTTGGTATTGGAAAAAGAAAGCAAGTGATTTTTTAGACTTTGTGTTGTGATATCTTTGTTGTTGGGGAAATTGTTCTGATGTCTTTTTCCTTAATATATCTTCTGTTCCTTTAATTCAACAAGTAGAATTAGTGACAGTAGTCAGAAAGGTGTCCTAAAGAGTCAAGTGTGGAGAGACTTTGTGCCCCCATAATTGCCTTTCATGTGTTTTCTTTTCATTTCTATGTAATGGACCTTGGGGTGACTTTGTGCCCTCATTGTCCTTTGTATCTTACTCTTGAGAAATCTAGGTGGAGACTTTGTGCTACATCTCGATTTGCTGTTATTACATCCTTTGCTACATTTTTCTGTTACTACCAAGAGTATTCTTGTGGTTTGATGAATAGTACTTTTGAAAGAAGAGGAGTGTTATCTGTCATTTCCCTTTAGTTTTTCCTTTGATTTGCACACATCATCTCTAAAGAAAGAGAGATGGATGGTTTGTCCTACCCTTGAGTATTATATATATATATATATATATATATATAGGGAACCTCCCCTTGATGAGAGGAGAGATCAATCCTCTTCTGATGTGTTAAACCTACACATTTGGATGACTAATCTTCTTACTTTGGCTGATCAGACCTATTTTGTTTATCAGTACGTTGATCAACAAAATATTCAACCAATAATTTTTGGCAACTCCGCTGGGGAATAAAATTCCATTATCCATTTATAATCTATCCATTCACCTCCACACTAACCAAGAAAGAATGCACAGTTTAAAGCCTCAAGCTTTAACTGAAGCAAGGTCAATTTTTTTCCCTTTTTGTTTCACAATCTAGTAGATTCAAGGTATACATGAAGCCAAAGGGCTAAAGGTATCATTGACCCTGTATTCGAGTTAGTACAACAAAGTGATTTTGATCTATTTCCTTCACCATCTCATCTCCAATGAACCAAGAGCTTTCCTCCTACTAAAGTTAGATCTCCATTTCTAGATGAAGTATCTACTTCTGCTATTGATAAAGCTTTGCCAATAATTACCCCTCTAATATTTGTTATCCCTCCTTTTCATAATCCTACAATGGTAGTTCAAGGCCCCTGGGGTAATGCTTTTGGTCCTCGCAATCTTACTCCACCTCTACATGAGCTTCCACACAGTTCAAGGAAGAATTTCCCTAAATTCTATGGTGATGGGAAAGTTCATCTTGATGAACACATTGCAGACTTTAGCATAGCTTGTGGAGTAATCAGAGTAGAATTTGAAGATATAGTAGTCAGGATTTTTGCAGAAACATTACAAGGTGCTGCTACAAATTGGTTTTATCATCTATAGGCTCGGTTAGTGACTGATTGGAATACTCTCAAAGATAAGTTTGAAGCCAGATTCAAACCTGCAAAAGATGCACATGCACTTCTGGCTCAACTTACACAAATGAAGAAAGAGCCTTATGAGCCTATGAGAGAATTCATAGCCAAATTTGACAAACTAAGAAACAAAATCCCTATAATAGCTTGACCTACAACTGAGAATCTCAAATGCTTTTTCATTAATTCTCAGTTACCTAAAGTAAGTTTTTTTTTGAGATGTGCTAGTCAAATAGATGTTGCTGCAGCTCAACATTTGGCCACTGAAGTAGAAGATGATCTCATCTTAGTAGGGAAGATAAGAAGAGATCCAAATAGAAATAGAGCTCCATCATCTTGTGAATATTCATCTACAAACACCACAAATCCAATGGTGTAGAAATTGGCAAATGAGTTTCTTTCTCTCAAAAAGAAAATGGCTCAAGGAATGTCTTTTGCTCCTTCATACAGAAGGACATTCCCAAATCAGTCATCTTAGGGCAATGCTGCCAAGAATCAAAGAAAATAGAATTGCCTTCCTCCCCCACAAGGGAAACTTGCCCTGGAAGCTCCTCCAACCAATTCAGCAATGGGATATCTTAAAGCAAAATCAGAGTTCCCTTTCTAGCTTCAATTGAATCAAGAAAATGATGCTGATCTCCTTGAAGACAATCAAGAAGAATTAGCTGGTGACTCCCACATTGGTTTCCTAAACTACCAGGATGAACCCAAAAGCAAAGGAGAAGCTTTTGATGGATCATATGCAGTGTTTACTAGATCCAAGAACCAATTAGTCTAGCAAGCTGATAAAAAGAAGATAGAAGAGCAACTGCAGCCAACAGTCATGATTGCTAAGCATGGAACCATTCTGCCTTTTCAGTCAAAGGATTTGGTAATCACCTAAAAGGCAAATACATCAATTTTGCCTTCCCATTCTACTTCAAATTCACAAACTAGCCCACCTCCCATCCCTCTTAAAACTTAGAAAGTTGAAGTACCTTTCTCTGTACCTAGCTCAATTCAACCATTTGACATAATTGATCATGTCAAAAAGACAAAAATATGAATGTCTGAATTCAAATATTTGCAGTCCAATCTTGATCAATTGGATAAACTGATCCAATGTGTTAAAAACCCAACCATCCCTACAAGACAAAAGGCTAAAAAGGTAATTCCTGATTCTCTAAAGAACACGCCTATTCTAAATAATCTTGTCACTACTCCTCCAGCTACCCTTGGGAAAATAGAACCTTTTTACATTTCCTTGTTAATAAATGGTTATCAGCTCAACAATTTCATCATTGATTTTAGGGCATCTGATAATGTCATGCCTACTAAATTAGTTGTCTCTGGGCCTCACGCTGACCAAGAAATTTGGGAGATGTTTCTCCATTGAGAACAATCAAGTACCATTGTTGGGGCAAATCAAATATGCCCAATTTGCATTTACAGCCTTTCCAGACAAGAGAATCAAGATGACTATCTTGGTGGCTAGCATCCCAACATCCTATGACATTTTTCTTGGATGAAATTTCTACAGGGACATGGGAGGAGAACTAAGCATGGATCTATCTGAGGCAAGGATCCCTATCCAAGGTGTAATGAAGAGGTTTTTCCTTAAAAAGGAGGCAAAATATGTGGTCACCCAAACATCAGCCCCTGTAGCACAAATTTTGTTTGAGTCTTCAGGCAGGGGTAATTATTTCTTTACCACAGAGGATGTTCATGTTTCTACAAATAAAAGTCCTATATCTGACAATCCAGGAATTGATAAAAATAAGACTTCAAGAGAATTGGTAGGGAAAAGTACAAGTAAGGAAGGATCTTCCATCTCTAATGAAGAGAAATTTGATAGGAGATCATCTTATGATGATGCTTGGATCTTGGAATCCGATGGCAGCAATTCTTCCACCAAAGATGGAGTTGGAACTGTGTTGATATCTCCTCAAGGAGATATTCTTCCTTCATGTAATTTGTAAGTTAGCAACACCAACAACACAGCTGGATGTGAATCTCTATTGCTCAGATTGAAGATTGCTCAAGATGAATAAATCAAACTCCTTCACATCAAAGGAGATGCTAAGTTGATAATTTGTCAAGAGTTTGATATGGACAATCCAATCATATGTTGGACTAAACCAAAAGAACAATCAATTATGGTAATGAACCATGCTACTATAAATCAAAATCAAGCAAAGGAACCCTTCACCAAGAAATCAAGGAGTTATGGTTTTCAATTTGAAGACCACGTCCTACCACAGACCAAAAAGAAGAAAAGACTAAGAGGAAGATGTAGAAAATTGGTTTCCTGTTGGAGAGCTCTATTTGCCCATCACTGTTTCTAGGGACAAAATGTTTTCCTATTGGTCTAATAGGATAAAGCACTATTTTCACTATCTCTCAAGAAGCAGCATCTGAAATACTTCAATTTTTGAAGTATCAGATCATTGCATCTGTATATATGTATATTTGTATAGTTTTTAATTTTGTTTTATTTTTTTTGTTTCCATTTTTGATGCCTTCCATTTCTGGGTAGCATGACTCTGTAACCCAATGGTACACATGAAGACACTGGAGATTATGGATTCTAATCCTTTCAATTCTTTTTGCAATTGACAGAAGTTCACCAACTGGAGCCAGCTATTGTCCCCCAAAAAAAATATCACTCATTTTTGAGACAACATTTAAACTATTTTGGTCCTACAAACTAAAATTATCTCTTCCCTTTTAAAAATTTGTCCTGGGCATTCAAATTTCTCATTTTTCAAGCTTCTCAGAAATCTATGAACTCTATAGGCTTAAATCTATGGACTCTGTAGGCTTGAATCTACGGACTCAATAGGAAGAGAAAATCTACAGACTCTACAGGCCAAGTTCAATGGGGTTTACAGGTTGATTTCTATAGACTTGGTTTCTATGGACTCTGTAGGCAGGTTCATTTCTATAGGTTCAAAGGCTTTTGTAGGTGGGTTTAACCAAAAGAATCAGTTTCTAACACTTGGTCACTTTTAGGATTGGTTCAGTGCCTTGGTTCAATAAAAAATCTCCATCAACAAGCATCTAAGCAAAGAAGGCTTGAACCGTTGAACCATTGAACCACTTTGGTTCAAAGGTTCAACGAGTTCAAAGTTCAAATGGTTCAATGCTTCCGATTCAACTGTGGGTTCAATCAAAGGAATGGTTCAATGGCTTGGTTCATTGCCTTGGTTCAACGTTTGGTTCAACCAAGCAGTTCATTACCTTGGTTTAACGAAGTGGTTCAATGGAGTAGTTCAACGTTTTTTTCAATCAAATGGTTCAACAGCTTGGTTCAACCAAGCGGTTCACTTAGAAAGTTCAAAGAAGCCTCCTAAAGGACAAGTGCCCTTATGGAGGGCACTTGGTCGACAAAAACACCCTTCAGAAGGGTCATTTTTGAAGAAAGCTACAAAGGTAAATTCTTTCAAAATTTTTGTTTAAGGCAAACAGTCATAATTCTTTTGGACTTTTGTCCAAAGGAATTCCTTTAGACAAAAAGTCTGAAAGAATTTAGAGAAGTCGCGGGAGGAAATCTTGAAGGAATTCATGGATATTTCAAACGAAATAATTTCGCAAACTTTTTGTCCACGAGAAATTTCCGTAGACTTTTTGTCTATGGGAAAATACCCATGGAGAAATCCTGGGGAAAATACCCATAGAGAAATCCTGAGAGACAGTCTACTAAGGAAAAGGCTGCAAGAGACTTCTAAGGCGAAGGCCACCAAAGGACCCTGAAGGGCAGGTGCCCTTGTGGGGGACTTTTAACTGCCAAATTGTAGGACATCCCTGAAGCCGAAAGGTCATCTTCCCTTTGGGAAGATGTGAAACAAGAAATCTGAAGGAATAACTTAGCTATCCATGAGAGAATGCCGAAACCCAAAGGCCATCCAAAGACCACCCGAAGAGCAGATACCTTGTGGGGGGCTCTTCTTGACCCAAAGTAGATCATTTCTTAAGGCCCAAAAGGGCATATTCTTTTTGAGAAAGTGCCAAATAGAAAATCTAAAGAAGGAACAAGGGGTGATACGCTTGAAAACATCAAATTCAAGACAGTGAACTAGTTGTTGAAAACATAGTGACGAGCGCATGAACGCCAATTTTAAAGCTCATAAAATAGCCATTGATCCTTTGAATCCATAAACTCAAATGCATTCACAGGCTTTAAGGCCAAGACCAACAGAAAGCGAGGAAGGAATAAAACAACAAATTGAATCTAAGACCCGATTCAATTAACCAAAAAAGGAGGAATGATGAAGGTAGGATCAGATCGCCAGGTGGACATTGAAAGTTGCAAACTTTTAATAGCATGACTTGTTTCTCTGCATTGATAAAATCAAATGGGTAAATTCCCCTAAGTTCCACCCTGTCTTCTTAATAGTTTCCAATGCAACATGATGTGTTATTGTTCCTGAGTCCTTCTTGAAGAGGCTATCTAAGGGACTCTCTTCTATTGTAAATGGATCTCTTTTTGACAATCAAAATGAAACTCTGCCCAAATTGAAAGGCACTTCTGAGACTTTGAGCTTAGTTTGTTGATCATATTTTGTTACTGGAATAAGAAAGCAAGTGATTTTTTAGACTTTGTGCTATGATATCTTTGTTTTTGGGGAAATTGTTCTTATGTCTTTTTCCTTAATATATCTTTTGTTCCTTTAATTCAACAAGCAAAATTAGTGATAGCAGTCAGGAAGGTGTCCTGAAGAGTCAAGTGTGGAGAGACTTTGTGCCCTCATTGTCCTTCATATCTTACTCTTGAGCAATCTAGGTGGAGACTTTGTGTTGCATCTTGATTTACTGGTTATTACATCCTTTACTACATTTTGTTGTTACTACTAGGAGTATTCTTGTGGTTTGCTGAATAGTACTTCTGAAAGAAGAGGAGTGTTGTCTGTCATTTCCCTTGAGTTTTTCCTTTGATTTGCACACATCATCTTTGAAGAAAGAGAGATGGATGGTTTGTCCTACCCTTGAGTATTATTTTTTGTTTATATATATATATATATATATATATATATATATATATATATATATATATATATATATATATGTATATATATGTATATATATATATGTATATATATGTATATATATCATACCTATAGGGAACCTCCCCTTGATGAGAGGAGAGATCAGTCCCCTTCTGATGTGGTAAACCTACACATTTGGATGACTAATCTTCCTACTTTGGCTTATCAGACCTATTTTGTTTATCAGTATGTTGATCGACAAAATATTCAACCAACACAACTCATGAGAAAAGAGAAAACCAAATGACCAAAAGAATGAATCTAAGGTTTGTGGAAAGAGAAAATATTGTAGAGGGTGAAACCCATGTAAGTATCCTTAAAAAAGTGTTATAAAGATATCATATATAAAGCATGATAAAAAAAAGAAAGATCTAGGCAAAATACCTTTTTTTTAAAATTATGCATTGGTGGGCTCTTTGAAAATATGGCCTTCATTAGTTTGAAAGCAATATGTGTTTCGACCAAGGATTTTTTAAGTAAATGAGGGGCCCACCATTTTTTAGAATATTTACCTTATTTTCATGAGTGTAGTCTAGTTTAAGGACAATATCACCAACATTAAAAGTCTGAGCTTTAACTCTTTTATTATGTTGTTTGGCAATGTGGGCCTTGTATTGGTGATTATGTTGCAGGGCAGAAAGATGGTGTTCTTCAATCAGATCAAGATCATGAAGGAATGCTTCATGTAATTCTTCATTGGGTATGACACCATGAAGGGAGATACATAGAGAGGGAATCTCAACTTCTAATAGGAGGACTAATTAAGAACCATAGACGAACGAAAATAGTGTTGCCCCAATAGCAGTGTGTAGGCTAGTGTGATGGACCTAAAGAATGGGATAAAGATGAAGATGCCAATTTATATAGGTTTCATGAATTATATTTTGTAAAAATTTATTAATAATTTTTTTGGTGGCCTTGAATTGGTCATTACATTGGGGATGATAGGGTTTGAAAATTTTGTGATTGATTTTGAATTTAGTACAAAGCTATTTGATGTCTTTATTTTTAAAATTGCCACCATTAACAAAATTGATAGTATGGGGAATGTCAAAGTGATAAATAATTTGGTTGAAGATGAATTCATAAATGGTGGTTCTAATGACATTGACAAGGGGCATGGCCTTGGCCCATTTGGTAAAATACTCGGTAACTATGATGATAAATACATCCCTATCTTGGGATCTAGGTAGTTTGCTTATGAGATGTAATCCTCACATTAAAAATGGTCAAGGAGACTCCATAATTTAGAGCTCAACTAGAGGCAAATGTATTAGATCATTATGAAGTTGATAGAGACTACACTTTGTAACAAACTCGATGGCATCATTTTTAAGAATGGGCCAAAAGTAATCCATACGTAAGCATTTGTAAGTTATAGCATATCTACTATAATGGCCACCACAAATGCCCCCATGTGCTTGTTTAAGGAGAAGATGAATCTCCTATTTAATAACATAGTAGAGTAGGGTAGCTTCAATGTTGTGATAATAAAGGATGTTATATCAAAATACATATTTTAAATCATGTTTGAGAATGCAAGTCTTTTTATTGGAGAATCGGTATTTGGAGAATAGGTTTGGTGTTCAGAGAATTGAATGTTGTCTTTATACCATGAGATTTTTCAAATGGTGATAGCCTCAATATGGTAGATAAGTGAATCTTGTGGTTGAATGAAAGATGGGGACTTTCTTATTTGGATAAGAAAGGTAGGATCAATAAGAACTTGGTGTAGATGAAATAGAGATGTTCAAGAAGTGAGTGAATCAGATATAGAATTTTGATCCTAAGGGATAAGCTCGATGGTAAAAAAAGTAACTTCTTTAGCAAGGGTAGTGGCTATTTGATGATAAGCAATGATATTTTTGATTTTGATTTGATAATCACCATTTACCTATTGAAAAATGAGTTGGAAGTCATCCAAACATGCAAATATATAATGTCTAAATTGAGTGTCACTCTCATGCCTAGGATTAATGATTCATGTTCTACCACATTGTTAGTGACATCAAAGGTAAGGCAAAATTCAAAAGGGATAATTTTACCAAGGGGACTAGTGAGGATACAACCTACCCCAGTGCTTTACAGGTACTTAGCACCATCAAAATGAAGGGTCTAAAAATCTTTATGTAAATCAACATTAATTTTGAGAAGTCCTCGATGACTACTTTTGATTTATTAGTATCAAGGAGGATAGAGGAATCTTCAAGATTACTTTATTCAAGATCAGTAATGAAATTATGGAAGTAATATTTAAGAGATATGGCTTGATTAAGACCTTCAATATAGAGAATATTGTCATCAAGAAGACTATCTTGAAAGTGATCGATAGTAGGTATAAGAGTGGTTGTGAGTTGGTCAGCAATGATTTGTCCTTTGATATATTTTTGCATAATAATGCAAACATAAAAATCCATAATAAGGACCATCCACTTGCCAATTTTGTCTCTAGGAGGAAAGGCTTTGGAGAAGAAGTGCTAGAGTGGATCAGAATGGATGATAATGTAAGTGGTTTGATAAAGCATATAAAGCTAAAACTTTTCATCTACAAAATATATGGAAAGGCAATCACATTCTACTTTTGTATAACATTTTTCATATTCAATGAGGCATCGATTGATATCATAAATGGCATATTCTCTTCCAATATCACCTTGTTGGGAAAGCATTTCCCCAAATAATATGGGTATGGAAGAAGTATATAAGATTAAAGGACGATCATTTGAAGGTGGATGAAGAGTGGGTGGGTGAAGAAAATATTCTTTCATATTGTCAAATGTTTTTTGACAAGGATTTGTCCATTTGATGGCATTACCTTTATTTAAAGGAGAATTAATAGAATAGATGCAGTAAGTCATTTCAAGGACAAATCATCTTATTACCCCAAGATTGTTAAGGTAAGTGTGAATATCTAGAATGGAATGAGGTATAGGCATGTTAACAATATCGTTGATAAATGCCATGAAGAGAGACTAATAACTTTAACAATTTACTAGATGTGATGCTAGAGACACATTTGTAGGGATTTAGTCTAACGTTATTTTTGATGAGGTGATCAAAGATAATAGCAAGATCAGAAAGATGAGTTTTACAATGTTTAGACTTGGAAATGAGGTCATTCATATAGGTTTCCACAATCTTATGGATAAGATCATTGGAAATTTGGGTCATTACATGTTGATAAGTAGCTCCAGCATTTTTAAGGCTGAAGGGAATTTTAACATAACAACAGGTGCCCCATTATGTGGTGAAAGTTGTTTTATGTTGATCTTCGAGGGTGATGTGAATTTGATATAGCCTAAGAAACCAACCATAAGGGATAAAATTTCATAAATAGTAGTGGAATTGATGATGGAATGTGTGGAAGGTAAGGGGAAGTTGTCTTTGGGACAAGCAAGATTGAGATTATGAAAACCAATGCAAATGAAAATGACCATAGTGACTTTATTCCAAATACAGATCATGTTTGAAACCCACTCTAAATAGTCCATAGGCTTGATAAATTTAGCATCAATAAGTTTAAGGATTTATTTATGGCATAAATTGGAAACTTTAGGTGGAAATTTTTATTGTTTTTGTCACACAAATTTGGCATTAGGATAGGTGATGATATTATGCACCATGACGCTATGATCAATGCTAGGAATGTCTTCATAGGACCAAATAAAAGTCTCATGATATTTATCAAAGAATAAGATAAATTATCATGTTCACTTGGTGTAAGTTATCAAGAGACTATGATACGTCGAGGGCATGATGGGGTACCATATTCAATTTTGGCATTTTCCTCTATAACCATAGCATTTCCATCTTTGAAATGGTATGGCACATTAGGTAGAGATGAAATGGGATTTGTTTTAGGATCAATGCTAGTGATGAAATTATTGAAATGAAGGACCTTATTAAAATTCCCAAGTTTGTGATGTTGTCAAGGAAGTTGAGGTTCTCAGGCATGAAGCAATTCAAAAATGGCTTCATCACTAGACAAAGTGGTAATAGGGCCATAATACTCGACATCTACTTTGAGATCAATAATTTTTTTACCATGGTGATCATATTCAAAATGTATTTGATGTACATTTGTGGCCTTGGCATCTAATATAATCTCAAAAGTAGGTGGAGTAGGGGAAGAAAGTTTATCATATTTAATTGGATTGTCATTAGTGTCATTGATGAGGAGAGAATTAGATGGAACAATTGGTTCAGTAGGAGGTATATAAGATGTAGGAAATTTTAGAGGTTCAAAAGGTAAGATTTTTTTTACCATCTAAGGAGTATCAATAAGTTGAGAATTAGTAAGAGGTACATGACCTTCAGGTGCTAATTCCAAATTGGTGGAAATGGTAGGAACATCATGATTGAAAGCATGTATTTGAGCTAGTGTTTTTTAATAATGTTGAACATCCAAATATATTGATTGAGCTTGGGCCATGATGTAATTATCATCATAGGTTGGATAAATTATATATGCTTGAGATTCAGTAGGAACTTTAAAAGGGGAGATGCCTAGATCACTAAATTTATGTAGACACACAATTAAAGGATATTGGAATAATTTAGCCACTCCATAATCATTACATGTGAAATAACATTCTATGTAAGATGCTTCTTGAGCATTACACAGAGGGGGGAAATCAGTGATCTCATCTATGAGAGGAACGGTGTAATCATGAGGTAACAAAGGAGGAAGCCAATTTGATATGTAAGGAGTTAGCTTGGTAATATTGTAAGTATTTTACAAATCATTAAGCTCATCATCATTAGAATCAATAAGAGAGACATGTAAATATGGATTTATATTGATGAATTTGGGTAAGGGATCACTATTGATTGTTGGAATGGTAGGAATGTGATATTGAGATTTGGGAATTGGAATTTTAACACTCCAAGGGTTAGGATCAGCCTCATGTTTATACTTTTGTCAGGAACTTGATATATTGGCTACCAGAAGAGGCTATATCCCTCATTCGATGAGTTCATAGATGTCCTAGGAGTATGTTGTAGGATAATGGTAGATTGAGGACCATAAGCTTAATTTGAATAGTCTTAGGTCCAATCATAAGAGGGAGCCAAATAAAACTAAGTGGCTTTTTATTTAGTTTTATCGAGTCCACGACATGTTAGGCAAGTTTTCTTGAGAAGATATTTATTATAGCCAAGTTATTGGATGAGCCACAAAGATGTCACATTAATACCAGATCCTTTGTCTACTAGTACTTTACAAATGAGGGTAGTATTAATGTCTATTTTTATGAATAAGGGTGGATCATTAGCTTGAAAGGGTATCTCATCATTAATCATGTCTTCTTTACTGAACTCTATGGAAGGTTTCAAAGAAGGACAAATGGATTTAATGGTATGCACTTCATTTAGTTGGGGCTCATTATCTTGGCAATTTGAGCAAGGAGATAGTTGACAGTTTGAATATCATGATCTAGAAAGCAGTCTGAGGACTGAAGAATTGTCATTCCCATCTATAGATGCATGTAATCATCATTGATGTCAAAGGTTGATGCCACTGATGCCATTGAGATTGAATCTGATCATGTATTTAATGTTAAAATTTGAGTTGAGTAGACTTGTAGAGTAAATCAGGTTTGTGAAGTGTTCTTATAAAATAAGTAAAGCAATCTCAAAACTCCAAACTAGTATAATTTACTTTGTTGAGATTCTATAATGACTTTACTTCTATATGATTTATAAGTAAAGTAATGTTAAGATCCTGAGTTAGTCTAAGTGGAGGTTATCATTTTTTTAGGATAGCTTTACTCTCCTATGTTTATAAGTTAAGCATTATGGAAAACCTGAAAGGGTCCAGTGAAGAGGTAATTGAGGATTTGCAAGCATGTTACTTCCTTATGTTGGTAAGCAAAGTAAAGGTAAAAACTCGAAAGGATCTAGATGAAGTAATCAAGATTTTGAAGAGGGATTACTTCTCTCAAGTTGATAAGTCATGTAATGTCAAAAATTCAAAAGGGTTTAGAAGAGGCAATCAAAATAAATCAAGAAGGATGGAAAACCCAAAATAGTCTTGCAGAATTCCTTTGGAGGAATTCTTTCAAAAAAAATGGCAAGGATAATTCTTTCAGAAAAATTGTCCCTTAACAAAAGTCTGAAGGGTACATTTAAAAAGTTTGAAGGGTATCTTTTGAACATCTTAAAGGGCAAGTAGACCTTTTCAAAGAGTCCAAAGGGTATATTTTGAACGTTTCAAAGGGCAAGTGGACCTTTTCAAAAAGTTTGAAAGGTATCTTTTGAACGTTTTGAAGGGTAAGTGGACCTTTTCAAAAAGTCTAAAGGGTATATTTTTAATGTTACAAAGGGTATGTGGACACTTCAAGAAAAGCCAAAGGGTAGATTGCAGAGAATCCAAAGAGTATGAAGACCATTGGAAGATTTCCAAAGGACACTTCTGAATAGAAGCCAATGATGAATTATTTCAGAGAAATTAGAGGACACTGTAGGATGAAATAGACCCAAACAAAAAGTCCATAGAAATTGTCTCAAAGACACAAAAGCCTACAACAATTTGTATAAAGGAACCTTTCGAAGGAATTAAAGTAAGGTTAAAAGATGAGCAAGTCTTTAAGGATAGACATTTCAAGGAGCGTTACATGAATGCTAAAGAAAATAAGATCATGCTAACATGTTAAAGTTTAACGCATAATACAAAGGGTAAAGATCAAGCATATCAAGGAAAATTAAAAGAAGTGGAAGTGAACCCATGATATAGAAAGCAGTGAGATATGAAAAGGGAAGAAAAGAAGCTTGATGGTTAATGGCAAAGCAAGAATCAGAATTCATGTTGCTTTAAAATATCAATGGCTCACATTTGATTGGTGCATTAGATCTAATGGTGTGAAGTAAACCCATATTACCTTCTGAGTGCATGCACATTTGACAAGTGTCAAGAGGTCATATGGAAAGATAAAACAAAGAAGAGAACTTAAACTTGACATGATGAAAGAAATAAAAATATCACATTTAATGTCTTCTAACTATCTATAAAGGAACAACTAGAATAGGTGATGAACTTGATATCTATTTATAGAGCTTGAGATTAATCAATCTAATTGATTAAAGAAGCAGTGCAGTTAAGAACAGTAGGAGTGCACATGCCAAAGATAGTAAAGACATTTAAATGTTACCATTTGAAGAATGAATCAAGACACAAAGTAAAAGTCACATTGAATGTAGATCAGAAGCTTGAACTAGTTAAGAGTAGTTGAAGTGCGAACACTTTATAGATAGAAACCCTAAAATGTATTTGTTTATAAATGTTATGAATAAAACACTCGAAAGTGCCTTTTGTTACTGCTACAATAATAATTAGAATGTTAACTCAAAAATTATCGAGTAAGGACATATGAAGACAATGTAAAGAGAAAAAGTGAATAAGTTATGTCAATATAAAATATATCCAAACACAAAGAGATAGAAGTAGATAAGATGAGAAGGCACACAACATGAAGGTGTAGTTATAGACAAGACTTGTAATAGAAAACTAAACAAGATTCATTCTAAATCTCTTTTGTATTCTAAAATTGTAGCTTCATTTCTTTGATAGGTTGGTCCCATCAAAAAAATTGAGTTGGTGCTCAGTTAGGAAGTTGATGCTTCCTTGGAGTGGGTGATCTTGAATGTAACTAGTGAGGTTTGTTTGTGAGACATCTTTTCTATGAGGTTGGATTAGAATAGTAACATCTAACAGATTTTCTCATAATGGTTTTTACCTTTGGGTTTCTATGTAAAAATCTGGTGTTGAACATTCTTATGTGTGTGTATGATCTCTATTTTTGTTCTTTACTTTGCATATACATTATGTATATTGTTTAAAATTTTTAAGAACCAAGTTTTAGCTCATCTACTGATTCACCCCCCTCTCAATAGATAGTGTGTTCAAAAATTGGAATCAAAGCCTAGGTTTCTTAGGAGAAGCTTAATCAGCTTAGGTAGATCATGGTTAGTGAACACAATGGCTTGCCAAGAAGGATCTTTATCAAATAAGGATCCTTTGTTTGATGGGTTTATGTTTTTTGGAGCATAAGAATGGAAGCATACTTGTCTTCCCTAGGGTTTGATGTATGGATGTCAATGGTAAATGATTATATAGCTCCTGTTGTAACTCTTGTTGATCAGGCATCCAAAAAGGCTTATGAGAACAATGCTAAAGCAAAGAATGTTATTCTTTGTGGGTTGTCAAACTCTGAGTTCGTCAAAGTTATGCAATATCAGAGTGTAATAGATATTTACAATAAGTTGAAAAGTATCTATGAAGGAGACATCAAAGTTAAATAGACCAAGCTATAAATGCACAAAGGATAGTTTGAAAATTTGAAGATGAATGAAGAAGAGAAGATAGCTGACTCCCTCCTCAGGGTAGATGAAATAGTTAATGTCATAAGAGGACTTAGAGAAACAATATAAGAATCAATTATTATCAAGAAGGTTCTAAGATCCCTTCCATCAAGATATGACTCCAAAATTTTAGCTATTAAATAAATGAGAGATTTGGACAAGCTTACCGTGGATGAACTACATGGAACATTTACAACCTATGAAATGAGGTTGGGAGAGATAAACACAATCAAGAGAGAAGCAACCTTCAAAGTAGTAAAGTCTATAAAATTAGAAACCTTTGTGCTCAATTCTAAGGAGACTAATGGTAAAGAAGCAAATTTTGTCATAAAATTGAATAGAGGATCAAGTAAGTATAAAGAAAAACTTTTGTTCAAGTGTTTTAATTGTGGCAAGGTAGGACACTTTGCTATAAAATGTCTATATAATAAGGACAACACTGAGCAAGTAAAAAATATCAAAAAGGTGAAACCACATTATGCTAAGAGGAAAAAATTCTTCAAGAACAAAAAGGGTTTATTTATAAAAGAAGATAGTGAATCAGTGGGAGAGAGTAACAATGATAGCTCTGATGATGAGCATGACTATGCCTTTCTAGCTGAGGAAGATGAGTTCCTATTTATGGAAAAATAATTCACCTCCTTGAATCAATAAAAAAATGAAGATGAAGATTGGGATGAAAGAGAAGAAGGTGAGATTGATCTTGAAAGTGAACTTGTGTGTGCTCTTGAAAAAATTAAAAATCTAAGAAAATAAACTCAACACAGAGGTTAATTTAACTAATCATTAACCATAAAATCTAGAAATTAATAGATTAATGAGTCTAGAGAAGAATAGGGATGTAACAACATCCCTCTTCAAAGTATTGGATATGTAGACAGTGCTTAGATATTCAACAATGAGTGATTGGGTTCAAATCAACTCACCTCCCTACATCATTTTTAAACCTAAACCTAGTGTCAAAAGTGGACCTAGGGTTTCAATAAAAGGAGACAGGTTTATAAATATTGTGTGCATAGCTAAACCTCATGATTGTACATGAAAATAAAAGAAAAACAATCATAATTAATTATATCAAGACAAAATAGTGGCATTCACGTAGATAAAACCATTAGATTCAAATGTTGGCATTAAATGGTGATGACTAAAGGCTAACATTACTATCCAAGCATGCACAAAACTCCAGTTCCAAATTCAAGTGACTCATAGTCCAGATTCTTATGTTTTATACCCCTTTCATTTAATCTCAAACATGTACAATAGCATAACATGATAATTATCTTATCCCTCTTATAAATTTTCTATGTTTAGTAAGTATAATAGTCAAATCAATTTGTGCCTTTTATAATTCAAATATATGTTTATTGTTATATTTCATATAATCTAATTAATACACTTAGTTATATCTTATTAGGGTTAACTAATCAAAAATAAGGTGACACATATTGGTGAACCCATTTATTATCCAAGAACATTTTAAAGCCCAGGTTTTCCCTTAGATTTTAATCCTTCTTTCTACAATTTTTAGATTTATCCCTTAGGGTTTGATTTTAAGACCTAATTTATGAATCTTTTATACAATTTCAAACATGCAAATTGGATTTATTTCCCCATTTTTCATTAGGGTTTCATGTTAGTGTTTTGTATATACTCAAAAAAATTCATGAACATTTTATAATTTCAGTTTTGACTCATATTTACCTTAATTGACTTGACCAGTTAAATTGGTCATATTTCACCACCTCGCTCTATCCTAAGTATTTTTACAGGCCCATAACTTCTAAGTTATTATTTTACACCTACATAAATAATATTAATTGATAAGAAACCTTTCTAATAAACTATACTAAAATTTCAAATTATTAAGATCAAATGTTACCCTTTCTATGGCAGAATCAACCCACATAGTCTGAGATCTCCATTCGATCCTGATCTTTATAGGTAAATATTACCCCTCTCTCCATAATGGATATTTTTAAAATTTAAACCATTTCTTATATTTTGTTCCATATTTATAGGATAGGTAGTGTCAGTTTTCATCTATTTTGACTATTATAAATGCATATCTAAGCCATTTATTCTACTACTTTGAAATTTCATTATCCAAGCACACTTATACTATTGCACATTGAGAAAATATTTACCATTAATTACAAATTAATTTATATTCACTTGAATCATCCATTATCCAATTCACATTCCTATTATATACAAGTCAAGCAAAGCATTATCAACTATTCAATCCATCTCTAAATGCATACATGTAGTAAAGGAACTCTATCATACTACGCACTCTAGGTGGGAGAACTACGTAAAGTTTAATTACCTATTTGAATTACTCTAGATACATATAAAAATTTTCAATCATCATGGGGATGATTGGGGTCAATTCAACACATTACACTCCACCCTTTATTTTTGCATGGTTTCAACTATCATAAGCCCTAGTGGGATTTCAAACTTGAAGAGGTTATTTATAGGTCATTTATGCACATCCAAAGGTATAAATTCTACATACTAGCATATTTCAAGAAGGTGCATGTGATTGTACAATTAATTTTCTATTTTTATACATAGGTTAAGATTGACCCATAAGGGTCAAGAGTGATAGTCGATCCTAATTATTTCTAATCGATTCTGACCAAGAATAGTGACAACCATTTTTTTAGTTGCATATGCATAATCAAGTCTAAGTTGATCATTTTAAAACATATTTCCATCACACACAATCAAATTCATAGGAATTAATCAATCAAGACATTTTTTTTCTCTTTATGCTTCCATATTTATCTTCTTTTAGTCTTTTGAACTTTATCCATTTGAGTAATTTATGTCCTTTCTACTAATTAAAATTCATTTATATAATTTATTACCTTAAATTCATTTTATCTTATTTAGAGTTAATATCCCAATTTTATCATTATATTAATAAAATATATTTATGAACTCATACATTTTTTTTGGGATAGGTAATCACTTTTGATCAGAGCTATGAATCGATATAGGACACAACAAGGGCCCAGATCCCCAAGTGATTAACCACCACCTTGAATTATATATTTTATAACCACTAGCTTCAAGAATACCACCAATGACCACAATCAGCCTCAAGAATAGTACCAACATCCATAATCAGTCTCGCATGCTTAGTGAGATTTAGACCTGGAGGGGATTGAAATAACCAATCCACTTTACTAACTCACCCACATCTCATAGATGCAAAACCCATACATTTTATTTGAGCATTGATGAAAAAATTTATCTTGGGGTTTAGATAAATTCCTAAAAAATTGGCACTAAAAGAGCTTTGTTTACACCTTAAATTTAACATTTGACACTTAAAAAACTTTATTTCAATCTTAAACTCAATATCTGACACTGAAAGAACTTTTTTTAACTTCAAATTTGATATCTAACACTAAAATCACTTTCTTTTGACCTTGGATTTCATGGGATCTACTAATCTTTGTGTTGCCCCCAAAAATATCACTCATTTTTAGAACAACATTTGAACTATTTTGGTCCTATAGACCAAAATCCTCTCTTCCCTTTTCAAAAATTGTTCTGTGCATTCTAATTCTCCATTCTTTAAGATTTTTAGAAATCTGTGAACTCTACAGGCTTGAAACTATGGACTCCACTGGCTCAAATCTACGGACTCCGCAGGTTTTTACGGACTCTGCAAGAAGAAATGGGTTCAACACTTAGCCATTTTTTCAATCGAGAAGTTCAAAGGAAATTCTTCTAAAAGCCCAAAGAGTACCCTTGTAGAGGGCACTTAGCTACCAAAAAGACCCTTGCAAATTTTTCAAAAGGCAACCTGGGAGGTCAAATAGCCCTTGCGGAGGGCAGGCGAGAAGCAGATGGACCATTGCAAAAGTTTGAAGGATAGTTTTGGGCTTAAATAGCCCTTGCAAAGGGAAGAGTGAGATCTCCTTCGGGAAAATAATAAGGTAAAGAATAGGGAATTCCTTTAGAAAAGTTTGTATGGCAAAGTTTTTAAGGACCATTTCCTTCAGACAAAAAGTTTGAAGGAATTCCTTCAGACTTTTGTCTGAAGGAAATTCTCGAAGTGAAAGTTTGCCAAAGGAAATAAATCTTGAAGGCCACCTAAATACCCTTGTGGGAGGCTCTCACCAAAGGAAGTAGACCATTTATCAAGGCCTCAAAGGGCAGGTCCCCTCTGAGAAAGATCAAATGACAAAGCTAAAGGAATTGCCAAGGAAAGTGACAGGCCTGAAGACGTCAAAGTTGAACATTGTGAACTAGCTGTTGAGATCCAAAAGTCTGATAACATCCCCACAACCATCAAATTCAGGGCAACGAACTAGCTATTGGATTTCAAGCAATGATGGGACTGTAGACGTCAAATTTCATGGTAATGAAATAGCCATTGATCTTCAAAGGCCAAAATGCCAAAGGGAAGAACCACTGATGAAGGAGCGTAAAGAGCCAGTAAAGCTGGGAATGTAGCCCTGAGAGCTTAAATTACAGGAAGAGACAAAGCTAGGAAAGGCAAAATTAGAAAGAGGGAAAAGCCTAAAATATCTGTGCAAAATTAATTTCAATAGGTGGAACAATCCACTAAGTAGATATTTTGGCCTACAAATATTGAAGGTGCTACCTGTTTGTCTCACTTGGATTAAAGACAAAGTGGGCAGCTGCGCAAACAAGAAGAGTCAGACGAGATGACCTAGACCTAAGAAAAGATATGTGAGATGAAATAACATGCCATAGTTAAGGCAATTGCCCTATTCTAGCTTGGTAAAAAGGATAGAACTGAAAATACATTTAAGGCATTGAATGCACAGCATGGGCCATTCCATGAAATAAGTGCCAAGTTTTTCTTGGCTGCTATATATTGTAATCTCTTTTATTGTTTTAAAGGAGATCTTCCCATTACCAAAAGCAAAACTTTTCCCAAATTGAAAGGTGAATAGTAAGACTTTGAGCTCAGACTGTTGTTCATATCATTTTATCTTAATGAGAAAGCAAGTTGTTTGCAGACTTTGTGCTGTTATAGCTTGTATCATTTTAGGAGATTGTTCTTATGTCTATCTTTTGAATGTGTTCTTGTTTATTTAATTTATCAATTAGAACTAGTGAAAGTAATCAAGAAGGTGTCCTAAAGCCAACTGTGGAGAGACTTTATGCCCCCATAATTGCCTTTAGTGTGTTTTTTTTGTACCTGTGTAAAGGACCTTGGGACGACTTTGTGCCCTCATTGTTCTTCGTATTTCACTCTTGGGCAATCAAGGTGGAGACTTTGTGCTAAATATTAGTCTACTGATTCCTATGCCTTTGGTTACCAGTTACCTGTCACTACCTGAAAGAACTCCTGTTGTTCCCTGCAAGAACACTTCTAAAAGAAGAGAAGTGCCTTCAATATTTTCACCAAGATTTTCTCCTTTGTTTGTGAACATCATCTCTGAAAGAAGAGAGATAGATGGTGTATCCTACCCCTGAGTGTTATTTTTTGCATATATATATATATATATATATATATATATATATATATATATATATATATATATATATATATAGCACCTTCATACTTAAAGGGAACCTCCCCTTGATGAGATGAGAGATTTTTCCCCTTTGGATGTGGTAAACCTAAAACTTTGGATGACTAATCTCCCTTGCTGTGGATGATCAGACCTATTTTGCTCATCAGTACATTGGTGACAAAATATTCACCCAATAGTTTTTTGGTGACTCTGTTGGGGAACACAATAATTTTGTGCAATTTGAAGCCTCAAGCTTCAGATTAAAGCATCACCTGTGTCTTACCCATTATCATTATAGCCTTATCCATTTATCCCACTGTGAAATAATGAGTTACTCCATTGCTTTCCCATTGTTAATTTTTTCTTTCCAGCTCCATGCCAACAATTTTTGGCGACTTCACTGGGGATTTTAAACAAGCAGTTCCTATCCTTATCCATTATATACTTTAGTGACTCTCATATGGGTCTTACCTATTATCATTATAGCCTTATCCATTCCCATTATATAATCTAGTCTACAAATTAGATCCACTAGAGAAGAACAATAGTTTGAAGTCTCAAGCTTCAAGCTAAAGTAGGACTAGTTCTTTCTCATTTTTGTCTTACAATTTGGCAGCTCCACGATATACAAGAAGCCAAAAATTGCAAGGTGTTATTGACCTTATTTTTAAGTTGGTGCATTAGATCAATTTTTATTTATTTCCTCCATAACCTCACCTTTAACGAACTAGGATTATTCCTCCTACCTATACCAAGTCACCAATACAAGGCAAAACTTCTTTTTTTTCTATTAGTAGAGCTTTGCCTATCCATACTCCACCTAGATTTGTGATCCCACTTCTACATAATCAAAGCAAGGCTCAAGGCCCCTGGAGTAACTCTTTTGGTCCACTAAATTTGACTTCACCTCTACATGAACTTTCATGTAGTTCAAAGAAGAATTTCCCCAAATTACTTGGTGATGGGAAAGTTCATTCTGATGAACACATACAACCTTTAGCATAGCCTGTGGTGTGATAAGTGTGGAATTTGAAGACATAGCAGTCAAGATATTCATGGAGACACTACAAGATGTTACTGTAGACTGGTTCTACCATCTGCAAGCTCAGTTAGTGACTAACTGGAACATACTCAAAGCCAAATTCAAAGCAAGGTTCAAGCCTATAGAAGATGCACATGCTTTGCTAGCCTAGCTCACACAGATGAAGAAGGAGCCCCATGAACCTATGAGGGACTTCATTTCCAAGTTTGACAAGCTGAGGAACAAGATTCTTATGATTGCCTAGGCAATACCTGAGAATCTCAAGTGTTTCTTCATCAACTCATAGCTACCTGAAGTGAGTTTTTTATTGAGATAGGCTAGACACATAGACCTTACTACTGCTCAGGACTTGGCTATTGAGGTAGAAGATGACCTTATCTTGGTAGGAAAGATAAGGAGAGATCCTAACAGAGGTAAATCCTCTTCATCTTCAGAATACCCACCTATAGGCACCACTAATCAAATGGTGCAAAAGCTGGCAAATGAACTGCTAGCATTGAAAAGACAAGTGGCCCAAGGTATGTCTGCTCCTCCTTATTGAGATATGCCAAGGAGGACATTTCAGAACCATTCATATCAAGGCAATGTTGCCAAGAATCAAGGGTAAACAAATCATCTTCCTCCCCCATAGAGGAACCTTGCCCTTGAAGCACCTCCAACCAACTCAATAGTTGGATATCTAGAAACAAAACATGATTTATTTTTCTAACCTAAGCTTGATCAAGAAAATGACATTGATCTCTTCACAGAGGACTAAGAAGAATCAACTGGCGACTCCAACATTGGTTTCCTAAATTACCAAGATGAACCCAAGAGTAAAGGTAAAGCAGATGAGGGATCATATGTTATGTTCACCCAGTCAAAGAACTAGTCATCCTAACAAGATGATAAGGAGAATACAGAGGAGCGACCTCAACCAGCATTTTCAATTGCTAAGTAGGGATCCACTCTTCCTTTCTAGCCAAAGGACCAGTGATTGATAGAAAGGTAAGTACATCAAACATCTCTGCACCTTTTACTACAACTTCATAGATCAGTCCTCCCCCTCCCAAAAACCAAAAGGATGAACTCCTATCCTCTCTTCCTAGTCCATTTTAGTCATTTGACATAATTGACCATGTCAAGAAAACTAAAATTCAAATGACTAAATTTGAATTCCTATAGGACAAGAGATTATAAAGGTAACTCATGATACCCCAAGGAACATGCTCATCCCAAATAATCTTGTCATTACTCCTCCTACTGCCCCTAGGAAAATAGAGCCTTTCTATGTTTCCCTATTGATAAATGGTCACAAGTTGAGTAACTACATCATTGATTTTGGTGCATCTGACAACATCATGCCTGCTAAAGTGGTAGAATCTCTTGGCCTCACACTGACCAAGACATTTGGGAGATGTTTCTCCATGGAGAAAAAGCAAGTGCCACTATTTGGATAGATTAAGGATACCCAATTTACATTTGCAGCCTTTCCAGACAAGAGAATCAAGATGACTGTCTTGGTAGCTGACATCCCAACATCATATGGCATCCTTTTGGGATGAAATTTCTACAAGGATGTGGGTGGTGGGTTGAGCATGGACCTATCTGAGGCAAGGATCCCTATAAAAGGTGTTATGAAGAGGCTACTCCCTAAAAAGGAAGCAAAATATGTGGTCACTCAGACATTAGCACTAAAGCTCAGATTCTATTTGAGTCTTTAGGCATGGGTAATTATTTTTGGTCTATAGAAGATGTTCATATTTTTGTAGATAAAAGTCCTATAGGTAATAATCCAAAGATTGATTCAAATAAGACATTAGAAGAATTAGGAGGGCACTGTATAGATGAAAAAGGATCTTTCATCTCTAATGAAGAAAAATTTGATAGAAGATCAGTTTTTGATGATGTTTGGATCCAGGAATTCGATGGCAGCAATTCCTCTACCAATGTCAGAGCTAGGATGGTGTTGATATCTCCCCAAGGAGATATTCTTCCTCCTTCATGTAAGTTACAGTTCAGAAACACCAACAACACAATCGAATGTGAATCTATGTTGCTCAGATTGAAGGCTGCTCAAGACCAAGATGTCAAACTCCTTCACACCAAAAGAGATGTTGAGCTAATGGTTTATTAGGAGTTTGATGCTGACAATCAAAACATATACTAGACTAAACTAGTAGGACAACAAGTTATGGTAGTGGACCATACTGCTTTACTCTAAAGTTAGCAAGAGGAACTCTTCACCAAGAGAGTGAAGATTTATGGTTTTCAGATTGGAGACCACGTCTTGTCATGGGGTAAGAAGAGAGAACCAAAATGAGTGAACAAGAAATGTGATTCCTAGTGGAGAGTTCCATTCACCCATCATCAATTTTGGGGACAAAATAGTTTCCTACTAGTTTATCAAGATGGAACACCATTTTCATTGTCTCACAATGGGTAGCGTCTGAATCACTTCAATTCTTGAAGTATCAGATAAGTTCACCTGTACATATGTATATTTGTATAGTCTTTTGTTCTATTTTGTGCTTTTCGTTTTCATTTTTGGCACCTTTCTTTTTGGGTAGCATGACTCCATAGCCCAATGGCATACTTTAAGCAATTGGAGATTTTGATTTCTACTCCCCTCAGCTGTTCCAAGTTTTCAACTGAAGGAAGTTCCCTAACTGAAGCTAGCTATTTTACCCAAAAATATCACTCATTTTTGGGAAAACATTTGAACTATTTTGGTCCTACAGACCAAAATCCTCTCTTCCCTTTTCAAAAATTGTTCTATGCATTCTAATTCTCCATTCTTCAAGCTTTTCAAAAATCTATGGACTCTACAGGCTTGAAACTACAAACTCTACAAGTTTTTACAGACTCTACATGTTCATTTCTATGGACTCTACAAATTTCTACAGACTCTACAAGAAGAAATGGGTTCAACACTTAGCCATTTTTTTGATTGGGAAGTTCAAAGGAAAGTCTTCTGAAAGCCTGAAGAGTACCCTTATGAAGGGTACTTAGCTACCAAAAAGACCCTCACAACTTTTTTGAAAGGCAACCTGGGAGGTTAGACAGCCCTTGCAGAGGGCAGGCGAGAAGCAGATGGACTGTTGCAGAAGTTTGAAGGATAGTTTTGGGCTTAAATAGCCCTTGTAGATGGCAGAGTGAGATCTCCTTTAGGAAAAGAACAAGGTAAAGAATAGTGAATTCCTTTGGAAAAGTTCCCATGGCAAAGTTGTTAAGGACCATTTCCTTCAGACAAAAAGTTTGAAGGAATTCCTTCAGACTTTTGTCTGAAGGAAAATCCCAAAGTAAAAGTCTGCTGAAGGAAATAAAGCTTGAAGGCTGCACGAAGAGGGTAGGTACCCTTGCGAGAGGCTCTCGCTGAAGGAAGTAGACCATTTCTCAAGGCCCCAAATGGTAGGTCCCATCTGGGAAATATCAAATGACAAAGCCAAAAGAATTTCCAAGGAAAGTGACGGGCCCGTAGACGTCAAAGTTAAATGTTGTGAACTAGCTGTTGAGATCCAAAAGTCTGGTGACATCCCCACAGCTATCAAATTTAGGGTAGTAAACTAGCTATTGGCTTCCAAGTGATGATGAGACTATAGACGTCAAATTCACGGCAATGAAATAGTCATTGATCTTTGAAGGCCAAAATGCCAAAGGGAAGAACCACTAATGAAGGAGCGTAAAGAGCCATTAAAGCTGGGAACATAGCCTTGAGAGCTTAAATTTTAGGAAGAGACAAAGTTGGAAAAGACAAAAGTAGAAAGAGGAAAAAGCCCAAAATATCTATGCAAAAGTAATTTTAGTAGGTGGAACAGTCCACTAAGTAGATATTTTGGCCTGTAAACATTGAAGGTGCCACCTATTTGTCTCACTTGGAGTAAAGACAAAGTGGGCAGCTGCACAAACAAGAAGAGTCAGACGAGATGACCCCGACCCAAGAGAAGACATGTGAGATGAAATAACATGCCATAGTTAAGGCAGTTGCCTTGTTCCAGCCTGGTAAAAAGGATAGAACTGAAAATACATTCAAGGCATTGAATGCACAGCATGGGCCATTCCATGAAACAAAGTGCCAAGTCTTTCTTGGATGCTATATATTGTAATATCTTTTATTTTTTTAAAGGAGATCTTCCCATTACCATAAGCAAAACTCTGCCCAAATTGAAAGGTAAATATTGAGACTTTGAGCTCAGATTGTTGTTCATATCATTTTATCTGAATGAGAAAGCAATTTGTTTGCAGACTTTGTGCTGTTATAGCTTGTATCATTTTAGGAGATTGTTCTTATGTCTATCTTCTGAATGTGTTCTTATTTATTTAATTTGGCAAATAGAACTAGTGAAAGTAATTAAGAAGGTGTCCTGAAGCCAACTGTGGAGAGACTTTGTGCCCCCATAATTACCTTTAGTTTTTTTCTTTCTGTTCCTATGTAAAGGATCTTAGGATGACTTTGTGCCCTCATTATTCTTCATATTTCACTCTTGGGCAGTCAAGGTGGAGACTTTGTGCTACATCTCAGTCTGTTGGTTCTTACGCCTTTGGTTACCAGTTACTTGTCACTACCTGAAAGAACTCCTATTGTTCCTTGCAAGAATACTTCTGAAAGAAGAGAAGTGCCTTCAGTGTTTTCACCAAGATTTTCTCCTTTGTTTGTGAACATCATCTCTAAAAGAAGAGAGATGGATGGTGTATCCTACCCCTGAGTGTTATTTTCTACATATATATATATATATATATATAGTATATAGTTCCTTCATACTTATAGGGAACCTCCCCTTGATGAGAGGAGAGATTTGTCCCCTTTGGATGTGGTAAACCTGCAAATTTGGATGACCAATCTCCCTTATTGTGGATGATCAGACCTATTTTTCTCATCAGTACGCTGGTGAAAAAATATTCACCCAACACTTTGTACACAAGCATTATCATTTTTCTAGGACCCAAATTTTAGTTTTTTGTTGTTTGTTTCTCAATTTTAAAAGTTTCAAATAATATATGGCTATAATGATAAACACAATATTTATTTTTTGCTTCAAGCTTTCCTAGTTTTCATTACATTTTATCTTTCCTCAATAAGGAAAATCTTTAACAATCATGTAATAAAATGGATCAAATCTAATAATGACAAAATAACTAATGAACAACCTCAAGCCTTACTTAATTCTTATTGTATCAATATTCAATCAAATATTTTTATGTATATTAATAAAAAATAAAGGGCATGTATAACTCCTTTCGTTATTCCTCCTCCTATACCTCAAGGTTTCAATAGCTACCATATTTCTCCAATTATTCACCCATAGATTATACTAGATTCCACAGTCCATGCTATTAACACCTAAATAGTTGGATCACCACATCATGGAGGAAGAAACATGTTCCTCCTCATCTCCTTCCACATCTCAAAAACCCTCTTGATAGTTTTCGTATGAATATTCAATCAAAAGTACCTAAGGCTTGTGCTTGTGAAGCCCTTCAAGATCAGAAAATCATTATGAGAGCATCCATACAAGATTTGGAAAAACAAAATCAATATTTTATTTAAGGATCACATCACTTGAAAATAATATCACATATACAATGAATGCAGAGCAAGAAAATTTTAATCATGTATCTAAATCTCCACCTAGATATTGTGTACCTCAAAATAATTTAACTCAATATTGGAATCCAAAATATGATATATCTAAAGTTAGTGATTTAGAAAAAATACATAAGGAAAATAAGAGATCAAGTGAGATTCTAAAGGAAATACTATAAAACAATTTAATCACATTATCTCTTATGCATCCTATAAGGATATCAAAATACTATTATGCATATCATAGAATGCATGGGCATCATATAAATATTTGTTGGGATTTAAAAAATAAAATAAAAAGTATCATTGATAGTGGTGACCCCATAGTAGATAAATCAATCAAGAAACCTACTCACACTATGATTGCATCTTCTAAGGAACACGCACAAAAATAACTAAGGACAAATTTAGAACAAGAAAAATCCTACATAAGTTATATCAGGAGAAGTTATTAAAAGATAAATTATCAAAAAATAATTTGCAAATGCAAAATAAAGATAAGAAAGAAGGCATTCTTAAGCGAGGGTTTCTCATGAAGGAATTTCAAAATAAATATGTTCCTAAAATGACTAATGGTATAAATGTGATTTCTAAGGATTTAAACATCATATCTAATTCATGCACAGAGGAACATGATAAGGCCAAAGCTATGATTATGTTTCCAAGTCAAGAAGTCAAAGAAGAAACCATTTATCTTCCTAGTATTAAAGAAATGATATTTGATTATTATCCACTTCATAATAATATGTAAGATCCTGACAATGATGAACATATGCAAGAGCAATAAAAAGTCAATAAGATAATTCTAATATATGGTTTAGTTGATTTTTCATAAATAGATGCAAAAGATGATCAGAGTGACATATCAAAATTTTAAGACTAAGAGGATGATTAATATTATGATTATGATAATCCCAAGGATTTATACCATAGTGATAAAGATAAAATCAATTAAATTAATGAATTTTCAAACAATGATAAAGTGAAAGATTTTGTAGATGATGGATATGAGTGGAGGTACACTTCTATTTGTTCATAAAAAGTGGCCACTCCTTATTTGATGTAGGATTTACATATTGGTATCCCTCCTCAATTAGTGTCTTAACACAAATTTTAATTACTCATAAGGATCCATATTATGCACATTTATTACTTCCAAATGGGTAGAGTGATTCCTTGGAATAGTTCACCACACAACTTAATATAGATATCTCCTTGATTACTTATGCATTTATTTTCTTCTTATTTTTATACATGTTTCTTGATTCAATTAATATTCTGACCATTGGATCCTTGTATCTTTTTGGTCTCTTGGATCTTATTTTTCATTTTTCCAATTTGAACAATCCAAAAAAGTGATTCGATATTACCACATTTTTCTCTTTAGCATGTATTTTCACAGTATAAAAAAAGTATATTATATTTTCCATCACATATAGTATTAACTATAAATAGTCAAGATTGATTGTTTATACTATCCTAAACCCATTGATACTGGCCTGTAGTATTTTACATAGTCAAATCAAAAATTGAGAAAATAGAGCTTTAATAAATCTATTTTTTTTACTACTATACTTGGTTTCATTCTAAATTGTAGTATTAATTCATATAAAATATTTCTTTATGCACTTCATTTCTCATGCATGTGCATTACATACATTGACATATGCACATTTGATGAGATAAGGATGTATAATCACTCTTCCACATACCTAATATATTCCCTACATGTATTTTGAGTACAATTCACATATATAGTGGGGGTATCTTGCTCATATATTCCCATGACATCATATTTAGTGTTTACTTTACCTAGACACATGTTACAAATTATTTAGATTTCTTCCCTTTCTTCTACTTTTGAATCTATGTTTTATCTTTTAGTCTCTATTTTTATTTTTTCAAAATTTTAAAAAGTATAAGAAAATTTAAATATTTTAAAATGACAAAGATATTTAAATTTTATAAAAATATAAAATTAGGACCTGAACAAGATTATACATCTATTTAACATCATTATCATATGTTATTTATCTCATGATTATTAGATAGCATAATCATTTTCTATCACACATGCATTTCATGGGTATTTATGAGTGTTATGTAGGACATACAAATTTTACATAGCCTTAGATGTTAAACTTTATTAAACCCAGTGGTCATGCCATGTTGGGACATATTATTCAAAGGTTACAATATTTATAGGAGTTACCATTCTATAACGCATATATTTTGTTAAGCTATATACTCTTTGTGAATGTCTTGCTAACATCTATGTATTACATTGTGTACATGGATATGTTATTTTCAAGGATATTATCACATTACATATACATGGTGTTTCACGTAAATTTTGTTTTATATTTTAATAAAAGAAGGAGAAACTAGATAAGGTATGGTAGAAAAACCTATTTGGTTGTGCACATGTTGAATCAGATGATTATGGAGAACTCCTCTTTGACTTGGGAGGAATGACCTATAAATAAGACAACACTAAAACAAATAGTTGGTTAGATAGATAGTTGGGTGGATTTCTTAGCACTAGCTAGATCCTAGAAGCAAGATATTTCCTAGAGGCTGTCAATCCATGTTTAAAAAAAATAAAGTTATGAATGATAAAGATAAAGTACTTGCATAAATGATATAAGATACTAAAATTGAACACAAGAAATGTTTGATAAATAAATTGATGAAATTAACTAATTATAGCAATAAGTGGGTCGATACTAATGCTAAATAGTTCATGTGTGGTTCAAAAAATAGGTTGGGGCTCTATTAATAGGCCAAGGAAAATAAAGTTGGATTTGGTTAAGGTTTAGTGGATGAAAATAACTTCTTATTATTTTGTCACATAGTGACTGTCATTGGTCGGGGTGATCATTGGTAGTCAGGGTAACCATTAGCGATCACTGTGGGTTTGGACAACTTATTAGTTTCAAACATAATAGGTTATGGGTTAGTTATAGAAAGGTTATGTGGATTTTTGAAGTTGGTTAATGGTCATGAGTAAAAGAGAGAGCCTCAGAGGTATCAAGGGTAAAGGATTGGTACTAATGTGGCTAAGAATGGTCAGAGGGCATTCTACTGGAAGAGGTAATGTATGGAGTTTTAGAACTATTGAAACTAACTAAAACTAAAAACAAGAATAATATACTTATATTATGGTTGATAGTTGATGGCTTGAAAGAATCTTAGAGCTGAGAAGCTTTTTAATATCTTGCACCTACATCCTTTTTCTTCTTCTCTATGATACCCCCAAAATTTTTTATATTGATTGCTCTGATAATTGCTCATCTTTTTCACCTCCTCCTCTTCTCTTTATATAAAAGGAAGAGAGAGGTAGAAGTGTAGGTTCAATATGGGCTCAACACCATGTTATAATTTTAGTCTTAACATGCATAATTCATGAATGACTAAGAATAAAAAATCAAATTGGAGTTGTAGGGGTTTAATGTTCAAGCGATGAAAACCTGACCATCAACAGTCAAGGTGACCATCTAAAGTCATGGTGATTGTCGGTGGTCAGGGTAGCCATTGGTAGTCAAGGATGATGGTTAAATTTGGGTCAAAAGGTGGGTTTATCCATTAGTTAAATATGACTAGAGTTAGGCTTGGTTGTCAGTAAAAAGGTCAAGGTTGGGCCCAAGGGGGTCCTGAGTTGGTCTAGGGGAGTTATGATATTTTGAACCATCATGTGCCAATTTTTGATGTCTACATTGTTCCCTTTTTATTATGTGGCTTGAATACATAATATTTAGAAAAAAAATGGATTATGGGTCGAATGTTAGGTTGTCCTGAGCATGGGAGGAGGTGTTTCCTGTCAAACTAGGAGTTGATGAGGTAAGATAGAATCAAGTGCAGGTTTGATGAGTGGGTATTTGATGATAGGTGGGGTATAAAAGCACAAATAAGCACACAAAATGTGACAAAAGTGTGATAGTCAAGATTATGCATAGACTATATTTCCATAGTTGGTAAAAATTAAGGTTGATGCTAGAAAGACAAGTGACAAGTGGACCACGTGATCATATTTAGGCATGGTGGTTAGGAACACTTGTAAACATAAGTCTCCTAAGCAAGGTCTATGTTTTCATGGGTATCAAAGGTAGGAAGTGCTCATGGGACAAACATAAATGGGTCAGGTGTAGTCATGGGTATCTAAGGTAGGAAGTGCTCCTAAAAAGACACAAGTTGGTTGGGTGTGCACAAAGTAGTGCAAGTTCAAAAAAGTTCAACACAATAATTATTGTCATTATGGTCAAAAAGGACCAAGGAAAAAGTCATCACATAATATGTGAAAGTTGGGATAAATAGACTAGTGGTGAGTTAAGGTGGTAAGTGGTGGTTGGTGGAGAAGGGTAATCTCCAATGGTTGAAGAGTTGGGGTAAGGTGGTAAAAGAAGGTTGGTACTAGGAAGATAAGTGTTAGGGTAATCAGGCCACAACATTAGGCATAGATAATATGGGTTATTCTTATAAATTCAAGTATCTTAGGTAAGTTCAATGTATTCATAGGTATCCAAGTTAAGATGTGTTTTTGTGAAGATAAAAATGGTTTTAGGTGATGGGATCGCAAAGGGTCATGCTTTGAATCACCTAAATGGTTAGTGTGCAAAAGTAGCACAAGTTCGTAAAAAATGGCAAGGTAAATGATGGGATCAAAATGACCAAGGAAAATTTGGGTTATAAAAAGTGTGAAAGGTGGGTTAATATGACCAAGTTAAGGTGAATTGGTTTGTTTGGATGGTGGAGAATAAGATGTTTTTCAATGGGTGCATGGTTGGTAGGTTGGTAGTTTTAAATAGGTTGCTCAGTTTGGTGGAAGGGTGTAAATTAGGTGGTTGGGGTTCCAATGACTCAAATATGGAAGACAAACATCTTCTCAAGTGGTCATGAAAGTATAAGGAGGTTGAAATGCTCAAATTGGTAAAGACCATAATGGTAAGATGGGTGGGATCAATAACATAAGCCCCTATCATGCATTACATTGGTATTAGTTCATTAGTTAAAATAAGTAGTTTGATCATGTAGTGTCAATTAAGTTCAAAATCCCTTGATTTGGTAGAGGGTTAAAGGTGGATATGAATGGTAGGTGGATGAATGGTAGTGTAACCTTCTTGTGGGGATGGTGTATCCCTTTTGTAGGTGACCTAGGAACCATTATAGACAAGTCCATGTTCTAAGTTTGGTGTAGACTGGTCAACGTCGGAAGTCTATAAATGTTGCATGAAAGTGGGCTGAAGCTTTCTTGGGATTGTTTTGTTTTTGACTTTTAACTTTGTATCTTGTGCTGTTTTTATTTGATGGGTTTGAGAAGCTGATTAATATGGGAAGCTTCCAAGTGATTTCTTGATAGAAGTTGACTTAGCCATCCATCAAGGGAGTGGTCTAAGCTTTATATTTTTTATTTATTGATAGCTATCCTTTGAGGGAGTATTCTACATTTTTGATCATTTTTTTGATAGTTTTAGGTAGTTATCCTTCAAGGGAGTAGTCTGTAATGCTAGATATTTTTTACCCAAGTGATATTTGGTATCCTAAATTGAATGTTATGTTGGTTTAGACATGGACTAGTCTATATATGCTGAAAGGCTTTCCTTTATAGAGGAAAAACCATATCACAAGAAGGTGAATGATGGGTGAAAGAGGTTTAGTAACAATGACCATAGAGATTCATCCTATAAGGGGTGAAAAGTGTCCATGAGAATCATGCCATAGGAAGATCCATGGTACCCATGATTATGATTAGGTTGAAGTTGTGATGGATAATCACATGATCCTATTTGAATCAGTTATCTTTAAAATAAGGAAATTAAGGTGGATGAAAACAAGAGATGAGCTTAAGTGAGACATAATATGACAAAAAACCTGGTTTAACAAAATAATGAGACATAAATGCAAAGCATTGAGGGGTTTGGAATCTGATATACCCCATATCCACACTTACATGTAAATTGTTTGAACCAATTAGGGGAGAAAAGGTCCCCCAGTTACTTTTCGACACTTGATTAGACATGGAAAAGACTCTAGGTTGGATAGAGTAAATTAAAGGCAAGGTTGGTTAGGTGATGATAGTTAGACCTTGATTGGATCTCCATGGTTGTTAGTTTTTGGTTTAGCTAGGTAGGTTTAGGTGTGGTTTGGGTTATTGATAAAAGGTTGGTCAAGGTCGAGGTTTGTTTAAGTTTAAGGTTGGCTTGGTGGTGGATAAGATTTGATTGGTTATAGTTGAGGTTAGTTTGGTTATAAGAAAGGTTGGGTTGATGGTAGGTGCCAAGGGTTGGTTTGGTCATTGGTTAATGTTAGAATTATTGCTTGGTTGAAGCTTTTGGAGGATGTATTCCCCCATATGCTCTTTCCATTTATGTTGAGTTAGGAAAAGGTTCTTAGGTAAAAATGTGGGTTAGTAAAGAGGGTTTAGATAGGATGAAGATGACTTCATTTGCCTCCCAAGGGTTTTTAGTTTTTAGTTGTTAGTTTGGAGTTCAATTTGTAAATGGTGGTTCAGGTAGGATCTCCATTATGGTGTTATGGTGAGGAAAACATTTTTGGGCTAGATTTGGATAGGTTTGAGGTCTATAAATGATGTTGGGAACATCATCTTGAAATATAATTGGGTTGGACAAAAGTGTCAAATTATCCCAATGAGGGAGTTTAGGTGAGGTGTGGGTAGCTTGGATGAAAGGGTAGCCAAGACTTAATAAATATCGAATGAAGGGTTGATGTTGGTTTATGTTGATAGATAAGTTACTTATGGTTGGATTAAAATTTGGGTTCATCGTGGTTGATTGATTTGGTTTAGAGGTTGGTTTGATTAGTTGGGGAGGTAAGATAGGTGGTTGATTTGGCTTGTTAGTTGGGCTTGCTTATTTATTTGGTAAGGTAAGGTGACAAAGATTTGACCTTATTTAAAAGGGAATCAAACCAAAGACAATGTCATTAGGTAGATGAAAACTAGTAGATTATATAGGAATTGAATGGGTTTGATTTTAGTTGAGGTTGGGTTGGATTTAGTTATAGGTGAGGTATTTTGAGTTTGGGTTAGCTCCATTAAAAGGGGAAGTGGAAGAGGTGGGTTAGTTTCCTTAATGATGGTTTTAAAGGAAAGTTGAGAAGGCTCTTCTTGGTCAATAAGTAGTTGGCTTAAGGTTGATTCTTTCTTAGTGATGATTTCAAAATTAAGTTAAAAATGGTACATATGGTTAACAATTTGATTGGTTGGGGTTTTGATTATGGTTTCCCTAGTTGTAGATACACTAAGGACCAAATCTAATGAAGGAACCTAATTGTGTTGGGGGCTTTGATTATGGGCTTGCACAATAATGGGTGCATAAAAATGTTCAATGATTGATTGCTTGAAGAGATTCAATGTTATGTTGGGGGGAACATAGAGAATATCCTTTGGAACCTCCTTTTGATCGATAAAGTTTTGGATGATCATCTTAAAAGACCCACATATGTCTACCACATTTCCATTTGTGCAATGATACATACAAAACTCATTATCTATAAACTAAATGAGTTTTGGAAGAGAATCATTAATAGGTTTGATTAAAGGAAGTATAATTATAGAATCTCTTAAGAAGTTGTCAAGGATTGAGGCATATGATTCCCCCAATGGGGTGTACTACCTAGAAAGAGGATATATCAATGGCTATTGAGGTTGTGAGCTAATTGGTTGATTTGATAAAGTTGGGTGGATAAATAAGTTTGGTTGATTTGATAATTTTGGTTGATTTGATGGGTTGGTTATGCTTGATAAGGTTAGTGGGTTGGAAAAATTTGGTTGGTAGTTATTACTATGATTTGGTGAGGTTGGTTGGTTTAATAAGAATGGTGGGTTCAAAAAGTTGGGTTGGTTTGATAAGGTAGATAAGGTAGGTTTGTTTGAGAGGTTGGGTAAGGTTGAGGTATTTTATATATTTCACATGGTTGATATGGTGGTTAGGTTTGATATGGTTGGGTGGTTTAAGAAGTTTGGTTGATTCAATATGGTAGGTTGATAGTTATTGGTTGGATTTGATGGAGTTGTTAAGGTTGATAAGGTTGAAAAGGTAGGTTGGATTGATAGTTTTGATAACATTCACAAGGGTGATAATATTGATTGGTTAGAAGAGTTTTTTTTATAGTTATTGTTTGGATGATTGTTGGTTTGATTTGATGAATTTGATAGTGGTTGGTTTGATAGTTGTTGGGTTGATAGTTGTGGGTGGTATGACTAGGGGGATAAACTAATTTTTAGTTTTGAGATAAATAAGGTTGCCATAAAGGGGGTTTAGGTGATTGATATAATGGTTGAGGTAAGTAAACAAAATTTTGATATGGTTGAGGTTATTGATATGATGGTTGGGATAGGTAACCCAAATATTGGTGAGGTTGAGATAGTTGAGGTGTGTTATGACAAGGGTCAAATAAGGGTTGAAATGTTATTGGTTAGTTGATGTGATGATCAAGTGGTTGTTGAAAGGTTGTTAATTGGTTGTAGTTGAGTTTGAATTGATTAAATGCAAGTTTGGGTTGGTTGTAGGTGAGATTATGTTAGTTATAGGTGAAATTGGGTTGATGGTAGGTAAGGTTAGGTTGGTTGTGGGTGAGGTTGGGTTGCTCATATCTAAAGTTGGGTTGAAGGTAAGTAAGGTTGGGTTTATGATAGGTAAGTTTGGGTTAATTAAGGGTAAGGTTGGGAGCATAAGTGGATCATGATGCAAGGTAACATTCCAAGGCAAGAGGGTTGTCTTCTAAGACTCTTAAAAATTTAGGATCTCCAACCAAAAATATATATGTGTTCCCCATTGAAAAAGGCAATGGATATGAGGTGGATGAAGGCACGGTGTTGGAATATTGATAGACAAGGTTAGATTCCTCATAACTCAAACAAAAATAAGATAAAAAATGTTAAGAAGATAAAACACACATTGAAAAGTACATTAAGTCCTAAAGTTTTTTTAATATCTTATGCCTTAATTTTGAATTTTCTGACTCAACTTGGCTTGTAGAGTAGTTACTAGAAAATACATATATGAATGGTTTTAGCAAGGCTCTCAAAAAGGATCTATATTGGAAATCAATATGTGGCTTGGTATTAGGGCCTACCCCCTCACTTCACATGCTATAGTAATAAGGGTGTCAGGTGCTTAGCCAATATATAATGATTTTTAGAGTTTATACTCAACCAAAGAGTTGAGTTGGTACTCCCCTTGGTAATGACCTCCAATTAGGATTGTTCAGAAAGGTAAGGTGACCACTAGGTGATGAAATCCAAGTTAGGCCTTATGTCAAGTTATTTTGATGTTTGACTAATGTAGGTGGTTTGGTTTGTATGTGTGATACAAGGGATGTTCTAATTGAATTACTTTACTTTAATTTAACTAGGTGAGATAAACTTGCAAGCAACCAATGAATGCAGTTGATTTTAAATTCCAAGAGAAATTTTAATTTCATTTATGAGCACATAATAGGGAGAAGAACATGTAGATGCAAAAAAAATAAAATCCAAGTAAATATTCAATGGTCCCATCAGGCATGCCAAAATGTTTCACATAAATTTTGCTTTATATTTTGACAAAGGAAGAAGGAGAAACTAGATACAGGTATGGTAGAAAAGCCTATTTGGTTGTGTGCACATTAAATCAGATGATTGTGGATAACTCCTCTTTGGCTTGGGAAGAATGACCAAAAACTAATATATCACTAAATCAAATGGTTGGTTAGATAAATAGTTGGGTGGATTTCCTAGCGCTAACTAGATCCTAAAAGTAAAAGCTTCTTTGGAGGCTACCAATCCATGCTTTTAAAAAATCAAGGTTTGAATGATAAAGATAAAGTACTTGCATAAATGATAGAAGATATTGAAATTGAATACAAGAAATTCTTGATAAATAAATTTATGAAATTAACTAATTATATAAATAATTAGGTCAATACCAATGCTAAATAGTTTGGGTATGGTTTAGAAAATAGGTTGGGGCTCTGTGAATAGATCAAGGAAAAGAAAGCTGGATTTGGTTAAGGTCTAGTGAATGAATATAGCTTGTTTTTATTTTGTCACATAATTACCATTGACAGTCAAGGTGATCGTCGATGGTTGGGGTGACCGTCCATGGTCAAGGTGGTTATCAGTGGTCAAGGTGATCGTTAATGGCCAGTATGGGTTTGAATAGCTTATTGGTTTTAGACATAATAGGTTATGGGTTGTTTACAGAAAGGTTATGTGGGTTGTTAAAGGTTGGTTAATGGTCATGAGGGAAAGAGAGAGCCTCATAGGTATCAAGGGTAAAGGCTTGGTACTTAGGTGGCTAATAATTCTCAAAGGGAACTCTGGTGGAAGAGGTAATGTATGGAATTACAAAACTATTGAAACTAAGTAATTAAAAATTAAAAAAAGAAAAATATACTTATCTTGTGGTTGATAGTTGATGGCTTGAAGGAATCTTGGAGTTGGGAAGATTTTTGATATCCTGAACCTACATCCTTTTTCTTCTACCCTATGATTCCGCTAAATTTTTTGATAATGATTACTCTAATAATTGCTCATCTTTTTCACCTCTTCTTCTTCTCTTTATATATAAGGAAGGGAGAGGTGGAAGTGTAGGTTCAAGAGGGGATCAACACCACATCCTAATTTTATTCTTCACATGCATAATTCATGAATGGATAAGAATAAAAAATCAAATTGGAGTTATTGTGGGAGTTTAGTGTATAGGTAGTGAAAACCTGATTATCAGCAGTCAGGGTGACCATCAATAGTCAGGGTGACCATCAATAGTCAGGGTGACTATTGATGGTCGAGGGTAAAGGATAAATTTGGGTAAAAAGGTGGGTTTAGCTAGTAGGTCAAGCTGATTAGAGTTAGGTATGGTTTTCATTTGAAAGGTCAAGGTTGGGCCCAAGGGGGTCTTGAGGTGGTCTTGGGGAGTTTCAATATTTGGAACAGTCGTGTGTGGATTTTTGGTGTCTACACATGGTATAGACTATATTTATAGTTTTATGCTTAATTGATGTTATTACTTGTATATAATAGCTAAGACTTTTCTTGTATATTATGTATGTCCCTCAACATATTCATTATCACCCTTTCATTTTCTTGTATATAATAGGTAAGACTTTGTGTGAATGGCCCTTATCCCTTGTGTATTATTATCACATATTCATGTCTATTGTGTGTATGGCCCTTGCCTTGTTTCAATGTGCAACATTCTTATGTTCTTTATGTATTATCCCTTGGTCTTTTGAGTGACATTTCTCTTGTTGTGTTTATGTGCTTGTTGATCTTGTTAAATTTGATTAGTTCCATGATCCATATCATGCATTAACTATTGCATATATTTATTCTATTACAAATACTACTATGAGTTTCTTTGATACATTTTTATAGATTTGACACTTTAGGTCTTATCTTACATGTTCCATAAATCATTAAATGGCACATATCTCACTATGACGGCATAAATTTTCACATATGTTATGATATTCAATGATTATATCTTGGTATTCATAATATATTAAAATTTTCTTTTGAGATGAGTGAATTTTAGGACACATCACTCACCTCAAAAGGGTAAATTTCAAATAAGCCTCTATAAGTAGAATTAATTTTAGATACAAAATACAATCTCATATAATTTAGAATGGTTGAAAAATTCAATTATTGGTATATATTTTGGTGACATATGCATTCACATTATAGGAAAATATTAAAGATTCATACATTTTTTATGCATTTGCATGGGCATATGTGCACAAGCTTCAAACAAAAATTATAAAGTTTACATCTACATATAAGTACATATTTTATATTTATCACATAGGGGCATGAGAAAATTTCATGCACACTATACTATTTTTCAAATTCAAGCGACAAGATACTAATTCATGCACACATTTTTGTCAAGTAAAAATTCATGATAATGGCAAAGATACCCTTCCATTATTCTATGAGATTTTTTAATTTAAAACTTCTATTATAAGTATCATAGGAACTAAGGAACAAAGTGATTAAAAAAATCTATATGCTATATATATACACCTAAAATCAATTGCTTCATTACAGTTGACTAATATTCTTATTAGTCAACACTAATTCTACTTAACCTATTTTATCCCACTAATTTATCCCATTCCTATTCCATTAATCTAATATACCCTTCCATTAATATACATTTATGAACCTTATTCATCCCATCTCTTTATTAATTTTCCTTAATCTCCCATTATCCTAATCTAATCATGTTTATCTATTATATGGTAATTTTTAATTCCCATAACCCCACCTAACCACCTACTAGCCTAACCCCTAGGTATTCCTACATCCCTAGGAATCCTAATCCTCATTTATCCCTTAATAAACCCCATTATCTACTAACCTAATCCTTAATCCCACTAGCCAATTTTAAATTCAAAAATATTCTAACTACCCACCCACCACCCTACACTAGCCTTCCCTAAAGCCCTAAAACCTATGGGGAAATTTCTAAAATTGGAAGATTCTAGAAATCTCTCCAATTTATCCCCTTTCCCTCTAGAATTATCTTATTCTAGAGATTTCCATGGAAATTCCTCAACCATCGATCTTATTCTCCCAAATTCAAATCTACGCCCTTGATCTTCCCTCCATTTATCTATTTAACTAACCTCTCCGTCCACCCTCAAAAAATGAATAATAATGACAAGGAAACCATTCCAAAATAATTCTATAAATCCTATTGCATATATATAATCAATTCATCAAACATCCATCAACAATCCAAAATCAAGCTATCACTTTGTCAGTCTAAGTCTAAATAATTTACTTACAAATCCTTGAAGGAGGTAACATAAGGCAAGGGAATTTGGTAAGCTTATTATAATTCTAATTTTTGTTATGAATCCTTCCTATTAAGTATTTTGTGTTTTGAGTGTGGATTTATCTTGTTTAAATTCATAGTGATCTCAAAATCTTGTTACATTGTGTCAGTAACAACACCCAATTGACAATAAAGTGTAAGAAAGGTCAAGAAGGTTTGGTCGATCCTATAATGGGTCATCAGCCTACAACCTCATTTGTGTATCCATTATATGGTGTGTAAATCAGGTTACACACCCATAAATTTAATAATAATAGGTTATGGCTTACTTTTTTGGGTGTGTGTTGTGTTAGACCCATGATGTTTATGAGCTGAGTCAACCTTTTACCTATCTAAGCCTACTAGGTCCTTTATGCATATCATATTGTATACTGTGTACTCATCACTCTATCATCCAGTGCATATCTCTCTCACTATCCTCTTTGTGTACATTCTAAATCATTATCCTCATATTACATCACCTACATCTCATCTTGTACATCCTAGTCATCATTGTATATAGTCTCTTTGTATACCTTTCTCTTTGTCATAACCACTCATCCTTAGCCATTTACATCTTACATCCTTATCCCAAATCCACATCATCACGTACTTACCATAGTCACCCCATCCTTTCCTAGGGTCACCATATCCCATTATCCTTGGTCATCACCCCATTATCTTCTACATCCTTGTCTAATCACTATCTTGTCCATCCCCTCCTAATCTAACCATATCTACCCACCACCACATCCACTTACATATCTTAATCACCATTTTATATCCATTATCTAAACCTATCATCTCCATCACAATCTTAGTATAACCATATCCCCATATAATTGATCATCCTACTCATCATTATTGTATATCTTAATCTCATCCTCTTGTACATAATTTATTCTCTTATAAATTTTACTAGACTCTCATAGTAGTCACATTCATCTATCATCCTAGTCACACCTTATCATAAGACCACCTCATCCATAATCAATCACACCTCACTTTGACCTTGCCTTATTCATTAATCACACTAGTATTAACCATTCCCATATCATTTTATTGACATCACCCCCTTACATATTTGATCATAACCCATCATCTAACCTAGTCCCATCTTATGTTACCATCCACATTCTATCCTAAGTCCACCTCATCCATAGTCCTAATTATCACTATACCATCTTGTCTCATTATCCCATCACCTTGTATATCCTTGTTTTACCTTCCTATACATAATTTATTTTCTTATACATCCTACTAGTCCTATCCCATCCTAGTCCCACCTATCATTCATATTTCCATCCATCACCTATCCTAATCACATTTTATCTCACCATCCACATTCTATCCTAATTCCACCTCTTCCATAGTCCTAAATCATATCCATACTATCTTGTCTCATTATCCCATCACCTTGTATATCCTTATTTTAACCTTTCTTAAACATAATTCACTCTTTTGTACATATTTTTAATCATGTCTTATCACTAGATCCATATGTCATTAGTCATCCCCTAATCACATCCTAATAATACCTCATCATCTATGTCTTATCTTAAATCTATCCCTAATCACTTGTCTTAACCTTACCTTCATCATCCATCTAGTCATCACCACATCTTATCCTAGTTGGATTCTAGGTCACATAGGGGTCTAAGCCATCCACCTTTCATTACCCCTTTATCATTTCATCATCACACTTATCCTTACTCCATTATCCTAGTCACCATCATCACCTAACCCTATCCCATCCTACCTTGAGAAAAATTAGTCTTAGCCCTTGAGCTAATCCTATCATCCTAATCCCCTTATCATCTTATCATCTTATCACCATCGTATCTTCTTGATCCACTTGGTCAAATATCATATCATAATCAATAGCTTGTTATAATATTGTCACCTTATTAGTCTCAATCTAGAAAACCCATCAATCATCCTTAGTCCAATCATCTTGCCTTATTCATAACTTTCGCCCATCATATCATCCTCTTGTTAGTTTGAATCTAGGCACCCATCACATTCCCAATCCTTTTACTAGCTTAACAACTAGTCACTGTTGATAAGTTGTTAGCCCTATTGCACTACCAATCTAACATTTGATCATAGTCCTTAATCCATTAGCCTATCTCATCTCCATCACTATCTATCCTACTATCTTGGTCCTTTCAATTTATTTTTGTTCAAGAACATTATCCAATCCTTATCCTACCTACCTCATCTATCATCTATCAACCATCACCATGGAACTAGACCCTACTTTCATTGACTAATATATACATGCCCATAAGGATGAGATCCTCTTGAAGTTCATTATGATGGTTATACCACTTCCTCAGCATATTGATCCCCTTTCACTCATTACACCTCCCATCTAAGCCCCTTCATGAGAATCCCATACCAATCCTCCATCCACTAGCCATAAACCATCATCTATCCATTCCCATATTAGCAAAGGGAGTCTAATCTTATCCACCTTGAACCACCACCAAATTATATCCACAACCATCTGATCATAAGTCCAATGCTTCCATGTCTAAGCCACAACATGAAGTGGGTCCTTATATTCCCCTTCCCATATAATTGGAAACCCTATTCAAACAACTAGTCACTACAAACATGATGGTCTATCCACCCATCTGACATCTTAATCCCACTAAGCTAATTCCCTCTTGGTATAAATATGACCAATATTATGCATATCATCCAACTTCAAGGTATACCATTAATTTGTGTCGACCTTTTCAAGATTTTGTCTAAGACGTCATTGACCATGGTGATATAGTAATAGAGGATGAACCAAATAAATCTAAAACCTTGGGTGGAAAAAAAAGGAATGCCGAGATTCCCTTCCTAATCATGATCAATATCCTCCCCTTCCAAGCCAAGGTTAAGATACTACTCCCATTTCTAATAAGTCCTCCATCAAATCTGAGTCTATCTCCCATAATCCTAGTCCTTCCAGCTCTCATGAACCCTTTCATGACCCTCTCTTTAAATACATCATTCCTCCATCATCTCCCTCTCACCCATCACATCAAATACCCCATGTCGAGGGGTTAATCATGAACAATAAATCTCCTATTAGCAGCATTATATCTTATGTATTGGAGTTAGCTTCAAATTTAGCATAGGTCTTATCTTTCATGGGATCATGTTTAACACCTATGTCTAAATTAGATTCCTCATCAGTAATATCATCTCTCATTAATGCTAATAATGTCTATCTTTTATAGGATACATATAATCTAGATACCACTAATTCATTACTAGGCATATCTTTTTATTCCATTCCAGATGATGACATCATAAATGATTTCTTGCAAGTTTTATCTATTGAAGATTATCATAATGAGTCTAATCATCTTTTGGATGCATCTACTACAGCTAGTCCTAGTGATCCTTTTACTGATCTTGAGGAGATTTTCTTTGATGTCAAAATTAGGTCTCGTAGGAATCCCTATGAGTTATATGTTGCCCCATCATCACTCATTAACCTCATCATTCCCTCACCACCATCTTCATCCATCATGGACCCTTTTCTCCTCATCAATGATCATTTAATCACTTCCCTCCATAAGGATGAATAGGAACATGCATTGTTGGACCCTTCCTTGAGTAGAATAATGTGTGCCACCAATCTAAAGGTCTAAGAAATTATTCAAAAACTAAATCCTAATAATCAATTCATATTTCATCATATCACTCAAAGTCAATAAAAATCAAAACATCGACCTACTTTAACAACAACTCCCTAGTGAAACTCGTAAACTAACATTAGGGATCCATCAAAGTCAAAATAATCAATCAATATTCCTTGGTGAAGCCCAAAATAAAGCACCAAGGGATAATCAAGATCAAATCAAGTCAAATTCTCAAAATCATATGGATGATAATCCATCAAATAATCAGATCAAAATTGAACCACAAAGTCAAAGTATCTTAGATCTCCTACAGTCTTTAATAACTTAGCACCAATCAAATGAAGAATGTCCAATCCCTCCAATGATGTATGTAACTACTATTCATAATCCTCCATCACCTATCACACTATTATATCTTAATACTATCATCCATTTAAGTCCCATACATCAAAATAAAGCTCTAATATAATCCATACCTTGCATCACCCTCTTAGGTAGCATTGTCCCTCCTATGGGCAATGATGATACCTGGTCTAGATATCTAGAGGGGTCACCATCAAGAATCACTAAAGGCCACAAGGACATCCAAGAATATAGAATCCATAATAGAATATGTGTTTTCTAAATTATCCATCAAATTCACATACCTTGCATCTCACCCATCATCTAATAAATTGAGATGCCATCCATTAAAAAAAATCCATCTAATGGTGAAAACCAGTCTTTTGGCACCTTGGGCAAGTACCATGATTAAATATAATTTTTGGAATCATGGTAAAATAATATATTATTCACATTATTCCTCAACACTTTGGGGAAAATCATCCATTTCATAGCCTCTCCATCCTTCCCACTTATCACATCCCTCATCCACATTGTCTGTATCACCCCTCATCTTATCCCTTGCTCCATTATCCATTGGTCCATCATCCACCATCATACCATGCATTATGTATCTTATTCCCTCCCATATTAACCTTCATAAGGAAGAAAAAGGTGTCTTGATAAATTTCCCAAACCATCTTTGCATATCCTCCAATGGACACTTGAGCAAATAACCATCTGGTTCCTTCACAACATGGTCATTGACTATCCCTATTCGTTTCATCCTAAGTCCCCATTATCATCATTCTTTTTCATCCCATCCATCATACCTCCATCCTTATCTTAGTTTATATAATTTTTATTTCCTTTGCCAGTAATCCCATTTATATAATTTATATACATATACCCCAAAAAGCATTAAAACTTGAAAAATGTCAAAAAACCTAAAAATCATAAAAATTTAAGAAATCTAGCAATAGTCCATGATGTTTTGTCTTACATGCAATCCCCTAGTTGTATCCATCTCCACCCATCTCATATTTTCCCATATTTTAGATACCACATTTCATCTTGAGACCAAATTGGAGTGGTCACCCATCTCTTCATCTCTTTATCATCCTTAGCCTAGGCATTATTGGCACACAACACTTTGTCAAGAATTTAATCTAGCACCCATCACTTCTTATCAAGGCCTTTTCATAGCTAGAACCCATCAAGTTAAACTTTGCCAGTATGGAAGGTACTTGACCCCATCATTGTCCTTATCATTTCCTCTTCATGTCTAGCACCCATCCAATCACTTTTCCTATCATGAAAGGTATTTGATCTCATCATCATCTCCTAGTCTCCTTGTTAGATTGGATCGTTATAGGGCCTTATCTATTGGTAATCCTTGGTCATCACTTTTATGAATCACCTTCCTTGGCCTTTTTTTATTTGGTTTTAAGATTAAATCAATATTTAAATACCATATCATACCTCATCATTTCATCCATCCTTCCATCTTAAACTAGGGACAACACCTTCATCTTCATCTTAATCATCATCATCCTATCCAAATCCAAGTCTATCCTCCATCCCCATCACATAATGATTATCCTAATCCAACCCATCATCCAATCACTAATCCTATTATTAGGTAAGACATTGGGACACTGCATGTATATACTTGTATGTTTTTCCTGTTTGTTGTTTGTCTTCTTTGTATGATTGTATATATCTTGGTCATGTTAATATCATGGGGCATCTTGTCAACCACTATATTTTTGGATTACTTAGACTTAAATGATAATTATGACATTGTGATGGCTTGAGCACCAATATCCTCATCATTCCTCTAATCATCTCATTAGCCCTAATCTAATTCTCTCAATCTATCCAACCAACATTCAATATTTCATCCTCATCTCATAATCTAGATCATATACTTTAATCACTAACAAGCCTAATCATACTTTTCATAACCATTTTATAAACACTAATCATCATCATCATCATTGTCCTCTATCCTCTCATCAAAACTACATCAGCCTGAGGTCTTGTTAGACTATGTAGGCAACACATGGTTACTATTTTGTACCCAAGGATAGATCAGCCACTATCCTTATAATCCATCATCATCCCTATGTCTTTTAGTCACTTGATCATATAGATTCTTCTTTATCATCACCTACATCATCTTGATTGACTTAGCTTTGAGCTACATCCATCCTTAATATAATCAAATCATCAGTCTCATCCTGGCTTAAATCTATCCCTTGTATGCATTCTTTCTTGGGATATGTCCAAAGCTTATGGCCCTTTAATCCTATCACCATTATATTATGGTTGATTCTACCTTGGGATGTCTAAAACCATGACACACATCATATTTTCTCCTTGTGAATGTATCCTTGCCAGAGGAATCAACAGTTTATAGCTCATTACTCAAGTCAACCTCTATTTTCTTCTTCATCTATCCCACATCTGACATCCCATCCCCTCATATATCCATTTCATCCCACCCATCATTTCTTATTTTGAGTGGCTCTTCCTTGCATGTCCCCTTGAGGGGGCATCATATCCACTAACATCATCTACTAATAATTCATCTATGACATGGTTTTTCTTTCAAAGACCATTACTCCTTCCACTTCTTCCACTTGTAATGCCCTTTCAAAGAGGGGGAAAATATATACACCTAAAATCATTTGCTTCATTATAGTCAACTAATATTCCTATTAGTCAACACTAATGCCACTAAAGCTATTTTATCCCACTAATTTATCCCATTCCTATTTCATTAATCTAATATCCCCTTCCATTAATCTATAGTTACTAACCTTATTCATCCCATCTCTTTATTAATTTTCCCTAATCTCCCATTATCCTAATCTAATCATTTTTATCTATGATATGGTAATTTTTAATTCTCATAACCCCACCTAACAACCTACTAGATTATCCCTTAGGTATTCCTACATCCCTAAGAACATTATTCCTCATTTAGCCCTTAATAAACCCCATTATCTAATAACTTGCTCCCTAATCCCACTATCCATTTTTAAATTCAAAAATATTCTAACTACCCACCCACCATCCTACACCATCCTTCCATAAACCCCTAAAACCTATGGGGAAATTTCTACAATTGGAGGATTCTAGAAATCTCTCTAATTTAGCCCCTTTCCTTCTAGAATTTTCCTATCAAAGAGATTTCCATGGAATTAAAAATTCCATGGAAATTCCTCAACCATTGATCTTATTCTCCCAAATTCAAATTTAAGCCCTTGATCTTCCCTTCATTTATCTATTTAACCAACCTCTCCCTCCACCCTCAAACAATGAAGAAGAATGATAGGGAAACCATACCAAAATAATTCTATAAATCCTATTGCACATATATAATCAAGTCATCAAGCATCCATCAACAATCCAAAATCAAGATATCAATTTGTCAATTTGAGTCTAAATCATTTACTTGCAAATCATAAAAGGAGGTAACATAAGGCAAGGGAATTGGGTAACCTTATTATCATTCTGATTTGCTTTATAAATCCATCCTATTGAGTAGTTTTTGTTTTGAGTTTGGATTTATCTTCTTTAAATTCATAGTGAGCTCAAAATCTTGCTACATTGCATCAATAACAACACCCAAGTGACCATTAAGTAAAAAAAAGGTCGAGAGGGTTCGGTCGATTCTATAATGGGTCACTAGCCTTTAACCTCACTTGTGTAGTCATTAGATGGTGTGGACATTAGGTTACACACCCATTAGTTTAATAATCATAGGTTATGGCTCACTTGTTTGGGTGTGTGTTGTGTTAGACCCATGTTATTTGTGAGCTGAGTCAACCTTTTACCTATCTGAGCCTATTTAGGTCTTATGCACATACCATCTTGTATATTTTATCCTCATCATTTTATAATATTGTGCATATCTCTCTCACTATCCTTTTTGTGTACATTATAAATCATCATCCTCATCATTATCTTCATATTAAATCACATACATCTCATCTTGTACATCCTAGTCATCATTGTATATAGTCTCTTTATATACCTTTCTCTTTGTCATAACCACTCATCCTTAGCCATTTACATCTTACATCCTTATCCCAAATCCACATCATCACCCATTTACCATAGTCACCCTAGCCTTTCCTAGTCTCACCATATCCCATTACCCTTGGTCATCACCCTATTATATTCTACATCCTTGCCTAATCACTATCTTGTCCATCCCCTCCTAATCTAACCATATCTACCCACCACCACATCTACTCGTACATCTTAATCACCATTTTATATCCATTATCTAAACCTATCATCTCCATCATAATCTTAGTCTAAACATATCCCCCTATCATTGATCATCCTACTCATCATTATTGTATATCCTAATATCATCCTCTTGTACATAATTTATTATCTTGTAAATTTTACTAAACTCCCATAGTAGTCACATTTATCCATCATCCTAGTCATACCTTATCATAAGACCACCTCATCCATAATCAATCACACCTCACTTTGACCTTGCCTTATTCATCAATCACACTAGTCTTAATCATTCTTATATCATTTTATTGACATCATCCCCTCACATATTTGATCATAACCCATCACCTAACCTTGTCCTATAGTATGTTACCATCCACATTATATCCTAAGTCCACCTCATCCATAGTCAGAATCATCCCCATACCATCTTGTCTCATTATCCCATCACCTTGTATATCCTTGTTTTACTTTCCTATACATAATTTATTTTCTTATACATCCTACTAGTCCTATCCCATCCTAGTCCCATCTATCATTCATCTTTCCATCCATCACCTATCCTAATCACATTTTATCTCACCATCTACATTCTATCCTAAGTCCACCTCATCCATAGTCCTAAATCAGCTCCATATCATCTTGTCTCATTATCCCATCACCTTGTGTATCCTTTTTTTACCTTGACTCAACATAATTCACTCTTTTGTACATCCTATTAATCATATGTCTCATCACTAGATCCATACATCATTAGTCATCCCCTAATCACATCCTAATTATACCTCATCATCCATGTCTTATCTTAAATCCATACCTAATCACATGACTTGACCTTATCTTCATCAACCATCTAGTCATCACCTCATCTTATCCTAGTTGGATTCTAGGTTACATGTGAGTCTTAGCCATCCACCTTTCATTACCCCTTTATCATTTCATCATCACACTTATCCTTATTACATTTTCCAAATCATCTTCATCACCTAATCCTACCCCATCCTACCTTGAGAAAAATTAGTCTTAGGGCTTGAGCTAATCCTATCATCCTAATCCCCCTATCATCCTATCATCTTATCACCATCCTATCATCTTAATCCACTTGGTCAAATCTCATATCAGAATCAATAGCTTGTTAACATCTTGTCACCTTGTCAGTCTCAATCTAGCAAACCCATCAATCATCCTTAGTCCAATCATCTTGGCTTATTCATAATTATCACCCATCATATCACCCTCTTATTAGTTTGAATCCAAGCACCCATCACATTCCCAATCCTTTTATTAGCTTGACAACTAGACATTATTGATAAGTTTTTAGCACCTATTACACTATCAATCTGATATTTAATCATAATCCTTAATCCATTAGCCTATCTCATCTCCATCATTACTTATCCTACTAGCTTAGTCCTTTTGATCTATTTTTGTTTAAGAACATTATCCAATCCTTATCCAACCTACCTCATCCATCATCTATCAATCAACACCATGGAACTAAACCCTACTTTTATTGACTAATACATACATGCCCATAAGGATGAGATCCTATTGAAGTTCATTATGATGGGTGTACCAATTCCTAAGGGTATTGATCCCTTTCACTCATTTCACCTCCCTTCTAAGCCTTGTCATGTGAATCACATACCAATCCTCCATCCGCTAGCCATAAACCATCATCTATCCATTCTCATATTAGTAAATTGAATCCAATCTTGGCCACCTCAAACCATCCACCCAATTATATCTATAACCATATGATCATAACTCCAATGCTTCCATGTCCAAGCCACAATGTGAAGTGGGTCCTTATACTCCCCTTCCCATATCATTAGAAGCCCAATTTAGACAACTTGTCATTGCAAACATGATGGTTTATCAACCCATCTGACATCTTGATCCCACTAAGCCAATACCCTCTTGGTATAAAGATGACCAATATTGTGTATATCATCCAACTTGGGGGCATACCATTAATCATTTTTAACCTTTTCAAGATTTTATCCAAGACCTCATTGATCATGGTGATATAGTAATAGAGGATAAACCAGATGAATCTAAAACCCTGGGTGAACAAAATAAGGAATTCCAAGATTCCCTTCCCAATCATGATCAAAATCCTCCCCTTCCGAGCCAAGGTCCAGATACCACTCCCATTTTTGATAAATCCTCTATCAAAGCTGATTTTATCTCCCATAATCCTAGTCCGTCCATCTATCATGAACCCTTCCATGACCCTCTCCTTGAATCCATCATTCCTTCATCATTTCCTTCTCACCCATCACATCAAATACCCAATGTTGAGAGGTTAATCATAAATAATGAATCTCCTATTTGAAGCATTATGTATTATGCATTGGAGTCAGCTTCAAAGTCATCATATGTCTTATATTTCATGGGATCATGTTCAACACCTGTGTCTAAATTAGATTCCTCATCAGCAATATCATCTCTCATTGATGCTAATAATGCTTATCTTTTAGAGGATACATATAATCTAGATACCTCTAATTTATTACTAGGAATATATTTTGATTTCATTCTAGATGATGACATCATAAATTATTTCTTACAAGTTTTATATATCAAATATTATTATAATGAGTTTGATCCTCCTTTGGATGCATCTTCTATAGCTAATCCTAGTGATCCTTTTCTTGATCTTCATGAGATTTTCTCTAATGTTGAAACTAGGTATCCTATGAACCCTTATGAAGACTATGTTGCCCCATCACCACTCATTAACCTCATCATTCCCTCATCACCATCTTTATCCATCATGGACCCTTTTCTCCTCATCAATGATCATTTAATCACTTCCCTCCATAAGGATGAATAGGAGCATGCATATTTGGACCCTTCTTTGAGTAGTATAATATGTGCCACCAATCCAAAGGTCCAATAAAATATTCCAAAAGTCAATCATAATAATCAAGTCATCTTTGATCCTATCACTCAAAGTTAATAAAAATAAAATCATTAGACTACTTCAACAAGATCTCTCCCTAGTTAATCCCTTAAATTGGCACTAAGGACCCATCAAAGTCAAAATAATCAATCAATATTCCTTGGTGAAGCCCAAAATTAGGCACTAAGGGCTAGTCAAAATCAAATCTAGTCAAATGATCAAAATCATATGGCTGATAATCCATCAAATAATGAGATCAAAAATGAACCAAAAAGTCAAAGTATCTTAGATATCCTACAATCTTTTATCACTTGGCACTAATCAAATGAAGAATGTTTGATCCCTCTAAGGATGTATGTGACTACTACTCTTAATCCTCAATCACCCATCACACCATCATATCTTGATCCTATTATCCATTCAAGTCCCATACATCAAAATCAATATTTAATAGAATCCATACCTCACATCACCCTTCCAGGTAGCATTGTCTCTCTTAGGGGCAATGATGATACCTAGTCTATATATCTGGAAGGGTCAACATCAAGAATCACTAAAGGCCACTAGGACATCCAAGCATCTAGCATCCATAACAAAATAGGAGTTGGCTAAATTATCCATCAAATTCCCATTCCTAGTTTTTATCCTTGGTATTCCATTTGCTAGTAACCCCATTTATACATTGTATATACATATACCCCAAGAAAAACACTAAAAATTAAAAAATTAAAAAAAACCTAAAAATCATTTTTTTTTAAATATAACAATAGTCCATGATGTTTTGTCTTACACAAAATACCCTAGTCACATCCATCTCCATCCATCTCATATTGTCCCATCTTTTAGATACCACATTTCATCTTGAGACCAAATTAGAGTGGTCACCCATCTCTCCATCTTTTTATCATCCTTGGCTTCGACATTATTGGCACACACCACTTTGTCAAGAATTTAATCTAGCACCCATCACTTCCTATCAAGGCCTTGTCATATTTGGAACCCATCCAATTAACCTTTGCCAGTATGGAAGGTAATTGATCCCATCATTGTCCTTATCATTGCCTCTTCATGTCTAGCACCCATCCAATCACTTTTTCTATCATGAAAGGTATTTGATCTCGTCATCATCTCCTAGTCTCCTTGTTAGATTGGATCCTTATAGGGCTTTATCTATTGGTAATCCCTTGTCATCACTTTTATGAATCACCTTCCTTGGCCATTTTTTGATTTGGTTTCAAGATTAAATCAATATTCAAAGACCTTATCACACCCCATCATCTCATCCATCCTTCCATCTTAAACTAGGGGCAACACCTTCATCTTCATCCTAATCATCATCATCCTATCCAAATCCAAGTCTATCCTCCATCCCCATCACATCATGATTATCCTAATCCAATCCATCATCAAATCACTCATATTATTATTAGGCAAGATATTAGGACACTACATGTGTATACTTGTATGTTTTGCCTATTTTTTATTTGTCTTACACACAAACAATCATAAAAATTATAAAAATTTAAGAAATCTATTAATAGTCCATGATGTTTTATCTTACACACAATCCCCTAATCGTATCCATCTCCATCCATCTCATATTGTCCCATTTTTTGGATACCACATTTCATCTTGAGACTAAATTGGAGTGGTCACCCATCTCTTCATCTCTTTATCATCTTTGGCCTAGGCATTATTGGCACATAACACTTTGTCAAGAATTTAATATGGCACCCATCACTTTTTATAAAAGCCTTTTCATATCTGGAACCCATGTAATTAACCTTTGCTAGTATGGAAGGTACTTAATCCTATCATTATCCATATCATTACCTTTTAATGTATAGCACCCATCCAATCACTTTTGCTAGCATGAATTGTATTTGATCCTTTCACCATCTCCTAGTCTCCTTGTTAGATTGGATCCTTGTAGGGCCTTGTCTATTGGTAATCCTTGGTCATCACTTTTCTAAATCACCTTCCTTATCCATTTTTTAATTTGGTTTCAAGATTAAATCAATATTCAAAGACTTTATCATACCACATCATGTCATCCATCCTTCCATCTTAAACTAGGGGCAACACCTTCATCTTCATCCTAATCATCATCATCATCATCATCATCATCATCATCATCCTATCCAAATCCAAGTCTATCCTCCATCCCCATCACATCATGATTATCCTAATCCAACCCATCATCCAATCACTCATCTTATTCTAGATATTTTCATGGAATTAAAAATTCCATGGAAATTCCTCAACCATTTATCTTATTCTTCCAAATTCAAATCTAAGCCCATGATCTTCCCTCCATTTATCTATTTAACTAACCTCTCCCTCCACCCTTAAACAATGAAGAAGAATGATAGGGAAACCATGAAAAAATAATTATAGAAATCCTATTGCATATCTATAATTAAGTCATCAAACATCTATCAACAATCCAAAATCAAGCTATCACATTATCAATATGAGTCTAAATCATTTACTTGTAAATCCTAGAAGGAGGTAACATAAGGCAAGGGAATTCAATAAGCTTATTATCATTCTGATTTACTTTATAAATCCTTCATATTGAGTAGTTTGTGTTTTGACTTCTAATTTATCTTACTTAAATTCATAGTGAGCTAAAAATCTTGCTATATTACATCAGTAATAATGCCCAAGTGACCATCAAGTGTAAGTAAGGTCGAGAGGGTTTGGTTGATTCCATAATAGGTCACTAGCCTACAACCTCACTTGTGTAGCTATTAGATGGTGTGGACATCAAGTTACATAACCATCAATTTACTAATCATAGGTTGTAGCTTACTTGTTTGGGTGTGTGTTGTGTTAGATCCATGTTGTTTGTGAGCTGAGTCAGCCTTTTACCAATCTGAGCCTATATAGGTCCTTTGTACATATCATCTTGTGTATTTTATCCTCATCATTCTATCATCTTGTGCATATATCTCTCACTATCCTCTTCTTTTACATTCTAAATCATCAACCTCAACATTATCCTCATCTTAAATCACCTACATTTCATCTTATACATCCTAATCATCATTATATATACTCTCTTTATATACCTTTCTCTTTGTCATAACCACTCATCCTTATCCATTTACATCTTACATCATTATCCCAAATCCACATCATCACCCACTTACCATAGTCACCCCATCCATTCCTAGTCTCACCATATCCCATTATCCTTGGTCATCACTCCTTTATCTTCTACATCCTTTCCTAATCACTATTTTTTCCATCCCCTCTTTTTATAACCATATATACCCACCACTACATCCACTTGCACATATTAATCACCATTTTATAGCCATTATCTAATCCTACCATCTCCATCATAATCTTAGTCTAACCATATCCCCCTATCATTGATCATCCTAATCATTATTATACTATGTCCTAATCTCATCCTCTTGTACATAATTTATTCTCTTATAAATTTTACTAGACTCCCATAGTAGTCACATTCATCCATCATCCTAGTCACACCTTGTCATAAGACCACCTCATCCATAATCAATCACACATCACTTTGAACTTGCCTTATTCATCAATCACACTAGTCTTAATCATTCCCATATCATTTTATTGACATCACCCCCTTAAATATTTGATCATAACCCATCACCTATCCTAATCCCATCTTGTGTTACCATCCACATTTTATCCTAATTCCACCTCATACATAATCCTAATCATCCCCATACCATCTTGTCTCATTATCCCATCACCTTGTATATCCTTGTTTTACCTTCCTATACATAATGTATTTTTTTGTACATCATAATAGACATATCCCATCCTATTCCCACATATAATTAATCTTTCCATCCATCATCTATCTTAATCACATTTTATCTCACCATCCACATTCTATCCTAAGTCCACCTCATGCATAGTCCTAAATCATCTCCATACCATCTTGTCTCATTATCCCATCACCTTTTATATCCTTATATTTACCTTTCTTGAACATAATTCACTCCTTTTTACATCCTTTTAATCACTTCTTATCACTAGATCCATACATCATTAGTCATAGCCTAATCACATCCTAATCATACCTCATCATCCACATCTTATCTTAAATCCATACCTGATCACTTATCTTGACCTTATCATCATCAACCATCTAATCATCACCTCATCTTATCATATTTGGCTTCTAGGTCACATACGGGTCTAAGCCATCCACATTTCATTACACCTTTATCATTTCATCATCACAATTATCCTTATTCCATTGTCTTAATCACCTTCATCACCTAATCCTACCCCATCCTACCTTGAGAAAAATTAGTCTTAGGCCTTGAGATAATCCTATCATCCCAATCCCCCTATCATCCTATCATCCTAATTCACTTGGTCAAATATCTATCAAAATCAATAGCTTGTTAGCATCTTGTCACCTTGTCAACATCAATCTAGAAAACCCATCAATCATCCCTTGTATAATCATATTTCCTTATTTATAATTAGCATCTATCATATCATCCTCTTGCTAGTTTAAATATAGGCCCCCATCACATTCCCAATCCTTTTTTTAGCTTGACAACTAGACATGGTTGATAAGTTGTTAGCACCTATTGCACTATCAGTCTAACATTTGATCATAGTCCTTAATCCATTAGCCTATCTCATCTCCATCATTACCTATCCTAATATCTCGATCCTTTTGATCTATTTTTATTCAATAACCTTATCCAATCCTTATCCTACCTACCTCAGCCATCATCTATCAACCATCACCATTGAAATTGACCCTACTTTCATTGACCAATACATACATACCCATAAGGATGAGATCCTCTTGAAGTTAATTATTATGGTTATACCACTTTTTGAGGGTATTGATCCCCTTTCACTCATTTTAACTCCTATCCAATCCCTATCATGTGAATCCTATACCAATCCTCCATCCACTAGCCATAAACCATCATCTATCCATTCCCATATTAGCAAGGGGAATCCAATCTTATCCACCTCAAATCCATTCACGTAGTTATATGCACAACCATGTGATCATAATTCCAATGTTTCCATGTCTATGCCACAAAGTGAAGTATGTCCTTCTACTCCCCTTCCCATATCATTGGAATCCCTATTCAAACAACTAGTCACTACAAAAATGATGGCCTATCCACCCATCTGACATCTTGATCTTACTAAGCCAATGTCCTCTTGGTATAAAGATGACCAATATTGTGCATATCACTAAACTTGGGGGCATACCATTAATTGATGTTGACATTTTCAAGATTTTGTCCAAGACCTCATTGACTATGGTGATATAGTAATAGAGGATGAACCAAATGAATCTAAAACCCTGGGTGAACAAAATAAGGAATGCCAAGATTCCCTTCCCAATCATGATCAAGATCTTCCCCTTCTAAGCTAAGGTCAATATACCACTCCCATTTTTGATAAATCCTCTATCAAGGCCAATTATATCTCCCATAATCCTAGTCCTTCCATCTCTCATAAACCCTTCTATGACCCTCTCCTTGAATCCATAATTCCTCCATCATCTCCCTCTCACCCATCACAATCAATACCCCATGTTGAGAGGTCAATCATAGACAATGAATCTCTTATTACAAGCATTATATTTTGTGCATTAGATTCAGCTTCAAAGTCATCACAAGTCTTATCTTTCATGGGATCATGTTCAACAACTATGTCTAAATCAAATTCCTCATCATCAATGGCATCTTGCATTGATGCTAATAATGCCTATCTTTTAAAGGATACATATAATCCAGATACCTTCAATTCATTATTAATCATATATTTTGATTCCATTCTATATTATGACATCATAAATGATTTATTTCAAGTTATATCTATCAAATATTATTAAAATGAGTCCAATCCTCTTTTGGATGCATCTACTACAGCTAGTCGTAGTGATCTTTTTATTGATCTTGAGGAGACTTTCTTCAGTGTCAAAATTGGGTCTCCTAAGAACCCCTATGAATATTATGCTTCCTCATCACCACTAATTGAAGTCATCATTCCCTCACCACCATATTTAACCATCATAGACCCTTTTCTCCCCATCAATGATCATTTAATCACTTCCCTCCACAAGGATGAACATGAGCATGCATCATTGGACCCTTGAGTAGTATAATGTGTGCCACTAATCCAAAGGCCCAAGAAAATATTCCAAAAGTCAATCATAATAATCAATTAATATTTTATCCTATCATTTAAATTCAATAAAAATCAAATCATCAACCTACTTCAATAGTATCTCTCCCTAGTGAAGCCCATAAACTGGCTCTTGGGACCCATTGAAGTCAAAATAATTAGTCAATTTTCCTTGGTGAAGCCCAAAATTAGGCACCAAGGGATAGTAAAAATCAAATCCAATTAAATTCTCAAAATCATATGGATAATAATCCATCAAATAAGAAATGAACCATAAAGTCAAAGTATCTTGGATCTCTTGCATTCTTTTATCACTTAGCACTAATCAAATGAAGAATGTCCAATTCCTCCAATGATGTATGTGAATGCTAGTCCTAATCCTCCATCACCCATCACACCATCTTATCTCAATCCTATCATCCATTCAATTCCCATACATCAAAATCAAGTTCTAATAAAATCTATACCTCACATCACCCTCCTAAGTAGCTTTGTCTCTCCTAGGGTCAACGATAATACCTGGTTTAGATATCTAGAGGGGTCACCATCAATAATCACTAAAGGCCACCAGGACATCCAAGCATCTAGCATTAATAATATAATAGGTGTTGGCTAAATAATCCATCAAATTTATATGCCTTGAATCTTACCCATCATATAATAAATTGAGATGCCATCCATAAAAAGAAACATCCATCCAATGGTGAAAACCAATCTTATGGTGCCTTGGGAAAGTACCATGATGAAAACCAATTTTTGGCATCATGGTAAAATAATATATTACCCACATTTTTCCTCAATACTTGGGGGTAAATCCATTTATTTCATATCTTCTCCATCCTTCCCACCTATCACATCCATCATCCACCTTGTCTATATCACCCCTCATCTTATCCCTTATTCCATTATCCATTAGTCCATCATACCATGCATTATGTCTCTTCTTCCCTCCCATCTTGACCTTTATAAGGAAGCATAAGCTATCTTTATAAATGTCTTGAACCATCTTAGCATATTCTCTAATGGACACTCAGGCAAATAATCATTTGGTTCCTTCATGACATGGTCATTGGCTATCCCTAGTCCATTCATCCTTGGTCCCCATTATCATTATCCTTTGTCATCCCATCCATCATCCATCCATACTTCTCCTAGTTTTTAGGCTTGGTATTCACTTTGCTAGTAGCCCCATTTATACATTGTATATACATATACCCCCAAAAAAGCACTAAATTTTGAAAAATGTCAAAAAACCTAAAAATCATAAAAAATTTAAAAATCTAGCAATAGTTCATGATGTTTTATCTTACACACAATACCCTAGTTGCATTCATCTCATATTGTCCCATATTTTGGATACCACATTTCATCTTGAAACTAAATTGGAGTGGTCACCCATCTCTCCATCTCTTTATCATCCTTGGCCTAGGAATTATTGGCACACACCACTTTGTCAAACATTTAATCTAGCACCCATCACTTCCTATCAAGGCCTTTCATATCTAGCACCCATCTAATTAGCCTTTGCTAGTATGGAAGGTGCTTGATCCCATCATTGTCTTTATCATTACCTCTTCATGTCTAGCACCCATCAAATCACTTTTGCTAGCATAAAAGGTATTTGATCCCATCATCATTGCTAAGTCTCCTTGCTAGATTGGATCCTTATAGGGCCTTTTCTATTGCTAATATCTGGTCATCACTTTTATAAATCACCTTCCTTGTCCATTTTATAATTTGGTTTCAATATTAAATCAATATTCAAAGACCTTATCACACCCCATCATGTCATCCATCCTTCCATCTAAAATTAGGGGAAACACCTTAATCTTCATCCTAATTATCATCATCATCATCATTCCAAATCCAAGTCTATCCTTTATCCCCATCACATCATGATTATCCTAATCCAACCCATCATCCAATCACTCATCCTATTATTAGGTAAGACATTGGGACACTGCATGTATATAATTGTATGTTTTGTATGCTTGGTGTTTGTCTTCTTTGTATGACTATATATATCTTGTTTATTTTATGTATTGATTGCATCATGTCTCTTTTTTTCTATTGGGTTATGAATGATGATTCTATTAGACACTAAAAGAGCCCTCAAGGTTGCAGAGTTCACTAATTTCCCATGCACTTTGGTATAATGTCCTCTTGGTCATGTTGATATCATGGGGCATCTTGTCAAGCCCTATATTTTTGGATTACTTAGACTACAATGAGAATTATGACATTATGATGGCTTGATCACCAACATCCTCATCATTCCTCTAATCATCTCATCACCCCTAATCTAAATCTCTCAATCCATCCAACTAACATTCAATATTTCATCCTTATCTCATCATCTGCATCATATCCTTGAATCACTAACAAGCCTAATCATCCTTATCATAACCATTTTATAAACACTAATCATCATCATCAACATCATCATAATCATCATCATCATCATTATCCTCTATTCTCTCATCAGAATTACATCAGCCTGAGGTCTTGTCAAACTATTTAGGTAGAACTTGGTCATGGTTCCAAGCTCAATTATAACTCAGCTACTATCCTTATCATCCATCATCATCCCTCAATATTTTGGTCACTTGATCATATCAATTATCCTTTATCATCACCTACATCATCTTGATCAATTTATCTTTGAGCTACATTTATTTTTAATCTAATCAAATCATCAGTCTTATCCTAGCCTAAAGCTCTCTCTTACATGCATTCTTACTTTGGATACATTCAAAGCTTATGGCCCTTTGATCCTATCATCATTTTGTTATGGTTTATTCCCCCTTGGGATGTGTCTACAACTGTGACACCCATCATATTTCATCCTTGTGTATGTGCCCTTGCTAGGGGCATCAATAGTTTATAGCTCATTGCTCAAGTCAACCTCTATTTTATTCTTCATCTATCCCATATCTAGCATCCCATCTCCTCATCTATCCATCTCATCTCACCCATCATTTCTTATTTTGAGTGGCCATTTGGCTCATTATTTCCTACATGTCCCCTTGAGGGGGCATCATATCCACTAACATCATCTACTAATAATTCATCCATGACATGGTTTTTATTTGAAATACCATTAATTTTTCCAATTCATCCACTCATAATGCCCTTTCAAAGAGGGTAAAAATTTATACACCTAAAATTGCTTGTTTCATTACAGTCAACTAATATTCCTATTAGTCAACAATAATTCTACTTAACCCATTTTATCCTACTAACTTATCCCATTCCTATTCCATTAATATAATATCCCCTTCCATTAATCTAAATTTACTAACCTTATTCATCCCATCTCTTTATTAATTTTCCCTAATCTCCCATTATCCTCATCTAATCCTATTTATCTATTATATGGGAGTTTTAAATTCCCATAACGCCACCTAACACCTACTAGCCTACCCCCTAGCTATTCCTACATCCATAGGAATCCTAAACCTAATTTATCCCTTAATAAACCCCATTATCTACTAACCTACTCCCTAATCGCACAAGCCAATTTTAATCTTAGGCCTTGAGCTATTCCTATCATCCCAATCCCCCTATCATCCTATTATCTTACCATTATATCATCCTAATCTACTTGGTCAAATCTCATATCATAATCAATAGTTTGTTAGCATCTTGTCACCTTGTCAGTCTCAATCTATCAAACCCATCAATCATCCCTAGTCTAACCATATTCCTTATTCATAACTAGCACCCATCATATCATCCTCTTACTAGTTTAAATATAGGCACCCATCACATTCCCAATCCTTTTGATAGCTTGATAACTAGACATTATTGATAAGTTGTTAGCCACTATTACACTATCAATCTGACATTTGATCATAGTCCTTAATCCATTAGCCTATCTCATCTCTATCATTACCTATCCTACTAGCTTAGTCCTTTTGATCTATTTTTGTTCAAGAACCTTATCCAATCATTATCCTACCTTCCTCTTCCATTATCTTTCAACCATCACCATAGAACTAGACCCCACTTTCATTAACCAATACATACATGCCCATAAGGATGAGATCTTGAAGTTCATTATAATGGGTGTACCACTTCTTGAGGGTATTGATCCCCTTTCACTCATTGCACCTCCTATCTAAGCCCTATCATGTGAATAACGTATCAATCCTCCATCTGCTAGCCATAAACCATCATCTATCCATTCCCATATTAGGAAAGGGAATCCAATCTTGGCCACCTAGAATCCATCCACCCAGTTATATCCACAACCATTTGATCATAATTTCAATGCATCCATGTCTAAGCCACAATGTGAAGTGGGTCCTTATACTCCCCTTCTCATATCATTGGAATCCCTATTCAAATAACTAGTTGTTATAAACATGATGGTCTATCTAACCATCTGACATGTTGATCCCACTAAGCCAATGCCCTCTTGGTATAAAGATGACTAATATTGTGCATATCACCAAACTTGGGGGCATACCATTAATCGATGTCAACCTTTTCAAGATTTTTTCCAAGACCTCATTGACCATGGTGATATAGTAATAAAGGATGAACCAGATGAATCTAAAACCTTGGGTGAACAAAATAAGGAATGCTAAGATTCCCTTCCTAATCATGATCAAGATCCTCCCCTTTTAATCCAAGGTCAAGATATCACTCCCATTTTTTATAAATCCTCCTTCAAAATTGAGTCTATCTCCCATAATCCTAGTCCTTCCATCTCTCATGAACCCTTCCATGACCCTCTCCCTAAATCCATTATTCATCCATCATCTCCCTCTCACCTATCACAACAAATATCCCATGTTGAGAGGTCAATCACAAATAATGAATCTCCTATTAGTATCATTATATCTTGTGCATTGGAGTCAGCTTCAAATTCAACACAGGTCTTATCTTCCATGGGATCATGTTCAACACCTGTGTCTAAATCAAATTCCTCATCAACAATGACATCTCTCATTAGTACTAATAATGCCCATCTTTTAAAGGATACATAAAATCTAGAAACCTTCGATTCATTACTAGGCATCTCTTTTGATTCCATTCTAGATTATGACATTATAAATGAGTTCTTGTAAGTTTTATCTATCGAATATTATCAGAATGAGTCTGATCCTCCTTTGGATAAATCTAATATAGCTAGTCCTAGTGATCCTTTTGTTGATCTTGAGGAGATTTTCTCCAATGTCAAAACTAGTTCTCCTAGGAACCCCTATTAAGACTATGTTGCCCCATCACCACTCATTTACGTCATCATTCCCTCACCACCATCTTCATCCATCATGGACCCATTTCTCCCTATCAATGATCATTTAATCACTTCCCTTCATAAGGATGAACATGAGAATGCATCATTGGACCCTTCCTTGAGTGGTATAATGTGTGCCACCAATCTAAAGGTCCAAAAAAATATTCAAAAAATTAATCATAATAATCAAGTCATCTTTGATACTATCAGTCAAAGTGAAGAAAAATCAAATCATTGGCCTAATTCAACATCTCTCCCTATTGAAGATCATAAACTTACACTAGGGACCTATTGAAGTCAAAATAATCAATAAATCTTCCTTGGTGATGCCCAAAATTAGGCATCAAAGGCTAGTCAAAATCAAATCTAGTCAAATGCTCAAAATCATATGGTCGATAATCCATCAAATAATTAGATCAAAAATGAATCGCAAAGTCAAAGTATCTTAGATCTCCTATAGTTTTTTATCACTTGGCAACAATCAAATGAAGAATGTCCAATCCCTCTAATGATGTATATGAATTCTAGTCCTAATCCTCCATCACCCATCACACCATTGTATCTCAATCCTATTATCCATTCAAGTCCCATACATCAAAATCAAGCTCTAGTAAAATCCATACCTCACATCACCCTCATGAGTGGCATTGTCTCTCACAGGGTAACAATGATACGTGGTCTAGATATCTGTAGGGGTCACCATCAAGAATCACTAAAGGCCATTAGGACATCCATGAATCTAGAATTATTAATAGAATAAGTGTTGGATAAATAATCCATCAAATTCCCATGCCTTGTATTTTCCCTTCATCTAATAAATCAAGATTCCATTTATAAAAAAACACATCTTCTAATGGTGAAAACTAGTCTTCTGGTGCCTTGTGAAAGTACCATGATGAAAACCAATTTTTGACATCATGGTAAAATAATATATTATCCACATTATTCATCAACACTTGGGGGAAAATACATCCTTTTCATATCCTCTCCACCCTTCCCACTTGTCACATCCATCATCCACCTTATCTATATCACCCCTCATCTTATCCCTTGTTCCATTATCCATTGGTCTATCATCCACCATCATACCTTTCATTATGTCTCTTCTTCCCTCCCATCTTGACCTTAATAAGTAAGTGAAATGTGTCTTGATAAATTTCTTGAACCATCTTGTCATATCCTGCAATGGACACTAGGGTAAATAACCATCTAGTTCCATCATGACGTGGTCATTGGCTATCCCTAGTCCATTCATCCTTGGTCCCCATTATCATCATCCTTTATCATCCCATCCATCATCCCTCCATCATTATCCTAGTTTCTAGGCTTGGTATTCCATTTACTAGTAACCCCATTTGTATATTGTATATACATATACCCCAAATAATCACTAAAATTTGAAAAATGTCAAATAACCTAAAAATCATAATTTTTTTTTAAAAATCCAACAATAGTCCATGTGTTTTGTCTTACACACAATCCCCTAATCACATATATCTCATATTGTCCCATATTTTGGATACCACATTTTATCTTGAGACCAAATTGGAGTGGTCACCCATCTCTCCATCTCTTTATCATCCTTGGCCTAAGAATTATTGGCACACACCACTTTATTAAGAATTTAATCTAGCACCCATCACTTCTTATAAAGGCCTTTTCATAGCTAGAACCCATCTAATTAACCTTTTCCATTATGTAAGGTACTTGATCCCATCATTGTCCTTATCATTTCCTCTTCATTTCTATCACCCATCCAATCACTTTTACTAGCATGAAAGGTATTTGATCCCATCATCATTTCCTAGTCTCCTTGCTAGATTTGATCCTTGTAGGGCCTTTTCTATTGGTAATCCCTAGTCATCACTTTTCTAAATCACCTTCCTTGGCCATTTTTCAATTTGGTTTCAAGATTAAATCAATATTCAAAGACCTTATCACACCCTATCATGCCATCCATCCTTCCATCATAAACTAGGGGCAACACCTTCATCTTCATCCTAATCATCATCATCCTTCCAAATCCAAATCTATACTCCATCCCCATCACATCATGATTATCCTAATACAACCCATCATCTAATCACTCATACTATTATTAGGCAAGACATTGGGACATTACATGTATATAATTGTATGTTTTTCCTACTTGTATATATCTTATTTGTTTTATGTTTTGATTACATCCTGTCTCTTTTTGTCTATTGGGTAATGAACAAGGATGCTAGTGGACACTAAAAGTGCCCTCAAGGATGCATAGTTTTGTACTTACCCACACACTTTAGCACAATGTCCTTTTGGTCATGTTGATATCATGGGGAATTTTGTCAAGTGATATATTTTTGGATTACTTATACTATGATGAGCATTATGACATTGTGATGCCTTGATCACTAACATCCTCATCATTCTTCTAATCATCTCATCACCCCTAATCTAATTCTCTCAATCCATCCAACTAAAACTAAATATTTCATCCTCATCTCATCATTTGCATCATATCTTTCAATCACTAACAAGCCTAATCATCCTTATCATAACCATTTTATAAACACTAATCATCATCATTATCCTCTATCCTCTCATCAGAATGACATCAGCTTAAGGTCATGTCAGACTATGTAGGCATCACTTGTTCATGATTTTGTGCTCAAGGATATCTCAGCCATTATCCTTATCATCCATCATCATCCCCTTATTTTGGTCACTTGATAATATCAATTATTCTCTATCATCACCTACATCATCTTGATTGATTTAGCTTTGAGCTACATCCATCCTTAATCTAATCAAGTCATCAATTTTATCCTAGCCTAAAGCTCTCCCTTGTATGCATCCTTTCTTGGGATACGTCCAAAGATTATAACCCTTTAATCCTATCATCATTATGTTATGCTTGGCTCCCCCTTGTTATATGTCTACAACCATGATACCCATCATATTTCTTCCCTGTGCATATGTCCTTTCCAGGGGCATCAATAGTCTATAGCTTATTTCTAAATGCAACCTCTATTTTATTCTTCATCTATCCCACATCTAGCATCCCATCCCTTCATGTATCCATCTCATCCCACCCATTGTTTCTTCTTTCAAGTGGCCATCTAGCTCATTCTTCCTTGCATGTCCCCTCGAGGGGGCATCATATCCACTAACATCATCTACTAATAATTCATCCATGACATGGTTTTTCTTTGAAAGACCATTACTCCCTCCACTTCCCCCACTCATAATAACCTTTAAAAGAGGGGAAATATGTATACACCTGAAATTGTTCATTTCATTATAGTTGATTAATATTCCTATTAGTTGACACTAATTCTACTTAACCCATTTTATCTTATTAATTTATCCCATTCTTGTTCCATTAATATAATATCCCCTTCCATTAATATATATTTACTAATCTTATTCATCCCATCTCTTTATTAATTTTCCCTAATCTCCTAATATCCTAATCTAATCCTATTTATCTATTATGTGCGAATTTTTAATTCCCATAACCCCACCTAACCACCTACTATACTACCCCTAGGTATTCCGACATCCCTAGGAATCTTAATCCTCATTTAGCCCTTAATAAACCCTATTATCTACTAACCTACTCCCTAATCCCACTAGCCAATTTTAAATTCAAAAATATTCTAACTACCCACCCATTACCCTACACTAGCCTTCCCTAAACACCTAAAACCTATTGGGAGATTTCTAGAATTGGAGGATTATATAAACATCTCCAATTTAGCCCCTTTCCCTCTAGAATTATCTTATTCTAGAGATTTCCATGAAATTAAAAATTCGATGGAAATTCCCCAACCATTGATCTTATTCTTCCAAATTCAAGTCTAAGCCCTTGATCTTCCCTCCATTTATCTATTTAACCAACCTCTCCCTCCACCATCAAAAAATGAAGAAGAATGATAGGGAAACCATGTCAAAATAATTATATAAATCCTATTGCATATCTATAATCAAGTCATCAAGCATCCATGAATAATATAAAATCAAGCTATCACTTTGTCAATTTGAGTCTAAATCATTTACTTGCAAATCCTAGAAGGAGGTAACATAAGGTAATGGAATTTGGTAAGCTTATTGTCATTTTGATTTGCTTTATAAATCCTTCTTATTGAGTATTTTGTGTTTTGAGTTTGGATTTATCTTGTTTAAATAAATAGCAAGCTAAAAATCTTGCTACACCATCTCCAATGGTTGATTTAGTTAAGTGCATAATGCATATTGTAGATTCAGTACCCTCTAACATTATATCGATGAATCCATTGTGGATTCTAACTTGTTTTCACCTTGGTGTTACAAATACCAATAATGTAAATTGAGGTTATGTGTCCCTTAATGGGTTCTATTTTATATACATGTTCACTTAAAATTAGGGCTTGACCTATTGGGTCATATGATTTAAAATAGTTTTGTTTATTTAATTTGTAGCTTAATTTTGTTTTGTTAGTAAATTAATTAATAATATTATCTTGGTTGGTTCACAAGATTTGGTTACATCTCATAACCACCTGTAAAATCTAATAAAGCTTTTACCATTCTTTATAAAATCAACCTAATTTAATACATTGTCATATTTTGTCAAATAATTTATTCCACAATGGAATTTTTTGAGTTATTATTTATCTTGATCTTGGTTCTAATAGTGGTATCAAAGCTTCCTAATGGAGGATTGAAGAGGTGAAAATATTTTTGGAGCATGTTTTGGCCAATGTTTGTCTTCAAATACTTGTGAACTCATTTGAGGAAACATAGAGACTGTACGATCAATTTAGATGCTACAAGAGCGAATAGTGGTTGAAGTTAATATAAAAAGGGGAAGATCTATGTGGAGGTCATAGCTTAGGTAATACTACACATGGAGGTCATACAAAAGTCATGCAATAAAGTATTTAAATTTTAATATATTTTGATTGAGTTGTGACTCGATTTCATTATGTAAGGTGCAATAATCATTCAAACTTGTTATTTTTACTATAAACATCACAAAATCATCTTCATCATCTAGAAAAAACCTTCTAACACTCCCATATAAAGTATATATAACTAATGGGTCATCTTTGAGCTCTTCAAGAAGAGTAAGCAGACATGGACTGAATATTACCTATTAGTTGCAGTCTTTACAATATGAGAGTTTTGAGATTTTTTGGTAAGGTAAGGTCAAACAAAATTGAAGAAGCCACTGATTTAGCCAACAATAAAAATGTAGATCCAATTTTTTTTTTGTCAAGATGATGACCTTATTATCTTTGATGAAGATTTGGTAGGGCATTTCTAATATGGGATCTGTCCAATACCACCACTCCACCATGCGCCATTGTAGATCAAATGAAGAAAACATAAGCTCAATTTTTTAATTCTAATTTTTATAATGGTATATCATTTTGGATCCCATAGATAGAGAAGTGTAGACATTTTTACATGCAATTAAAACCCACATGTGAACTAATCTCTCATTTGCTTTAACATGAATATATATATATATATATATATATATATATATATATATATATATATATATATATATATATATATATATATATATATATATATATATATACATACATACATACATATACATATATTTATTTACTATAAAATTTTGAAAACCCAAGTTTTTTTATAATATATTGTTCCTCTATATTTTAAAGTTGGATCAAGAGGAATTTGCACAAATCTTTTAGAAGTCACTTGACAGGGGGATAAGATATTGCATTGGTTGGTCTTTGATCAATCCTTGGTGACAGTATGAGTTGAGAGGGGTTGTTATCACCTTTAGTATTAATTAAAGGTTGTTAGGTTTGTTGGGCATTAGGAAGATGTGCCATATCGAGTATGGGTTGCTCACTTTGATGGGATTTTAGGTGGATTCTTATGTGGATCGATGTAGTTAGACAAGCCTTGATCGTGTTCTACTATAGTATGATGATAAATAGGCCTTGATCATGTTCATCAACCTTTTATGCCACAAATTCCAAGGTGAGATTTTTATGGAGTGGCATCACTTTTGGTTAGTACCAAGATGTATAATACACCATTTTTAGTTATTTTAGAGTTTATTTGATGACTTTAGATTCATTTCTCTAGTTACTTCATCTTTCATACCCATTTGGATCAAGGAGAAGTTTTTTGGGTCATATGATCCAAAATAATTTTATTTATTTATTATTGACCTCTTTTTACTCCCAAGTCAAAAAGTCAACCCCTATCATTTGAAACCTGGATTGTCATGTCTTATGACTTTATTCATAGCCCATTCCATGCTTTGTGAGGTCTTAAAATGGTCTTGTTGAAGTCTTATTAGCATATTTTAAGGTTAATTTGAAAAAATCAAGGTAATAGTTTATATTTGTCTTATAATAGTCTAGCCTTCATGATGGTATGAAAATGTGGTTCCAAAATGGGTCATAGGATCATAGATTTATCTTCAATTCATATTATCCCTTAATCACCTTGCATGAATATTTTATGCTTGTTTGGAAAAGTTAACGTTGATTTTCAAACTTTAAGGTAAGTTAAGTTGAAGGGAAAGTACATATAACTAACTCTAATGCATGTCAAAGCTGACCAAGGTGAAATTTCCTTGTAAATAAACTTGAAAAAGTTATTGAATTAGTTATCTAACTACCATATATGTTAGGAATGTCAAACCATATTAGTTTTACAATTTTAACCTCCAAAAAGGGAAGTTTCAAGCATTTATACGGACTTGGGAGATCCACTTTTAGGTGAAAAAATTGCATAGGTGTCTTAAAGTTCTATAGGTAAAATCCATGCTTGGATTGTAGGTACAGGTCCATATAATGCAAAAAAAAAATTAGAACCTCCATCACTCCTTTGGCAAGTTTATAAAGGAAAATTTCACATGTTTATTCCAGATGGCACAAGTAGAGTTAAGACCTAATAATTTTTATAGATGAGGGGTATTAATGAGATTAAAATACATGGCCATATTCATAAAATTTGTATCCCCTAATTTGAATAATCGTTAAGACCATGAGGTGGTCTTAAACCCTACTTAAACCCCACATGCTCAATTTTCTTCTTAAAATGGTAGTTTTTAGAAATTTGGAAGCATGAGAGATATAAAAAATATTCCATGGGGTCTATACATCCATTTCACATATTCATATATTAGGTTCACATAAATGAATAATCAAGTATCAAAAGGAGATTCCATGTGAGATAAGTTGTAAGGTTTACACTTCAAGGTTGGAAAGTATTGAGAGAGTTCGGTGCATTCAATTTAGTGTCTAATGTGTCTCATCATATTTTACATTTTATTAAAGTATCCCTAAAATAATCTGGCCACTCCATATTGGCCTCTCCATCTGGCATTCAAGTTTCCAACCCAAGGATTGTGTTATGGGTCTACTAACACATAGGTAAATTGAACGGACTGAATGTTGCATTGTTAGTATGTTATTAAGGTCATGACCTCATGAAATAGGCCATGAAATAATGTAATATAATTAGGAATTTATTCATTGAACTTGGATGGATAAGACCTAAACCTACACCTACAAGCTAGTTAGGAAAAGCACACTTGTAGGGTGAACATGAAACTATGAATGAGTGAGCAAAAGATCAAATATAGAATCTAGAATAAATTCAATGATTTTTTATCATGTCTAAGTGTTTTTTGAAGTATATAACCTCATGAAATAGGGTATGGTCACTATATGTTTGTTTTAAATGCTAAAATTATCCTAAATGCATGTCTCAGTAGCCTAAAATGACAAAAGGGTAGACCTATAGGTCTATAGACTTGTAGGTATCCTTACTCATATAAAATGCAACAAGTTTTACATTAGAGATTATGTTTTAGGGGTTAAATTAAAGGTGTGTTCATGTAAAAACATTATGGATATGTGTGCAATCAATTAATTAATCAATAGGCCATGATTAATCCCAAGAGACCCAAATGATATTGTATAGGCCTGCTTGAGGTTTCAAAGTTGGTTTTCAAGCATGAGAGAGGATTGAATACAATGTCATGCATTGGATTTTAAGGGTTAGATGTATAAATAAGATATTTATAAACCATTAAGTATATAAAAAATATCTTTAATAACATATAAGTAGGGCTATAATGACAATTCATCTCAAGCTTATAGTCACTTAGCCATAACCTACAGTCAAGCATGTGTTTAAACTCCTCAAGAAGTCTTGTGTCTTGTAAAATAAGTGTAATAATAAAGTCTCTAAAAGGAGTTTGGGGACATTCCAATAGTCTTAAATAATATCAAAAAGTGATAATACTAGATTGAAATGGATTACATCCCAAAAGTGTAATCTAGATAACCAATGCTCACCTATAGCAAAAAGTATTTTAGTATAAGCCTGCACACACAAGAATGTGTGCCAAATTATGAAGAAGGATATAGTGTTAAGTGAAAATGATGATTTTGGTGGAAATTAGAGTTATTTAGGCATTAATTCTCCATAGAAATTATATTCAAATTATCTTTATGATTTGAAATGAAAGGGAAGAGTTAACACATGCCTCTAGGGTTAAATTGATAATTTGCTCACAAACCCTCAAGACATGAATCATGAAGTCACAGAGCTCATGGAGGTATAATACACATTGGGTATGATTTTAATACATGGAGAGATGTGTTACAGACCTAAATAGGTCATTTTTAACTTAAAACAAACTTTAAGACACCACCTTCAGGTTGAAACTCACTTCTAGACCTCACAGTTGCATACTCAACAACTGAGAGACTCCCAAACTTACTCGAATCTCCCAAGATAAGATTCATGGTGTTAAGAGATATTAGGGAGAGATATATGGATTTATGTAATAGAAAATTTGGTCATTAATTCTTCCATCTAGGGCCTATGCTTTATGAATCATCGTTAAGATGATAAGGCACTCCAAACCCTCCAAAACCCCTTTTTAGAGTTTGATGACTGAGAAAGTCCTTATGACTTATAATTATAATTAATGTACCTATAAAAATGTGTATTTCCTGTATAGTTATTTTGAATAGATTATGGAGTAATTTTCTTGTCACATGTAGAAGTACATTGTACATAATTATCTCTAAATGCATGGATATAGGTCTACAATTGAGTTCATAGGGTTGTAGAAAGCCTCTAAACCAAGTAAAAATGATTTTTAAGCCTATTAATAGGTTAAATGATCATTCAAACAACTTTTTAGGCATATAAAAGTGATATATGAGCTCTTCAAGTCATCAAGTGGGGTCACAAGGGGAGAAATACACCATTTTGCTAGTTAAGAAGCATATATGCAGACTTATGGAGTACAACAAGAGACATATATTCCATCATATGGAGTTTTATAGGATTATTTAGGCATAAAAAAATAATTTTAAAGCATTAAAACCTAAAAATTCTTGAAAAACTACTCCAACAACCTCTCATACATGAACAAGCACCTAGACTAGGGTTTTAGCCATTTCATGGTTCACCTATACATCGAGGGTCCCAAATACTATAAATTTTCATGGATCATGTTCAATAGGTATTAAAATTTAATAAAACACTTTTTATAATTTTCACACATGTGGGAGGTCTGTGGAGCAAAATCTCAATTTTTAGGCTTAGAGACTTATTTTAAGGCATAATTGGAGAAAGAGATCAAGTGATTAAGCACACTTCCACTCAAATTTGGGTCATGAAATTTATCATGGGGATGTAAGGTCATACTTTATACTCAAAAATATTCATATTTTCCCTATATCATATGTACATTATATTATACAAGGAGTTTTGCATGTTTTTAGGGTTATAAGGAATTGAAGGCTAGTGAGAGCTAAAGGTGCAAAAGAGGTCTTGGTGAGCATTTGAGGATTCCAAAGGATTTTATTCAAGGATTTTATGATATAAATATTCCTTAAATTGAGATATATTTCACTCATGAATAATAAATCAAGTTTTCAATCCATTTGGGTAAAATAGGCATAGTAAGACAAATTGGGCTTCAAGAGACCTAAGAGGTGTAATCATCATTACAATGTTAGTTTGAGGATATTATAAAATAATGAAAGGTATATATAATATGGAAATAAGATGACTTGCTATGACTTGATGATGAATGGTGCCACTTATCACTCTCCAATCCAAGATAAGGGCAATTTTGAAGAGCAAGATCAAGGTGTCAAGCAAAGTTTGAAACTCCTACGCCATTTAGAAGAAGAGACATCTTCAAGAGAGTAAAACTTGTCCTTTGAGATATTATAAAACTATTATCCAAATATTTTATTGATTTTAAAACTCACTTAAAACTTATCATGGCTCACTTATATGCCTCTCTCTCTCTCTTTTATTCTCGTTTTCTCTATAAAATCAACCTTGATTGGGTTTGTATTCATCCTCGACCTAGGTATGGCAAAGCCCTACCCATTTGTATGCCTTTGATCAATGAGAAACTATTGGTTTTACCTCCTATTTTGAATGGTTTTAGTGTGTGTATGAATATTTTATCTTTTCAAGTATTATGCTTAGTCTTTCTTTGCATGTTGTCCTTTTCTAACACTCATATGTAGTTTGGAAGATTCTTTATAGGTCATGTGAGGTGTCTAAGTGAAGTGTGAAGGTTGAGTGAGTTGTCTATTAATTAGTATCATTATATGACCTATTGATTAGTCCTCCTATCCCAAGAATATATCACAACCTCCATAATGAAGTGATGATGTAGAGAGGTAGATTAGGATTAGTGTGTGTTCAGGTTAGTCTCATGGTTAATATGCACATGTAGCTAGTTGGTATTGATCAAATTATTTTCATGCATCACCTCCATTAGAGTAGTATTATTTCCCTTTTCATTTCAATTTGACATATTAGTGAATGAGCCTAAGTGACACATCAATTTGATCTAGCCCTATAATATAGAGATTTAATCCACCTATTAGGCCACCCACAACCTAGGATTTTCTCCATATTACCACAAATTTATAAGGCTTGAACAATATTTCAAGGGTACAAATTTGGGTGATAATAGTTTTGGCATGCCCAGTGGGACAAATTTATAAAGTGGTTAAAGGATTTTTGGTGTTTTCCTTCTACATATCAGCCTTTGGATGCATTCAAAAAACATCAATGATGACTCTAAGCTCAATCAATTAGTTCTAGCATCCCAAGCACTTGTTCAAAGTAAGTTATATCTTCAATTCACTATCTTGATGAGGTTCTTATGGTTGAGTTTGAAGTAGATTGTAATTTAATTCAAATTAAAAAGGCAACTCAAGCCTATGGTTTTCCTTATCAGCCTTATAATGAGCCTCATCATTCCTAAAATGAGCCATAATGGTAGTATAATGACCCTTATTAGTCCTATAAATAGCCTTCATATGATCCCAATATATGCCTCAGCAACCTTATCAAGCTTGTAACCCTCCTTACTATCAATAACATCACCCTTATCCTCCTTATGAGCTATATCAATCATATGATTAGCTTACACCTCCTCGATATGGCTATGATGATGTATATGAATAGACTTTTCTTCAACCATGCTATTCTCCTTCCCCTCTTCCACTAGCTTTCCAAGCTTATCAAGCTGAAACGAATAAGATGGAAAACAAGATACTAGCATGCGTAAGAAAGGTTTATTTAACTTCTCAAGATGAGGAAGTTATTGGTTTTATTCAAGCTACATCTATATCTTTTAGTGATCCATTAGAGAGGGGTGAGTTGTATATATTTGTATTGGAGAATATGGAGATTTGGGAAAGGAAGTAAAGTGAATTAGATAAGATGTTTCAAGAGCCATCTTGTATTCCTTATCAACCTTGTTATGCTCTATATCCTCATGAATTCATTGACCATCCTAAAAAAAAACTATTCCAAGAAAGTATAGACAATCAAATTGAAGCCTTAGAATTAAAACTCATAGATCTTAAATAAAACGTAGATTTAGAAGTTGAAGACAAAGAGGACCTTGTGCCTATTTAATCCCCAATTCCCTCTCCTCAAGAACCTAAAGACTTTCCATCTTATAGGTCTATCCAAGAAATCATTCAAGATAAAAAAGAGGATATAGTTACGAAGGTTGGAAATCAAGTTGTAGCTATAAATGAACCTCAAAAAGTCCATAAGAAAAATTAAGTGATTTTTTATAACAATGAGACACTAATAAAACAATTGAATATGCTCTCACTCTCCAAGAGTTCCTAGAAGAGTCCACCATCCCCAAGATCTCAAGTTACAAGAACGCTCCCTCAATTCCCAAGCCTATTAATGAGTAACCTACCATACCTCATACTCCCTCTCAAATTCATGAACATATTCATCACCATAATACCATCTCCCTTCTTAGAGAGGATCTTGTTCTATAGAGAATAGAAGAGGAATTTTAGATGCAAGTGGATCTCAAGGAGAGTGTGAAGAGAGTGACTCAAATGTGTATTAGGAAGAGATCTTCATTAACACCCATATTTGGGAATAAAAAGGAAAATCAATTTTTAGAGATGAATTTCTAGAAGATGGCCTTGATAACATGCTTCAAGAGGGAGTTCCAATTGCATCTAATCTTGTTGAGGTTGTATCTAATCTTGATGTTGTAGACACCTCAACTAAACAAAGTGAGGTCTTAGATGAACTTGGAATGGCTCCAAATGAGCAAGAAGCAGAGATTGAGAGGGAAGACTTACATATACAACATGATCACATATATTAGTTTGAATTTATTGGTAGCCTATAAATCCTAATGGATAATATGAAGGTGCTCAATTGGTCCCACTTCACGAAACTAATCATGAAGATGATGAGGACCTATGGTAGCAATACTTAGACATTTGCAATGAGTTTGAAGCCATTAAAGGAATTACCTCTCATATAGGATGGAATGAAGAGGTTTTTAAGGCTAATTACCTTCCTAAAAATCAAATTAAAAGTTATCAAGAAGCTTTTCAAGGCCAAACAATCCTTCTCAAGGAGCCATTAGGAATTCAAGTTGTTCTCGCCCCTACAATTCAAGATGTGATCACTTGGGAGACTATTTTCAAAACTAAAGAGTAGTATGAGGTAAATATTAGATCCAAATATAAATTCATATTCATTAGAAACATATTTTATGCTGATAGTTCACTTGAGAGCATGCCAAATGAGTTTTTAAGAAAGAAGACTTGTTGACAGTTCACTTGAGAGCATGTCAAATGTGTTGCCAAGCAAGAAGACTATTCCACCAAGCATCATGTTCAAGGAAAAAATGATACATATCATTGCATATATCATGGAGGGAGAGTTTTTAGACATTTTCATTTTGATATAAGAGGAAAAATTTTAGGTCAATTGTATATACTAATTGATTTGTTGTGTCTTTCTTTCCCTAAATGCTTGACTAACACATGTGTGTTATCTTATTTTCCTTTGCTTTGTGTCTTGTATATCTTATTTCTATTTGGAGGAAAATTCAATTGTCTTGTCTTTGTCAAAGTCAAATCAGGTCTGATTCAGAGTGCAAATGACTCCATTTCCTAATGGAAGTATAAGGCCACTAGTCTAGTAAACATTGCAGACATGCTACCCATGTGAAACACCAATTTGTTGACCATTTTTAACCCCCAAGTTAAAAGTTCAACCCCTATCATTTGAAACTTGTATTTTCATGTCTTATGACCTTGTTCATATCCATTCCATGCTTTTTGAGGTCCTAAAATGGTCTTGTTGAAGTCTTATTGGCATATTTTAAGGTTAATTTGACAAAATTAAGGTAATGATTTGTATGTCTTATACTAGTATAGCCTTTACCATGGTATGAAAAGGTGGTTAAAAAAGGGGTAATAGGTTCATACATTTCTCTTTAAGTCATATTACCCCTCAATCACCTTGCATGAATATTTTATGGTTGTTTGGAAAAGTTAAGGTTGATTTGTAAACTCTGAGGTAAGTAAAGTTGAAGGGAAAGTGCTTATAACTAACTCCAACACATGTAAATTTTGACCAAGGTGAAATGTCCATAGAAATACACTTGCCAAATTTATTGAAGATTTATCTAACTTATATATGTGTCAATAATGTCAAACCATATAAGTTTTGCAAGTTTGACCTCTAAAAAGGGTAGTTTCAAGCACTTATACGGACTTGGGAGATCCATTTTTATGTGAAAACATTTTAGAGGTGTCTCTTTAGCTTCCACAAGTCAAATCCATGCTTTTATTGTAGGTATAGGTCCATAAAATGCAAAATTTTCTTTAGAACCTCCATTGCTCCCTTGGTAAGCTCACAAAGGCAAATTTTACATGCTTATTAGGTATGGCACAAGTAGAGTTGGGATTTAAGCTTTTTTATAGAGGAGGGGGTCCTAATGATCTTCAAGTCCATGTTCATAGTCATAATATTGGTGGACCATCCTTATGAACAATCATTAAGACTAGGAGGTGGCCTTAAACCCTACTTAAACCCCACATGCTCAATTTTATTCTTGAAATGGTAGCTTGTATCAAGTTGGAAGCATGAGATAAATAAATAATATTCTAGGGGTTTAGCACATCCATTACACATATTCTTCCATCAAGTTCACACTTGTGAACAACCAAGTATCATAATGAGATTCCATGTGAGATAAGTTCTAGGGTTTTCACTTCAAGGTTTGAAAATTTTGATAGAGTTCAATGCATTCAAGTGATTGTATAATGTGTCTCATCATCTTTTAAACTTCATTCAAGTATCCCTCAAATCATTTGGACACTCCATACTGGCCTCTCCAATTGGCATTCAAGTTTCTAGCCCAAGGACTATGTTATGGGTCTACCAACATAGAGGTAAATTAAATAGTCTGAATGTTGCATTATCAATATGGTATGAATTTCATGCCCTCATGAAATAGGCCATGAAACAATGGAATCATAATATAATCTAACTAGGAGGTCATTCATTAAACTTGGATGGAGGAGACGTGAAGCATGAAGTTGCATAGATCATGGAGGGAGAATACCCATTAGGGGTGACTTTAAGATAGGGGAGATGTATTACATACCTAAATAGGTCATTATTAACTTAAAACAAACTTTAGGACACCATCTTTAGGCTAAAACTCACCTCTAAACCTCACAATAGCATACTTAGCCACTCAAGAGACTCCCAAACTTGCTCGGATCTCCTAGGAGGAGATGCATGGTGGTAGGAGATATTAGAGAGATATATAGGGGTATATTTAATATAAACTTGGAGCATTAAGTCTTCCATCTATGGCCTATGATTTATGAATCAGTGTTAAGATGATAAGGCACTCCAAACCCTCCAAAACCCCTTCTTAGAGATTGATGACTAAGTAAGTCCTTATTATGAATTATAATTATCATGAATGGGCTTATAAACATTTGTATGACCCCTCTATGTCCTTTGAAAATTTTATATATTAATTTTCTTGGCACATGTATAAGTACATTATACGAAATTGACTCTAAATGCATGGCTATAAGTCTACTTTTGAGTCTGTAGGGTTGTAGCAAGCCTCCAAACCAAGTACAAAGGATTTTTAATCCTATGAATAGGTTTTATGATCATACACACAAATTTTTATCCCTTTAAAAGCGATATATGAGCTCTTTAAGTCATTAAATAGGGTCACAGGGTGAGAAATGCATCATTTTGCTAGCTAAAAAGCATATGTATAGACCTGTGGAGTATAACAAGAGAGATATCTTATAGAATATTGAGTTTCCTAAGATTATTTAGGCCTCAAAATATCATTTTCAATTATTAAAACCTAAAAAATTCTTGAAAAATTACTCCAACAACCTCTCATACATGAACAAGCACCTAAACTAGGGTTTTAGCCATTTCATGGTTCACCTATCCATATAGGGTCTCAAGTCCTAAAATTTTTCATGGAGAATTTTTAGGAGGTATAAAATGTGAATAAAACACTTTTTCTTAGTTTCACATGTGTGGGAGGTCTTTGGATCAAAATCTCATTTTCTAGGCCTATAGACCTAATTGAGGCCTAATTGGAGAGAGAGAGAGATCAGGTGATTAAGCATGTGTCCAATAATATTTGGGTCATGAAATTTGGAATGGATATGTAAGGAATATTAGGTACTAAAAAATATTCCTAATTTCCCAATATTATTTGTACATTGTCTTACATAAGGATATTAAATTTTTTTTAGAGTTATAAGGAATTGAAGGCTAGTGAGAGCTTAAAGTGAAAAATGAGATCTTGGTGAGTGTTTAAGGCTTCCAAAGGAGTTTATTTAGGTCTATATATATATGCCTTTCATAAAAATTGAGTGCATTCATGAAGTTGAAATCAAGTTTTGGGGCTATTTGGGCAAGATAGGAGTAGTAAGACAAATTGGGCTTCAAGACACCTAAGAGGTGTAAACATCATTGAAATATCAGTTTGAGGATATTTCAAACTGATGAAAGGTATCAATAATATGGGAATAAAGTGACTCAATATGACTTTATGATGAAGGTTTCCACTTGTCACTCTCCAATCCAAGAGAAGGATGGTTTTGAAAAACAAGATCAAAGTGTCAAGCAAAGTTTGAAAATCCTATGCCATTTAGAAGAAGAAGCATCTTATATAGAGCAACACTTTTCCTTTAAGATCTTTTGAAACTATTCTCTAACTCCTTTCTTTATTGTAACTCTCACTTGACACTTGTCATTGCTCACTTTTATGCCCCTCTCTCTCTTCTATTCTCATTTTCTCTATAAATTCAACCTTATTCACTTTGTATTCATCCTCCACTTGGGTATGGAAAATACCTACCCATTTTTATACCTTTTATCAATAATAAACTACTATTTTTACCTCCTCGTTTGACTGGTTTTAATGTGTGTGTATGACTAGTTGATCTTGTCAAGTGTTATGCTTAGCCTTCCTTGGGATGTTGTCCTTTTCTAAAGGTTGAGTGAGTTTTATATTAATTAGTGTTATTATATGACCTCTTTATTAGTCCTCCTATCCCAAGAATCTATTAAAACCTTCATAATGAAGTGATGATATATATAGGTAGATTAGGAGTAGTGTGTGTTCAGGTTAGTCTCATGGTTTATGTACACATGTAGTTGGTTAGTAGTGGTCAAATTATTTTAGTATATCACCTATATTAGATTAGGTTTATCTCTCTTTTCATTTCAAATTGATAGATTATTGAATGATCCTAATTGATATATCAAGGGGAGATATCCCTATAACCTAGATATTTAAATTGATAGATTATTGAATGAGCCTAATTGATATATCAAGGGGATATAGACTATAATATATCCCTATATCCCTCCAGCCTAATTGATATATCAAGGGGATATATTATACCACCCATATCCTAAGATTGTCTCTGTAGCTCTAAGAATTTGAACAAAACCACTAGTGTTTGACAGGGGGTACACATGGTACTTAATAAAACACCTAGAAGGATAAAAGTCTAAGGGATTCTATAAGCTATTAGAGATATATATAGGCTATCTAATTTGCCAGATTATACTAAGTTATAGAAAGACTAGTAAATCAAGTTAGGGATATCATGATCAAACACACAAAGGATTTAGGTATCTCTAATGGGTATAACCATAGTAAATTAAGTAGTTGAAAATAGAGATCTACTTGTATACTAATAATGGAAAGGACAATGTTAAATTAAGAAAAATATAAAATGATGCATAAGCTTAAGAGAGAGGCAATTTCAAGCCAAATGAAAAAAAAATTCAATCAAGGGTGCAATAGAATGCCTAATCTAAGCCTAAGCTAATTATTTGTTCTTAATACTATTAATTCCTAATAATGCAACTTTCTAGTTTAGCAAAGAGGAGATTGTTTATGCAAATGTATAGCATGATTTGAGCAAATAGGACTCTACTATACAATGAGAGATGTTTCTAAAGCAAGCACAGCATATAGTGGAAAACATTTTAAAGCAATGAAAGATATTCTTAACCATATATAAATGTAAAATCTTTATAAACTACCCTATATAATGCCCTAAATAAACTAAATCACTAAAATAATGTGAACCTAGAAAATACACTACTAAAAACAACAAGAATTTCAATTTGCATGGAAAAATGCCCTCATATCAACCTCAAAAATATTGTACAAATGTTCTACCAACCAAGAATCTAAGCTAGGAAGAAATTAAGGAGGAATACCAAGTTGTGTGTGAGCTAAGTCCAAACCATGAGCCAAAATTAATGGAGGAGGTGAAGGAAAGCTTCCAACTGTGAGAGAGGTAATGTGTAGAGCACAAGAATAGGTGCGATGAGATTGAGAAATATAGGATAAATGAACAAGATTCAAAAACATTGTAGAGCAAAATGTGAATCACCAAAATGAACTATAGAATAGTAGGGCATCTCCTATCACAATGAAAGCTAAGTATGCCAAGAATAAACTAAGTGAGATTCAAGAAGGAACAAGATCTTAGAGAGTGATGATCAAGAGAGAAGATCAAATCAAAAATACAAGAGAGAGGGAAAAATGAAAGATAGGTCATAATATATGGTAACCCTAATCCTATAAAAGCTAAAAATTGCCAATTTCTAACTGTTGGGACCAAACTAGCCCCTTTTTTCATGTTCTACCCAGGCTATGGCCTAGGCCATAGGTTCTTCCCTAAGCCATGACCTGGGTAAAAACCCCATCCCAAGTGGTCAACAGGCTTTTGTAAGGGCCCTGGGAGACATCTAAAAGGCCTGTCAACAAGAAAAAGGGTCAGTAAGGTGTCAGGGATGTCTAGGGGATAGATACATGACATAAAAGGGGTCCATACAAGTGGAAAATGTCTCAAAGTAGGATAACTAGGGTCAGTTGTCTACACGTGAGCTGATGTGTGATCATAGGGAGGAGTAGGGTCATGGGAAGTATGATTATAGTCTCCATGTTACCCCAAATTTGGAAGGCTTGAATAATCTTCCAAGGGTGATAACATTTACTTTTTAGGTTAATTTTGTTTTTTTAGTAAATTAATTAATAATCTTGTCTTGGTTGGTTCATAGGAATGAGTTACATCCCACAACCATCCCTAAAAGCTTATAAATCTTTTAACCTTCTTTGTAAAATCAACTTGATATAATATATTATCATATTTTGTTAAATGATTTATTCCATAATGTAATTTTTGAGTTATTATTTCTCTCGATCTTGCTGCCAACATGATCACCTTTAATTTTCCATGGTTTAACATACAAAACAATCCATACAAGTGCTTCATGGGAAGCACCAATCCTCCAATGCTTTAAGGAAGCACCATCTTCTATCAAAGTTACAATAGAAACATTTGTTTCACACATATAGTACTCCTTCCTTGTTCTTTATTTTTCACTACTTATGTTTCATTGTAGTATTTTCTATGGAGTGTTTTGCATATTTGGAGTGTCCTCCCAAATGTAAAGTATGTTATACACACTCAAGTATATCTTTCATTTTAATCTAGTATTTTCATTTATATATTAGAGGGTGGGTGGGGGGGAAGATACGACTTGTAGATGGGGCAATTGTAGATATTCAAATTTGGTCACGAATACTTGATAATATTAATTTTGTCCCACATTTACCTTAATTGACTTAAGCACTTAAATCGGTCATATTTTTCCACCTTACTATATCCTAATTACTTGTACAAGCCCATCTCTTCTAAATTGTTGTTCTACACATACATAAATAGTCTTAATTACTAAAAAACATTCTAAACATATCTACAAACATTTTAAATTCTTGAGATTAAATGTTACATTTTGTAGGTCATAATCAACCCGCATATATCGAGATTCCCAATCGATCCTGACCTTTATGGATCGATCTTTCCCCTCTCCCAATAATGAATATTTTTCAAATTTAAACCCTTTTTTACATGTAGGTCCATATTTTTAGGATAAGTAGTGTGAGTTTTCACCCATTTGGATTGTTATAAATACACATCTAAGCCACTTATTCTATTAATTGTAAATTTCATTATTTGAGCACACTTATATTATTTCAAATTGATAAAAGATTTCCTATCATTTCTAAATTCAATTTTATTCACATGAAGCAATGATTAGCCCAGTCACTAGCCTATTTTATCTTATTCATGAAAAGCATTATGAAGTATTCAAACCATCTCTAGATGTATACATGTAGCAAAAGAGCACTATTTCACAAGTACTCTAGGTGGGAGAACTACATGAGGCTTGATTCCCTCTTTAGAATAGTATGGATATGTAGGTAGTGTTAAATAATCATGAGGGTGATTTGGGTTAGTTCAACCCATTACACTCCCTCTATCATTTTTTAGGTTTTCAGCTATCATGAATCCTAATGTAGTTTCAAATTTAAAGAGGTCAATTACATATCATCCATGTATAGTCAAAGATATAAATTCCAAATGCAATTTTATTTAAGAAGGCACAATTTACTATACCATCATTTTTTTATTTTTGCACACATGTCAGGATCAACCCACTAGGGTCAAGAGCAAAAAATCAATCCTGAATGTTTCCAGTCAATTTTGACCTAAAACAATGACAATTGTTATTTCAGTTGCATGTACATAATCAGATCTAAGTTGATCATTTACAACCATATTTTAGTCACACATAGTCAACCTATTAGGAAATAATCAACTAAGTTTTATTTTCCTCTTTGTCATTTCCATAATTAATTTATTTCAATCATTCAAGCTTTGTCCAGTTTAGTAATTTACTTTCATTATGTTAATTATAAATCATTTACAGCATTTACTACAATTCAATTCATTTTATCTTAATTAGATTTAATATCCCAATAATTTAAAATTCTAATAAAATAGGTTTCCTCTATTAGGGTTGTTCCTTATTTGGAAAATATTTGAATCAAAATAATTATATTCTTCAAATGCTTTAAGTTTTTTTATAGTTGTATTGAGTGGATAATTTTTTTTTTGTTCCCCAAAATAATGTATGAGTTTTTCATAATTGAAAAGTTACTATTTTTAGTAAATTCCATCTAGATGGTGAAGGTTTCCCCTATTTTTAATATAAATATTAGGTTTTATTTATCTACTAATTTTTATCAAAAAGATTGTTATTTTTCCAAAAGTTATTCATAGTTTAAATTTGTGTGGTTGGTTCTTTAGTTGACCCTCGTCAAGTCATATTTTTGGCCCATACACACTTTTAGGATTCTATTAATTTTTAAAGGTTCCATATTTATTTTTGGTTTATATTTTAGTTTGATTTCCCCCTTTTAAACCTCAAGTTTATGATAGCTAACATCCCTCTATTATGGAATTCCATGTTATCATTATCCCAAGAGGTAGGGTGCATCCTCCTAGCAAACATTATATGAGCATTGAATTTTACCAACATATGAGAAGTAATGTTTCTAATGAGGCTGTTCTATATTAGATAATTGTAATGAGGGAGTTCATATATATATGTTTTAAAATAAAATGTGCCTAAAGTTTACATCACTTGAGGATAAGACCACATATGTCAAAATCCTTAGTATTCTAGTGTCAATTGAATTTATACTTCTCCATTCAAGAAATTTGTACCTCAAAATATTTCATCTCAAGTATGGGTGAAATAAAACTAAGGGTTTATACATCTTGCATAGGGTTAATAATAAACCAAGTGATACTTTAATGGATAGGCTTTATAACAAGTTGATCGCATTGCCTCCTATGTGTCCTTGAAGGAGATATAAATACTATTATGACTATCATATAATGCATGCACATCATATAGATAATTTTTGGGACTTGATAAACAAAATTCAACATATAATTGGTAAAGGTGTTCCTACATTAGATACATTTATCAAATCACCAAAAAATTAAGCACATCTTCTATCATTGAGCAACCTATTAGAACTTTGGTTACATCCTCTAAGGAACAATTAGAAAATGAAAATGCACAATTAGAAAAGGAAATGGTACAAAAATTACAATTGGAACAAGAATGATTACAATAAGAAAAGTTACAACTAGAAAATCTATTAAAAAAATTTACAAAATGAAACATAGGCTAAACAAGAAAGTGTAAATATGCAATAAAAAGCTAAGAAAATATATTTTACTAACAAAGAGGTTCTTACAAAATAAGTTCAAAATATAAAAAAAAAGGGTAGTGCAAACAATTTATTCATCTAAGATTCAAAGAATGATGTCAAAGTTCTCCATAATTACAAATAAGATTCAAGAGACTAATAATAAGGGACATACTAAAAAGCAAGAAAAATATAATGAATTAGTTTTATCCTAAATTGATGATTATGATTATGATCACCAAAAGTATTGATAAAATAGTGATGAATATAGTGAAGATGAAGATGATCAAGTTAAAGAGATTTTTATTTCAAATGATGATACACTAGAGGATTCAACAAATGAAAAACATGAATGGTGGTTGACATATCTAAGATATATGTGTGAGCATCCCATTGAAGGGATCATTGGTTAGCAACACCATAATCTATTTTACATAGTTTCTTAATGTTTATTTGGTTTCTTATCCCATTTCTTATTATATTTTGACACACATGTGCTCATATGCTCTTGCATTGATTATTAATCTAACCCTTGATTTTTTGTCATGGTGTTATTTTCACATGGTAATTATAATGCACATCCTTTGTGGTATATTACTTGCTCACTCATACATATTGACTACTTATACATGTTATGACTTACATTGAGCTTACATGATCATATATATTTATGATCATTTACAGTGATTCTTCCTCATCCCCTTCCACCTCCCCAATACTTTGGGGAGATACTTTGTTATAATTCACATATACAATGGGAGCATGTTATTTTCTTCCACTTCATTCACTTTGTCATGTTATTACATTTGGTGCACACTATGTCTTGACATATATTGTAGATTTTTAGGATTCTTTAGAGTAATCTATTTTTAAAACCTTGTTACTTGCTCGTGCTTGATTATATCGATGCATGTCAAAATTTAAAATTTTCAAAAATATAAAAAATATATATATTTGAAAAAAAAAATTGAGACTTAAGAATGATAGTTACATTTTTCATATATAGTATTTATCACATGTTTGGTAGATTACATATCATTTTTCATATATACATGTATTTCATGGTATACATGAGTGACATGTATGACATACATATACACATAATTCATGGATACATAAAGGTTGGGCATTCCTATAGCAAGTCAATAGGCCAATATCGGGAGCTTCTTACTCCATAGGTTTTACTGATATAAGTTATATCTTTATATGACCTCTCCATTTACCATGTTGAGTCATATTGATTGCTTACACATGTCTTGATATTACTCATACTCTATGTAATGTTATATTTCATGGATATGTTACTTTACTATGAAATGACATTGGCATACTTCAATGGTGTAAACTAGCTTACATGTTATATGCTTCATTGATGTTGTTTCTCTTTCATAATAGGTTACTCATTGATTGTATATTATTTTTGGCCCTTGGCTTTATGTGTGTGACATTTATTGTTCATTTTTTTTGGCCCTTTACCTTGTGTTGGGGATCAGTGTGTCTAGTGGGTTGGTGCCTATAAACACTTTGTATTAATTTATATTTTTGGTTGGATTTGGATGGTAGATCCAAGCAGCTCATCATTTGTGGTTTTTCCTCTAAAGGGTTTTCCACATAAATATGGTGTCATTGTGTTATATCTTTTTATGAATGCTTTATGTGTGGATTGTAATTTTAAATTAAAATTTTATACAATATTGATTCATCACATCTCATTAATAATGCTTCTTATAAATTCATATCAAAGTGGGTTCCTTCGGGAATAGTCTAATCGATGAAAGGTAGATCTTGGTAACAAACATGGCTAGTCATTGAGTACTAGAGGTTTTCTCCAAAAACAAGGCTCCACTATTCGACAAAAAAAATTATGCTTTCTAAAGCATATGAATGAAAACCTATCTAATGGATCTAGGGTTTGATATTGGCAATTGGTAGTAATGAGATATACAACTCCTCAGACCCCATCGATGGATCAAATTGAAAAGAGGGCCAGTGAAAATAATGTTAAAGCTTTAAATGCAATATTATGTGGCTTATCTAAATCTGAGTTTGTCAAAGTTATACGTTTTGACACAATAAAGGAGACATGGGATAAAGTATAGAATATCTATAAGAGAGACACCAAATTGAATTAGTCAAAGCTCTAAACTCACAGAAGGTAGTTTGAGAGTCTAAAAATGAAATAAGAATAGCTTATCTTCTTCTTGTGGATGAAATTATGAATACCATCAGAGGAATTGATGATAAAATAGAAGAGCCAATAATAGTACAAAAGGTACTAAGATATATACCCCTATGATTTGATCCTAAGGTTTCAATAATTAAGGATATAAAAGATTTAAACACACTAAAGATGGATGAGTTACATGGAATCCTCACAACATATGAGATGAGGAAAAAATAGAAAAAATGTTGAAGCATGAAGTAGCCTTCAAAGCTTCAAAGAAAGTTAAAAATGCAAATATTGAGTCAAGTGATGAATCAGAAGAAGAAGAAGAAGAAGCTCTTTTTGTGAGAAATCTGAAAAAGGGATTTGGAAATTATAAAGGTAAGCTTCCTTTCAAATGTTTTAGTTATGGTGAGATAGGGAATTTTGATGTTAATTTTCCTTATGAAAAAGATGATAATATTGATGAATAATAACATGCTAAGGTAGGAAAGAGAAAACATTCATACAAAAAAAAAACTATAAGCCTGGTAAATATGATAAAAATAAAAACTCTAATAGATATAAGAAAAGCCTCTACACCAAGGAGAGTAGCTCATAAGAAGAGAATAATGAGAGTACTTCACAGAGTGATAAAGAATAAAATCTTTCATGGCAATAGAAATAAATAATGATGAAGACAAAATGTTTCTAGAAGAGGAATAAAATCTTGAGGATGAAGGAGAAGTAGATCTAGAAGAAGAACTTGTATATGCCTTCAATGAAATAAAGAGGCTTAAGAAAAATAATTTGAAGAAAAAAATTTATCTTCATAAATATGAAGAAGGTGGAAATTTGAAAACCAGCATATCTCAAAGATTCAAAAAGTTTGGAAAGATCATTACCAGTCTAAAAACTCAATTAAAAGAGGCAAAAAGAATTGAGGAGGTAATAAGAGATCATCTGAAATCAAAAGAGGAAAATTTTTCTAAGCTTAAATCTAAAGTTGTTGATGTAAGAAAGGAGTTGGAGAAGTCTAGTGTTAAGATAATAAATAGCTTAAATTTTGAAAAGAACACTGACATATTGGATAACATTCTTAATATCCAAAAGAAATCATTCATCAAGACCGGTATTGGCTATGAGGAGAAACAAAATATCAACAAGGATAATTCAAAATATGTTTTTGAATCATCAAAGAAGTAATATAATCTTCTTCAAAAGAACAACATTCCTCAAAAGGATGAAAAATATGAGAACAAGTGGCATGAGGTTCCCACAAGAAACTTTAGAAGATCTTTCTATCCAAGGCAGTCTTACATGATCAGGTATCAAAACTCATTTTATGGATATTGTTTTTATTTCAATAATTTTATTCATAAGCTAATAGATTATAAGATTTAGGAAAGGAATAATGGTTGGAATAAAAGTGCTTATGGTTATTCAAAGCATAACTAATTTGTTATACTATTAAATTATAATAAATATGATATTGTGTGATATAAGTGAAACAAAGTTGGACATATAACATGATATTATAGAGGTGTTTATGTAGAGAATCCAAAGAAAACCAAGAAAGTGGATACCCTAGCCAAGCAGAAAACAAAATATACAAAATCTTGGAAGAAAAAACAAGAGGAAGAGAAAGAGAAAGTTATCATCATTCAAACTATTTTTCATGTGAAAAATGAAGATAAATAGTGGTAAATTTATAGTGGATGCTCGAGCCATATGACAAAAGATAAGATCAAGTTCCATTCTTCGAAGAAAGTAAGCAAAGGAATAGTAAAATTTGGAGATAATGCTATAGCAAGGATAGCGGGCAAAGGTAACCTCAGGCTAAATGATGGAAAGACAAAAATTGAGAATGTGGTGTACATTGAATGGTTGAGGCATAATCTCGTAAGTGTAAGTCAAATGTGTGATCAAGGACACATCCTCACTTTTTATCCTCAAGGTTGTGAAGTAAGGAAAGTTGATTCAAGAAGATTAATTATGAATGTAAATAGACATGCAAATAACTTATGTGTGCTTAGTGAAGTTAATAAAAAAAGATGTTATATGACACAATGAGATGAGAGTTGGTTATGGCACAAGAAAATGGGCCATATGAATTTTGAAAATTTGGACAAAATAAGAAATAAGTAGTGTGTGAGATACATGCCAAAAATCATGAAACTTTTAAACATCATTTGCATGCCATGTCTGCATGGAAAACAAACTAGAGGCATATTTAAATTAGAGTATTCAACAACAAAGCCTTTGGAATTAATCCATATAGACTTATGTGGGCCCATAAAAACTCAAAGTATAAAAGGTAAGAGCTACTTTATGTTGTTAATTGATGACTATTATAGAATGACATGGGTTGCTCTTCTAAAGGATAAATCTGATGCATTTGAGAACTTTAAATTTTTTAAAGCTTTAGTAGAAAATGAAATGGATCTAAAGATAAAATGCCTAAGGTCAGATCAAGGGGGTGAGTTCCTCTGAAATCAATCCAATAAATTTTGTGAGGAACATGGAATAAGAAGACAACTCACAACTGCATGAACTCCATAATAAAATGGAGTTACTAGAATAAATAACTAAATAGTTCAAGAGATGGCAAGGACTATGTTGAATGAGTGAAAATTATCAAATAGGTATTGGGGAGTAGTTAAGATGGTTTACATCCCTAATAGAGTAAATAATATCAAAATGCCTTATGATCTATGGAAAGGTAAACCAACTACTGTTAAATAGTTTAGGGTGTTTGGAAGCAAATGTTATATTAAGATAAATGATGAAGATTTGGGAAAGTTTGACTCTATATATAATAATGGTATTTTCCTTAGATACTCCCCAAGGAGTAAAGCCTATAGATGTTATAATAAAATACTTCAAAAAATTGTGGAAAGTGTCGATGTAAGAGTAGATGAGTTTAGAGAACATAAGGTGACCACACAAGTAAGTGATCACTTAGAAGAATTAGACAAAAATGAAATCGAAGAAGAAATGGAAGAAGAGGAATAGGAAGATACAAAGACACCATCGAGACTTGTTCAGAAGAATCATGGAGAAAATCTAATTCTTAGTGATAAAGATGTTGTGGTGCAAACTTGATGGAGGATTGTAAGTACATCTGAGTAAGTTAATTTATCTTGTTATAAAAATAGAGCCTAAAAATGTTACAGAATCTAGTGAAGATGAACATTGGGTCAAGGCCATGGAGGAAGAATTAAACAAAATAATAAGGAATGAAACTTGGGAACTTGTTCCAAGACCAAAGGATAGAAATGTGATTGGAACCAAATGGGTCATTAGAAATAAGTTGAATAAAGATGGGGATATAACCAGAAATAAGGCAAGGTTAGTATGCAAAGGGTATGCTCAAGTAGAAGGTATTGACTATGAATAAACCTTTACTCATGTTTCTCAATTAAAAACCAATAGAATGTTATTGGCATATGCTAGCAGTAATAATTTTAAGGTTTTTCAAATGGATGCCAAATATACGTTTCTAAATGGAAAACTAGAGGAAGAAGTTTACATTGAAAAGTCGAAAGGTTTTCTATTGTCATAAAATAAGGATTTTGTGTGCAAATTGAAAAAGGCACTATATGGGCTAAAACAAGTCCCTCAATCATGGTACTCAAGACTTGACACACATTTTTTTCAACAAGGGTTCAAAAGAGGAGTAGTAGATAGTAATCTCTACATTAAGACAAAAGGGAATCATTAATTGATTATTGTTGTGTATGTAGATGATATTATTTTTAGAGGAGATGATAGAAAAATGTACCAAGAGTTTGCCAAAAAACATGCAAAATGAGTTTGAGATGTCAATGCTAAGAGATATGTCATTTTTCCTTAGTTTACAAATTTCTCAATCTAAAAAGGGAATATTTATCTCTCAAACTAAGTATTTTAAATAAGTTTGAAATGGAAGATATACAATAGCCTCTAGGCTAGATATCATGCAAGTAGTTGGTTTACTTGCATGTTTCCAAGTAGCCCCAAAACAAATGCACATGAAAGTGGTTAAGAGGATATTCAGATATCTAAAAGGGACTTTGGATTATGGTTTGTGGTATCCAAAGGTGAATATTTCACCTTAATAACATATACAGATGCAGATTGGCTAGGTGATGTGGATAATAGGAAAATCACAAGTGGAGGATCATTTTTTCTTAGTGGAAATATAGTGTCTTGGTTGAGCAAAAAATAGCCATATGTTTCCTTGTCCACAGCGGAGGTAGAATATATAGCAATAGTATCATGTTGCACATAGGTTCTATGGATGAAGTAGACTCTATAAGATATTAAGGTAAAAAATGATGATCCCATTTTTATATTCTCTGATAATACTGGCAAAATTAATATTTCAAAGAATCCAGATATGCACTCCAAAACTAAGCATATTCTGATCAAATATCATTACCTAAGAGAATAATTAGCTAAAAAGCATGTTAAGTTGGGCTATGTTTCCATAAAAGAGCAGATAGTGGACATTTTCACAAAGGCCCTCTCAAAAGGAATATTTTAGTACCTTAGACAAAATTTGGGTGTGATACCCTTCTCATCAAATCACTAAAGTCTCAAGAAGCAGCATCAATTTAGGGGGAGAACTATGGATAACCCTTTGCCATTGATGTCAAAGGGGGAGAATTGAAGATAGGGGGAGCAAAGAAGGAGAACCACAACAAGGGGGAGTTCATATCCTAATTCATGGGGATTTCCATCAATGACAAAGGGGGAGATTGTTGGAATAATTTTCATTGATGTCAAAGGAATTGAAATGGATATGAACAAAAATGTCAAATGGACTTATTGTCCAAAGTGAACGAAAGTGTCAAATGGAATTATTTCTATAAGTGAATGGAAATGTCAAAAATTCAATGGAAATGTTAATGAATTTGTCAATGAAAATGTCAATGGTCACATCTTTTGGTGAAGAGGTACCTCTTGGATGGGATGCTTCCTTTGTGAGAAATTTTTACAAGGCTATATAAGGGAGAAGAGATGTGGAAGTATTACAATCATTTTATTTGATTGAAGATCATATAAGTTTGAGAGAGAAGGAAGAGAGGAAGAGAATATTTTTGTTTATGCATATCATTTGAGTGAAGAAGAAAAAAATAGAGTTATAGTCGAAAGATAATTTATTTTATGTGGGGATTAGTGTCTCCAGGAGATTGGTGCCTTCAAATTTGTTGAGTTGATGCTTGGTGTTGGGGATCAGTGTCTCTAGTGGGTTGGTGAATACAAACACTTTGTATTCATTTATATTTTTGGTTGGATTTATATGGTAGATCAAATCATATCATCATTTGTGTTTTTTTCTTGAAAGGGTTTTTCACATAAATCTGGTGTCAATGTGTTATCTCTTTTGGTGTCTATATTTTTTCCTCTTTGAAATAGTTTTGTGAAGAAATATTATTTCTAATAATAGTATAATAAGTAGAGTGTTGATGATTAAGAAGAAAAAATTTGCTCCAAATGAATGAGAATGAGTTTGATGATGCCCCCTTGAGGGTTTGTGTGATAAAATAGACAAATACTTAAAATGAATGAAAAGAGGATAACGATAAAGTGGTTTGGATTTAACCAAAAAGTAATTTATTAAAATTGATATCAAAATTTCAAGATTTAAGTTTTTTAAAATAGGATGACCCTAGTTGATGAAAACTAGAGTATTGATCAGAAAAATAATATGTTTAACCATTCAAAGATTGCATGCTTAGTGTTTGCTTATGATGCAAGGGTTAATGGAGTGGATGTGGGAACAATATATCCTAGTGATAGTATGTTGTAGATCTAAAAATGGGAAAACATATTGGTTGTCAATTTATAATAAAAATTTTACGTTGTTGATAGTTATAAGTTATTAAAATAAATTTGGAATAATTTGAGTGATCTTGTCTTGAAATTTGGATGAAAATGAATGAAAAATGGGTATAATGGAGGTATGGGGGTTGTAAAATATTTTGAATGGGTTGGAAATATAAATATAAGAATTGGGGGTTTAAAATTTATTTGTGAATTTTGATTTGAAGAGTTATTTATGAGTAGGTCAATGAGGAGTTTCACTCTGAGAGATTACCAACAAATGGATCGTATTCCAAACCACGAGTAGTGTGTAGAGCAAGTGAGGTGATGTAAAATACTTGAGAAGAGTGGGGCTCTGGTAAGTGAATTTTCATTCTTTAATTTTTTCATTTATGTGTATTTATTAGGGCTTAAAGTAGATTGAAATGAATGCATAGATGAGCTATCTATGAATTTAGAAATGAAAGTTTTGAATTCGCTATAACAAAATGTGAATTCATCAAATGTAATAGCAAATTCATAGAATATGGGTGCAAAATCATTAAAAAGTAAAAATAGGTTAGAAACTATGAATTCAAGGTTTCAAAGTTGCGAAATCATCTAATAGAGCAACAAATTTGTCAGAATGAGTTGTAAAATAGTTTTGGGGGAATTTTGAATAGGGAATGCAAAATTGAAGGAATGGGGAGAAAAATTAATGAAGTGAGCAACAAAATTACAAAAATGGGTAGAAAAAATGTACTAGAGGGAGAAATGGAGGAAATTAAGGTCAATTTTATTTAGTTAGACTTAGAAAATGTGAATTTGAGAGGCAAAAATGTGATTTGTAAGAGGAAAAGAGGAAATTAATAAGGATAAATAAACATAATTATGAATAATATGATTGAAAATGGTGTTTTTATTTTTTTATGATTTTTTTGAATGTGTTAAAGTAGAATTAGATGGATTATTATGTTAATAGATAGAATTAACTTGATACTAATGTGTTATGTTTGCAAGAGGTATTACCAATTTTGACCACATAGGAGTAGAGACCTGGTGTGTTAGAGAGGATTGTTAGATTTACAGAGTATGAGTTTGGGGTTCTAAAGGTAACTAGGCTATCATACATTACGTAGATGCTAGAGATTTAGGCAAACATGGATCTATTGGAAATACTTGTTGAGAGATGGAATAGTGAGACTAGTACCTTTCACCCACCTATTGGGGAGATGATAGTGAATCTAGAGGATGTATACTAGATTTTGGGTATTTTGATATGAGGGAGATGAGTATATTAGGAGTAGGATCTATAGGAGACTAAACTATATAGGATTTTAAGAGATGGATTTATTTTAATTTTTAGAGGAGTAGATATTGATTATTACACATGATTGGAGATGAATTCCATAACCATCATACTTATAACTATTATTAGTGGCATTATGTTACTTGACAAGATCAATAGACTATGTCTGAATGGTTTATTGGATGTTATTAGAGACATGATGGAGATGGGTTATAGGTTTACATGGGGCCATGTGTGCTAACACACTTATATAGGGACTTACACCATGTAACTTATACGAATGGGAGGGAGACTAGGTCATCAACACTATTATAAGTCTGGTGTTGGGAACACATCATAGTAGAGAGACTAACTAGTCACATGATCACTCAATATATGGATGAGCCATTGGCATACATATTTCATATGATTATTGGTACTCTCAAGCCACATTTAAGTGACATAGAGTTTTATAGGAGGGTGATAGATGAGCTAGGTGATGATAAAATCACCTAGAGACCATACAGGGAGATTGCATTTTAGTGGCTACAAGATGACTTGTATATAAACTATATGATGATCCAATGTTATGTAATTATGTTACATGAATTTGTTATAGAGATATATTAACTTTATATGGTGATGAGGTAGTTTATGATTAAACAACACATTTGAGCATGTCTACACATCTTTGCATGAGTAGTGAGGGAGAGAGCATAGTGGGGGCTGACTAAAATTGGTCACAATTACAAGAAGTGAGATGGAGTGACCATAGGCATGTTATTGATGCAATATTAGTAGATAGTTATTCATATTTTTGGGTTTGATAGTGGTCATTGATATTGATGGTACCATATGCACCACCACATACATGGAGATAAAGACTGGTTGTTAGTTTGAGTACGCAACCACAAGGTATAAGTTTGGGAACCTAGATTAGTAAGGGGTTATAGGAGATAGTGGAAGGGTATAAGGACAAGGAAGAGGGCATGATTTATTTAAGAGAAATTTACATGATGTAGAGGTTACTGAGGTTGAGAATTTGGAGATTATATAAGAGGTAGGTGTGGATGTTGATGTTGATGTGGATATAGATACGTGAGTGGATATAGAGTAGGGAGGTGGATAGGATATTCCACTAATTTTCATTGACATTAAGGGTGATAAATATGGAAAGGACATAATTATGAGGTCAACACATGTCATACATATAGATAGAGGAGTTATGGCTAGTCCTTCATGCATAGCTTGATATCAGGAAGAGTAGACACTAGTTGACAGACTTCATGAGAATATCTGAGCTCATGATGAGGACATTATAGGTTTTTACAAGGAGGCATCCATTATATATGGGGTTTTAGATATCATAATTTTTTAGGCATATTATATTAGATGATTATACGCTGAGGTTGATAGGTTATATGTTGAGGTTGATAGGTTATATGTTGAGGTTGATAGGATGGAGAGAGATGGTATTGAAACTACACTAGGAGTTACTAAACATGATGTGGAGACATAGACTCTATATTATACAACATTAAAAAAATTATATAGACCTGAGAGAGATATAACTAGGACATAACTAGTAGATGCTAGAGTGTTATTAGCAGTACATGGTTAGATAGCTACACTAAACAAGGTTATGAGAGCCATGAAGTAGACCACATATTATAAGAGTTTATACAAGGAGTCTATTCCATGCACACAAAGGTCACCATCCTTCAAGGATTACTTGATTAGGTTATCTATGTCAGGGAGATCAATATAGCTCATAGAATCAGATAGATTTGTGGGGCAGGCTACATAGTATGTGATGGGTTATACACGAGGCACACCATAGTGTGATGAGTTGATTCTAAGACCAGACACTCCATCAAAGGGGTAGGGAAAGACATGACACAATGTTTTTATGAGGGTTACATTGATGTATACATATGTTTGAGATGTATATGTTTGTATAGACACACTTGATTTTGATATATATATATATGGTTTTTATGAGACTTGTACTATGTGGATGGACATTATGGATTGTATAGGGGATGTATATGGACTTTTTATGATGGTTATGTTTATTTGTGCATGGTTAATGGATAATTGGACATGTAGAGTAGTGGTTACATTTCCTACATTTTAATTCACATTAGCATATATTAATTTTCCTTAGCATTTTATTATGGATTATGACATGTATGATTAGATTAATGGATGCATGTATAATGATGTTGGATAGTTGATTTATTTTGTGATAGTTCCTTGCATTGGATTTATAAGAATAATGATTATTTGAGAAACTTGATGTTTAATACATTTTAAAACACATTTCCACCAATAATATTAAATAATCATGATGAATGTTGATGTTTTAGGCATATAGACTAAAAATAGAATAAATTGTGTAAAAGCAAGATACGTCATGATATAAGTAAATCATAACCATATTATTATGCAATTCACAAAATAATATTTACACAAAAATAATTAAAGTAAGATAGAAAAACATAATTATTCTAGATGATAATGAAACAACATTAATAAAATAAACACAAATGATATATATAAACAAAAACACAAACAAAGACTGAATAGTCTTTCTAATGAAAAGGCATTAATAAAATAAACACAAATGATATATATAAATAAACAAACAAAGACTAAATAGTTGAAATACAAAATAAAAACACAATGATGGAAAACTTTTAAGATGACTAAAAGTTGAATAACCAATGATGGCTAAAGCAAAACAACCAAGTGAGTGGTTTTAAAAAATAGAAAAAGACAAATAACCAAATTATTGGTCAAATATAATGATAAAGTTAAATAACCAATGTAATGGCTAAATAAAAAAAATACAACAATGAAACAAATAATAAATCAAATAGTGAAAACTATAATTAAGTAATCAATACTTGAAAAGATATAACAAAAGGCTTAACATCTTAAATAAGGGTTTGAGACATTTATATCCAAGAGTTAGGATAAGTACCGATCAATTGATGAGGAAGTATAAGTATGAAAAAATCCATTCTTATGGAAACAAATGATGGGTAAGGTGGTGACCAAGTAGAACCTAGAGACCCTATGTCTCTAAGCATTATCTACATAATCCACCCTAGACAAAGTCTATGTGGGGATATAAGAGAAGATGTAGTTATCCCAATATAGAAAGTGATGATAAAGTGGATGATTATGTTGGGATAAAAATAACTAAGAGGGTAGGTGTGAATCAATGTAAAAACTTTTCTTTCAATTCCACATATCATTCATTAATCATTTAAACTAACATAAAGATACAACAATGCATAATCAACCATTTATGTAAGCATGGAGCAAAAACATAATACAAGAACACAAGAGATACATTAAAAACCCTCATGGAAAATAAAACCCACTAAAACATATATTTTACTATAGTCCTATTAGTAATGTATCAAGATTTGGTGAGGCACCAACCCCATAAGGAGCACCAACCGCTTCACTAGTCAAGCACCAACTCAACTAGTCCTTTATCAAGCACCAAATTCCAAGGAGGAACCAACCCCCTAGGTAAATCAACACTAACTCAACCAATTGGAACCTTTTATAAAATTTGGTCACTTTTTTCTCACTCAATGATGATGATCACCTTATTTTTCTCTTCACACTCTTTTATCTCTCTCAAACAACCTATTAGGCCTCTTCACTAAACTAGCCCTCTTCTTGGCAGATTTAGGTCATATGACCTTACTTATAATTTATATAATAAATTATATAACTTCATGAATTATTCAAAACACATATTTTATTTTATTTAAGCCCTCTACCTAGTTTCCAAACTTATATTTCATTTGCTCATACCCTCAATATTTTAACTAGTCAAATTAGGCCTATTAGACCTTCTTTTTATACTTGACTCTTGATTTCACCAACCTTGGTTGGCCAAAAACCTATAAATGATTTTATAACCCTTATAATATATCAAAAAACAAATTTATTAAGTGAAACAAGCACTACATAGGTCAGTCACCACTCATAGGGACCAAAACCACCATTAAGCCTAAAGGAGACCTAATGCAATTAGGACTTCTCAAAGCACACGTTTCACCTTGTCCACCTTGGAACATAGTGAGACTTCAAAAATGGATTAAAAAATTCACACATGATTCAATTATATCCCTTATAATCTTACCTTAGGTCCCCAACACCATTTATCTCATTTCACTCCTTGAACCATACCATTAGGCCTACTCACAATTAGACCTTCTCACTGTTAGAAAGTCTGCTTTGAATATGTGAAGTGCACACTCAAATTTGACACATAACCATATCAAAAAATAAAATTAATATAACCTTAATGACCTAAGGGTCATCACCAAGTCCATTATATTTCACCATACAGAGCAAAAGACCTCAAACTGACCACTTTCATATGCTCACTTAGAACTGCAAACATACCTCAAGAACACAGCCAAGAAGATTTGAATTTTCACACCTTCATATAAATTTATCATGAATAAAAATGAATTAAAATTAACCTATGATACCTATATAAAAACTTCATTTGTAATATATTCTTTAAATCTATGCATAATGACTCAAGAACATCATTCTCACTAACACACAGAAAACTTCCTAAAAGCTCCAAAATAGAGTCATGGAAACCAAGACTTAGAACATATGTGTGACCAATTTTATGAAATTAAAATGGTTTTAAATTATCATTAATAATCCTTATAACATCTTTAAATATATTTATTATAATATCCAATAGCAATATTGGTCTTACAGACCAATCTCATAGCTTCACAGTAAATAGATCTCACTGTGTTAGACAAGTCAGATTGAGTTCAACTTTCTGCCATACAAAAGATTCTTCAAAACTATCTCCATTAGGTATATGTGTTATAGGTCTTGAATAATAAACCCATGCATTTTTATCCATCCCTAATCAAATTCAACCCATCCCTAATCTCATTCTCACTTCTGCTTGGTTTTCTAATTGTCTTCCTCACTAGGCCTTTTTAGCAATAGGTCAACTTACATGAATGTTTTATCATATTTGGAGTCTATAACCTACTAAAAATTTATATGATCATAAAATATAAGTATCACACATCATCCTCTAATCATTTTCATGCTTTGATCTAGTCAACCCTTCCTACTACATCAAAAATATGAGAAACAAGGGGTTTCATGTAGCTTACACTCATTTTTTAGATATACCAATTCCACCTATAGGTACTTAGGAGAGTTGAATACAACTTCCAACCATCATAATAGGTTAACCATACCATTTTGGGCACTTTTGAATCATATCTTCCATATTAGGTCACTATTAGGGTTTTAGAGAGGGTTTGGACTGTCTTCTATTCTTAATAATCATTCATAAAGCTTAGGTTCTCAACTTAAAAACAAATTCCAAGAAATTTAATATAAGAACCTGATGGCTAGATATTTTGTAGGCTGGCAAAAAAACCTAGGCAGTCATGGGATTAAATCCCCTTTATTTAATAGTGAAGCTTATGTATGTTTATGTCAATTTACTTCTAAATATTTATAGCTCTTAGTTATTCATAGATTATACAAATTATGTACAAGTGGTCTTATTTTTGTGGTATTAACTTAATCATAGAGTTCATGAACAATAAAAATGTGATTTTGTAGTAAGTAAGTAGTTGTTTCAAATGATGTGTAAAGAAATTTTGGGGAAATTGAGAATGAAAGACTAGAACATATGAGAAGAAAAAAGTTGCTCTTCATAATAAGTAGTATTATAAAGCTTATTGAATCCATACAAGTAAATAAACATTTAAGAGATGATAATCCTTTCAACAAATTATTAATAAATATTGGAATTCACATTCAAATTCAAAGATAACATAAAGTTTATGATTTTAATCTTCACAAATCCACCAAATGATCTCTTGAGACGTAAAGTTTCATAGAAATCAATGTCCTTCTTCTTCACTTTGAACCATTTTCATAAAAATGAAAACTCAAAAATTTAAACACAAAGTTTTAGTTTACTTAAACTCTCTTGCTTCAGTTATAACTACTTGATTGTAAAAAATTATCATCCCTAGGCATGTATCCTTCACTTATATTTATATAAAAATAGATGTCAAAAATAAATAGGAGATAACTCCCTAAATTCCCATATGTTTCACTAAAAATTGAAAGCCGTTGAGAGGCGTCTTTCTCAAATTTCTCCTATGTGGCATGCAATGGTTGTTGACATGTATCACTTCTTAGTTTCCTTATTTGGATCAAATACAAACTCCTTACATGTTGCACATAGGTTGCTCAAGTAATTTGATTTTATAAAATGACTTCAAGTAATGGAATTTAGCCAAGTTACTTGAGCTTTACAGTTTACAAAATAACTTACTTTTTACAAGTAAATTCTCTAAATGACATTACTTACAAAGTAATTACTTGAATCTAAATTACTTAAAATACATTTTGGAAGAGAATAGAAGAAAATAGAAGAATAAAGAAGAAGAAACTATTGATAAGAGAAGAAACAACAATAATTCTACTTCATGGACTTCATTCTTGCACTTATCTCTGTATTTGATATGTTGAGACATCATGGACTGAACTATTGTTTCATCTATATTGGTAACTAATTTCCTCTCCATATCATACCTCAACAATTCTCTTTCCAATTTTCTATAGTATGCTTTTACCTTCTCAATCTTGGGTTCGAGCCTGTTAACATCTTGCTGATTTTTTATTAAATCCTTTATAGATTTTGATGTGAAAGGAGTAGAAGATTTTTCAATTTTATAATTGAATAGTTGATGTAACTATTTGGGTGTTCTTGAATGCTCATCTGAACCTGTGAGGTATAAGATACAGTCCTCCACATCTAATTTCACATCTTAAGCATCTTCTTTTAGATTTTCTATTTCATCAAGCATGGATTCAAAAATGTGTAGATGAGAAGATATAATGAGCTCTTCTTGCCTTGCCTTCTTTATTAAGCCTTCTAGAAAAATTTATTCTTCAATGAAAAATTTATCACTTAAATTGTTTATCCCCTCTAGGATTTCCTTTTGTAATTCAGATATTCCATTCTCATTTTTAATTTCTTTCATCAACACCTTCAGTTGTGCCAGTTTATTTTTAATGTCAACCAAGTTTCTTAGGACCTTAGGAAACCATTTTTGAGTAGTATGCAACATATTCTCTACCCATTCATCAATGGATTTAGCCTTGTCTCCAATTTCATCTACTTCAGTGATTAATTGATGACCAATTGAATCACCTAAAAGAATTAATTATTGTAGAGTAGACCTTTCTACTTTGGCTATTATTTCACATAACTTGGAATTTTGTTATTTCAAATTAGCCTTAGCAGCATTCTCCTCATCGAGATTCTTAAAAAGAGTGTTAATCAAAGTCTGAGTATCTTGATTTAAGCCTTTTATGATAACTTCTCCAAGGGACACTTTTGTGACTATTAAGTCTTTCTCAAGGACTTTACTTTTATTCATGCCCTATGGAGGAGTTGATACCTCAACAAATTTTTGTCCAAAAGGTTTAATTATCATCTTATAAGTTAATTTAGAAATCTTAGGATTTATTTCCTTATATTCAAGAATCTTTAATAGCTACAAATCAATCTCCTCCAAATTTACCACTTTTCTAGTCTCATGAGCTATTTGCAATGCCAAACAGGATGAGAAGTATGTACTTGGGGGAGTAGTTGAATGTACAAAATTTTGTTGTTGATTATTTCTTACTACTAATTTTTTAGAAGGAGATTATTGTGTATCTAAAACATCTTGCACTACATTGGTAATTGCTTGCTCATCCTTTTCTTTCTCTACCTGTAACTCTTTCACTACTTCCTTCTCCTTTGTTTTCTCTATCACTTTCTCTACATCTATCTCTACTTCTGTTACTCTTTCTTTTCCTTTTTATAAATCTTTTGCTAACTTTGTAGCTTCTTTATTAGGTTCAACTATTTCATTTTGATTTCTTGTGGTGCCTCCTAAGATGGGGTCACTTCTTTTATAGTTACCTATTCTGGCTCTTTTTAAATAGTGGGTTGATCATCTGAAGGAGGTAGAGGTGGAGGAGTAGGTGGAGAAGATGAAGGAGGAGGGGGAGCAGGAATTATAGTTTCTTTCTAAACGGATTTCTCTAGGGACTTGATGGCATGAGATTTTGGAGGTGGCAGAGTGTTTATGGATCTATGGTTGGTGTAGTAGAAGTAGGAATGATAGGAGTCGTGGTGTCAATGGAAGAGACTAGAGGAGCTGTAGTGATAGTTGGTTGAATGGGTTCCTTATTTTTTACCGTAGAATATGTATCATCAACATTTTTATTTAGCTTCAAATTCTTCATGGGTTCTTGGTTGCTTTCTCCTTTTACTATTTATTTCCTCTTTTGCCTTGCTTGATTAGTTTCAGTCATTAATTCCTTCATGCAATACCCCTTATTGAGAATCCATGTGGAATTCATGGCAAGGACCATAGAAGTTTTGTTTGAAATAATTTTATCTTGATCTTTACCAAAAATAATCTCCAGAAGTGGAGTGTTATCTCCCCTTGCTACATGGTAGGCTTCACTATTTACAACTCCATCATCCTCCATGTCTTTTGGAATTGTAGATGAATCAAAAGTATGAATCTATTCAATAGCCAATATGCTATTGTCTCTCCTTATTACATCAAACTCATTTGTACAATCAATCTAAAAATCTTCAATTATAGGAATATGTATATACTTAAGAGAAATAATATTTTGAGCTATGCCTCTGCAATCAAAATTTACTCTAGATTCGTAATGCATTTGATTTTAGTTATGATACATTTCCTTTTGCACGCTATTTTTTTTGTAAATTCTAGGGAAATGATTGTGACCAATAAAATTTGACTGTAAGTTATGTAATTCAACTAACTATCTACACAACTCCATAAGAATCCATTTGTCAGTAGGATATCTTGGTAATTTGACTAGTGTGCCTAAGAAACCACCAACTATGATGTATGTGAAATTGAAGAACTAAATGAAAATGCATCCAAATTGGGAAACTACTTCCCATGATGTATCAGATACTCTCTTGTGTTTTAGAGCTACATTTAACTTAAAAATGATTTCATAGAATAATCCATCATTCACTATCTTATAATGCTTGTATTACTCATAAAGAACCAATTGAGGGTAATGCTCATATACAGGCTTTGTTGCCAACATTACTTCTGTATTTATCCTAGTAAAGGCTTTATTTGATGCTATAACATATACTAGATATGAGGTCATTTTGAATTCAAAAGTCTTTAAGACACTGCTTAACTACTGGTTGATGTTGTCACTTATCAACCTTGCCCATTCAATCATAGCAGAGCTCCTGGTGATGTGAATGGTTATAATGTATGCATACATCTAGGTTGAGAAGCACTTAGTATTCTTCTCCCCATTGATTCTACACAACAACTGAGTGATGTCATCTACTTCTTGAACTAATTCTAACCTTACTATTTGCTTTGGGAACCTTGAGGGTTGTTTCACTTTCTTCAGATAATTTATTTTCATTATCTTGATGCAATATGTTGTCTTATTCTCCCATTGTCTTTTAGTTTTTTCCATTATTATATCAATCACTTTAGACTATACTGAGATATTTAGACAGTAGTTGAAATATTGAACATCCAATCTTATCACTATATTATCGATAGTGTCTTTCATAATCCTAGTAAGAAAGTCATAATACTTAACACATGCTAGGAAAAACTCTAAAAGTTGTGCATAACTTGGGAATGCTACAACTTGTAGGATCCAAATATTGGTCATTTCTTGCATGAGTGGAGTTTTGGCTATAGTTTTGGATCTCTCCAATAACTCAATCATTAGCACATGTCCCATATTTGTATCACTTAGTTTAGTTAAATTTGGAGTGATACAAGATTCAATAGGGTACCCTTTATACTCATACTTCATCTTTGATTCTTGTGACTCGAATATCTTTGATTTTATTTTACCCTTACTACTTGGCTCTAGGATTTATTCAAGTGCTAGCTTAGGAACTTATTCAATTTGAGTTGCTTCTACTTCTACTCTAGCCATTTCTTCCTCTGATCCTTTTGATCTTGACATTTATTATGGTTAACTCTGGAAAACCTTGACAAGTGATCTAAAATACTTAGTAACTACTCCTACTAGTTAGAAAGGTTGAAGAAAAGAATTAAGTTATTGTATCAAATGATACTTATAAGCAAACTTTAGATTTGAGGTAGTAGAGAGCCTTGAGAACTCCAATTGACTCATAGTAAGTAATAGGGTATCACATCTCTTGATTGATCTAGATAATCTTCAAGTCTTAAGTACTCAAGAATCTAAGCAAGTATTAGGCATGGACAACTTTAGGTTTCTTTTAGCTTATAACTTTGGGTTTGTATTAGCAAGTTACTTGAGTTTAAAACCCCAAGTAAGTAATGAGTAATAAGGAATCCATGTTCCACTTGAGTAGATACTTAAAATTTTACTTGGGTAGTTTAATGGGTTTCTCAAGACTTAAGACTTTGGGTTTACTAATATAAGTAACTTGGGTTAAAAAACCCATAGAATTAGAACTAGTGAGTAGTCATAAATCTAGGTAAGCAAGAAGTCATTGTATGTCTGAATAGGTAGGATGCTTAAGAGTCTCAGGTTTCTTGAGGCAAATAACTTGGGCTTAGGACTCTAAGTAAGTAGTAGTTTAAGAAAAGCCTGGGTTTCTTTGCTAGGTCAATAATCATCTAGGTTTTTTAGCTAGGTTTTCTCATTCTTAGATTTTGAGTGGGTTTTTACATGCTTAGTGTTTATGAGAGTTTTAACAAGACTTTAAACAATAATTTATATAGGCAAAAATGGATTCAAATACAAGCAAAATGATAAAATATAGTGAAAACTCAAAATGACATGCATAAACATACTGGCAGGAGAAACAAGATTTTCAACAAGTAATGAAAGGATAAAATAAGAAGAAAATAATTTAAATACCTCAAATGAAAATGGGTCGAGAGAAAATTACTCCAAAATTGCTCCAAAGGTGAAAATGACATTGATCAGGGTTTGTAGGGGTGGTAGTTTGGTCAAACAACTTGAATGCTACGTGGAAAATGTGGTGGATTTTCTCAATATTTATATTAGCCAATGCATTAATGACATGTAAGAGACATGTGTAAGGGATCCACATAAGCCCTTAAATTTTTTTTAGGTTTCTTGGACTACTTTGTTTATTTTGGCTTTTGAAGTGAAGTAACCTCATAAACCTAATTTGGTTTAGGATTGAGAGTACATCAGATTTGCAGATATTTATTGCTTTTACTTGTAGCTTTGAGTAAGTGAATATACTTCAAAAACATGATTTGCTTAAGTTAGCATTCTAAAATTTTGTGGGCATACTTTACTTAGCTTCTAATGAGAAGTAAAGTTATTTAATGATTATGGTTTACACTGAATGGTGCAACTCAGGTTTGCAATGACTACTCACTTTTCACATGATAAGTAAAGTAACTCAAAGAACCCAAGTTAGCCTGGGATAATGTTAAAACACTTAAATTTTTGATCTTCTTGGGAAGATGAGTAAATGAGTTTTTCAATGATGGCCTTGAGCAAATGTTTTCAACCTTCTAGAGTAATTTGAAGCAATTGAGAAAAGAAGGCAGTAAGAAATAAAAATACTAAAAACTAAGTCGTATTCAAAGGACTAGTCTCAATAAGAATAAGTAACTCACAAAATACAAAAGGCAAAATTTTAAAAGGGGTAACCCAAAATTTCTAAGTGTGAAATTTTGGGGACACCAGCTGGCTTCAACTGAGGATATATTTATTTTTAATCAAGAAAAATGGAACAAAGATGAGATCCCAATATCTCTAGTTTTGATTCTTGTTTATTGGGTATGGATTCATGTTAAAATCAATCATGAAAAATAAAAAAATGAAAAAAATAAGAAAATAAAAATAAAAGGAAAATTGAGATTTTATTTATATACATATAGGTGTTACCTTGTTACTCAGTTCTTATAAAGCTTCAAATTTTACCCATTGAAAGGTAGTGGGAGTTTAATTTCATCCTGATAAGCAAGGATAAATCTATCTCTTCAATTAATGCTCTTTATAGTAAAAGCCCCTTTTTACAGTGTGTCAAACTTGCCATGCTTTATTTTTTGTTCATTCTACTTATCCCACAAAAGGACCAAGTCACCAACTTCAAACTATCTTTCTCATGGCTTCTTATCAAATATCCTCTTCAATTTCATTTGATGATCAGTTAGTTAGTCAATAACTTGAGTATGCACATCTTGTAGTTTAGTGAGAAACATAATCCTCTTATCAAGTGAATCTTGATAAATTGCATCTTCAATAGGTTTAAACAATTATAAATTAGGAAACTCTATAGTGATTGGTATCTCGACATTTGTTCTATATAACAACTAAAAATGAGACATACCAATGGCTTTATTTGGAGTGATTTTGTTAGCCCATAGTGCATCAAATAGCTTCTTGTGCCAGGTATCTTGATTATTGTCTACCAGCTTATGAATGATGGTTGTCAAGTTATTTTTATTTGATTCAGCTTGACCATTCCCCTGAGGATAGTGATTTGAAGCATGAACTAGATCTATTCCATATGAGTAACAAAAATTAGTTAGTTACACTGAAGAAAATTTGGATGCATTATCTATTACGATCTTGTCTAGGACACAAAACCTTACTATGATATTTTCTTTGATGAAATCACATACTACTTCCAAAGTGCCATGTCTGATAGGAATGGCTTCTACCCATTTGCTAAAGTAATCATTTGCAGTTAAAACATAGCAATGTCCAACACTTGAAGAAGGATTCAACATGCCAATAAAATCCATGCCCCACTACTAGAATGGTTCACTGATTATGACTAGTATTAATGACAATGCTAGAAACTTTACACATCCCATAAATTGTTGACATGCTTGACACTTATCAACCCAATCAAAAGTATCTTGGAAAAGGGTAGGCCAAAAGTACCTTGCTTGAAAGATTTGGTGTGTTGTGATTCATGCTGAGAAGACACCTCCACATGCTTTATCATAGAACTTCTCTAGTAATCTCCTTTTCTAATTTTTATCCACATAATGGAGGAAAACACAATCAATTACTCTTTTATAAAAACCATTATTCTAAAGGACATAATCCTTTAACTTCATCTTGATGGTACATTTTTCCTTACGTGTTAGATCAGCTAGAAATTTTCCATAAGTTAGGATGTAAGCAATCTTAATGTACCATTCATCAACAAGATTAATAAAAATCACCATGGGAAAACCTTCATCTAATTTAGCTTAGAATGAAGGTGCCACTATATCTATGTTGTCAAGTTTTCTCTATGTCATCAATTAGCACAAGCCTCTTCCTCTTACTAGCTTTGTTGGTTTGATATCAAGATCAAATACTTTCACCTTATCTACCTAGGTGACTCTTAATAATCCCTGCTCCTATTGTGTTAGGATTGATTTGATTACAGTATTAGGTACATAGACTTTAGTGTGTGAAGATAAAATGTAGTACCTAAAAACTTTGCATGCTTTGATTACAATAAAGGCATGTTTCTCCATCTGTCAGTACTTCAATTTAGACCTTTTAAATGGCTAGCTCATGAAAGCTATTGAGGATTCAATACCCTCATCATTCTTCTATAAAATTATCACTGACATAGTGTTCTTAGAAGAATAACAATAAAGAATAAATTCTTTACTAAAATTTGGAGAAACTAGTACTAGAGCTTGAGCTATAACTGCTTTAATCCTTTCAAATTCCAACTTTCTTTTGGCATTCCACTTGAATTATTGATTTTTTTTCATCATATCATAAATATTGTGAGTTAATTTAGTAAATTCAATAATGAATCCTTAGAGAAATTTGACCTTGCTAAAGAAGGAATGCACACCCTTCTTGCAAGTAGGCAAAGATAGACTTGAAATAGCTTTCACCCCTTTTGGGTTAATCTTCATTCCTTCCCTTAAGACAATGTGACTAAGAAGTTTCCCTTTAGTCACAATAAAAAATGATTTTTTGGGATTCAAAAAAATCCCATGTCTCTTACATTAGATGAGAACTTCTTCTATGTTAGTCATATGATTACCTCATTGCTTGGAAAAGACTATCAAGTCATTAAGTTATACCACTATACTCTTATTATTTATATGTGAAAATGTTAGATCCATTGCTCCTTGAAAAGTTTCCCCAACATTGATAAACCCAAAATGCATCTTCTAATAGGCAAATGTCCCCCATGGTGTTGTATAAGTTATCTTTTATTGATCTTCTTCAACCACTTTTATTTGATTATACCCTAAAAATCCATCCAACATGAACAAAATCTATGAACCTGTAACTACTTGCAAGGTGTGATCCATAATGGGCAATGGGTAGTTATCTTACAGAGAAGCTTGATTCAGATTGTGGAAATCAACACATAGGCATATTTCACTATTGGGATAATGTTAGCTAACCATGTTGAATGATGGATTGGATAGATAATCTCAGCATCAAAAAGCTTCTATATTGCAATGTAGATAGTACTTGAGATGGTTGGGTCATGGTGGTGTAGCTTTTGTTTGAAAGGCTTTGCTTATGGCTGAAGTGGAATATAGTGTTGTACCTCATCTAATTGGAAGGTCTTTAGGTCTTTGTAGAACCAAGAAAACACATCAATGTATCTTTTGAGAAGCTCAATGAATGCTTCCTTTTCTTCTTGGGAATGACATTTTCCAATGTTGACCATATTAGGTTCTTCTTCACTGCTTAGATTAATTTGATATAATTTTGGAGAACTATCTCCATATATTTTTTTCTTTAGAAATTGATCATACTTATCAAAAATTTCTTCTAAAGAAACTAACCCTTTAGGGATTTTTTTTCCCTTCAATTGAATTATATCTTAACTATCAGTAAGATTAGGGTCAGTGACACCTATTATCTTCTAGTGTAGAACTGGACTACTTCCTTCAAAGTACAATTCCTCAAAGTTATATTATTGCTCAAGGAAAAAAACTATTTTTTTGTCATCATTGAAAACTTGCCACTAGTCGACATTATCTAGAACCTTTGGATAATAAACCATCTCTACTTTATAGTTACCTTCTCATAAAAATGTAGGTTGTTGATCTAGCCTAAGTAGAGATGAAATAACTACAAGAGAATCATCTTTGGAGTTCTGATAATGAGGAACTAAGTTGATTGAGAAGGCTAAAAAATTGAGTGTTACACTCAAAACTCAATCATGGTAGTGCCTCAAATTGTCTTTCTTCACTTGATATTAACCATAAATTTGTCTTACTATTAACTCAACATCACCTTGTGCTTTTAGGAGTATTACTCCTTTTTATTTTTCTTGTTCAAGTCCTAACAAGATTGCTTCATACTTTGTTGTGTTTTTAGTATTTTCAAACATGAGTTTGTAGGAGTAAGGAAATATTATTTACCATTAGGTGATATCAATACCACCCCAGTACCTATACCAAGAAAACCATAGCAGCTATCAAATTCTAGCATATATATCTTATCTTCTTCTTCTTCCTCTACTTCCTTTGGTCCATGTATCTCCTTGTCTAATTTAAGGTAGTAAACTCCATTTGATTCTTCAAAAAGAATCTATAATCTTGGATCATCAGACTTGGAAACCATATACTTGATTTCTTTTTAGGCTCAAGTTTTTGATTTATTCCTTTGATTGGAATGTGAAAACATGACCAATCCATCTTGACTTCTCCATCTAGATCTTTGCATAAGTTTCTATTTAGTAACATCTTATTAAAGACATGAATATCCGCAACCAGAATTGTCATCTTGAGTCTTTTATCTAGGAAAGCTACCAAGACATCTTGGGAATATTTGATCTATCCAATCAGGGGAACTTGTCTCTCCATTGAGTAACATATAAATATTTTCTTAGTTAAAGTGATGCCAAGGTTATCAACTACTTTAACTATCATAACATTATCTGAGGCTCCAGATTCTAGGATATAATTGCTCAATTTAAACCCACTGATCAAGAAAGAGACATAGAATGGTTCTATCCTTTTAGATATGGAAGCAGATGTGGGAGAAATAAATATAACATTATTCTAGGAAGGAACCTATTTAGGAGTAGGAAAGATACCTTTAAAGGCATTGGTTTTATTTATTAACCCTTTACTCTGAACATGCTTGATTAGTCTATTCAACTAATTTAGATAAGACCTCAAGTATTTAGCTTCTGACATTTAAATTTTGGTTTTCTTTATATGATCAATTATTTCAAACAAGAGGATGGATGCAGATAGAGTAGGGTTAGCTTCTGAAGTATGATTTATTAGCTTATGAGTTTTAGAATAAGAAGCTACATACTTTTCTTTTAGACTAAGAGAAGAAGGTAAAGGACTACCTCTTTTAATAATGCTTACATATGATCTAGAGTCTCCTTTTTCTTGTTCTTTAGAAGGTTTTTTATTATCTTGCTGAGTCTGTGACCTTTTAAAATCCACAAAAGAGTGACTGTGATCTTCTTCAAACACTTATTCGTAATCACTTTTTGATTGATATTCAAGGTATCCTATGTTGGAGTCACTAACATGATCTATAAAGTCATCTTCATCAACAAGACTTTGATGAGTATCATTAGTCATCTGATCTTATTCATTCATATCAATGTGATTTTTGGGAGCATATTCAATTTTTATTCTTTATGTAGGACCAGTAATGTGATTTAAAATTCCATGCAGGTGCATTTTGAGTAGGAGCAGCATGAATACCTTGAAAATTTTTCCTTTTGACTTATAGCAAGTCATTAGCCAACTTCTATAATAGGGGATCAATGGTCTATGATGTGTTTCAAGTAGAATAATCACCCTTATAAGTTGTTTACTTGATCTCTCTAGCCATTATCAAGTCATCTTCAACCTTTGTAGCAAGATTTTGAGTTGTTAAATCAACTGGATATGTTTGGTGCAACTAATAACTGACCTCTAGTAATTAAGCATTGATGAATAAGCACTTCTAATTATCTCCTGTGGGTAGAGTAGCTTGAGGGATTTTATAAAGTAACATGTTAAACTTGGCAATAATATCTTGCATATGTTCATGTGGTTCATTTTTGAGTTGAGTCAGTTGGGTAAGAAATATATGTGAATCTTATACAACTTTGAATCTCTTTTCAAAATACTCATGTATAGTGGCCCAACTAACTATAGTGTTAGGATACAAATGATAAAACCATTCTACAACTAAATCATGCAAGGTCTCAATGAAGAGTTTGATTGAGACATCTTAATGCTCAACGCATTACTCCATAGGCTACAAAAAAGGCAACCAAGTTCTCATTTAGACTTTGTTTTCTATCACTAGTGAACTTTGGAAAATTATGTGTTGACCCCTTTGACAAGTCATGGAGAGGAGGAGTTAAATTTAGTGGACCAATCAATATCCCCCAAGGAACAGGAAGTGGTAGCACTATTCTTCTAGGAATAAAAAATTGAAGATTGGTGGATTGGATTATTTATAAGGAATTGTGTTGTAGTTGATTCATAGGTGTTTGTGCTCATCTCATAGGTGAAAGGTTGGCTCTTCTTGTTCTAGCTTGGACATGAAACCTAAAATTGAATTATTCTTACAGCTTAAAGAATTCATCGATTCAGCCTTGATCTCTCCTTGTTATGGTGGAAGGTTGATTTGCTAGATTGAAGTGCAAAAATTCTTTTAAATATTTACTTAAGTAATTTGGTTTATAGGCAAAGACTTGGTTATTGGTTACTTAGCATGTAACAAGCTTAGGATAAACAAGGCATAAAATAAAATGTGGCTTCTAAACATGTAGTAATTCAAGAAAAAGTAATGCATCTATTTTTAATAAGTGGAGTTAACTTTAGAAAGGATACACTATAATTAAAGGTGTATAACTACATCTGCATGCAATGCTTAACACTATGGTTTGAAAGATTTAAGATTTTTAGAGAACATGATGTCAACCTACTCTAATCTTGAGTTGTGTAAGTAATCTAGTTTTAGTTCTATCAGTAAAGATCATAGTTCCCCAGTGGATTCACCAAAAACTATTGGCTAGATATTTTATAGTATGGAAAAAGTACTTAGGTAGTCATGGGATTAAATCCCCTTCATTTAACACTAAAGATCATGTATTCTTATGTATATTTACTTCTAATTATTCATAGCTCTTAGTTATTCATAGGTTATACAAATTATGTGCAAGTGGTCTTATTTTTGGGGTATTACTTTAATCACATAGTTCATGAACCATAATAAGGTAATTTTGTAGCAAGTAAGTAGCTGTTCCAGATAATGTGTAGAGAAATTTTGAGAAATTGAGAATGAAAGACTAGAACATGTGAGAAGAAAGAAGTTTCACTTCATAATAAGTAATTTTATAGAACTTATTGAATCTATATAAGTAAATAAACATTCAAGAGATGATAATCCTTTTAACAAATGATTAAGAAAGATTATAATTCACATTTAGATTTAAAGATAACACAAAGTTTACCATTTTAATCTTGACAAATCCACCAAAAGATCTCTTGAAATGTAAAGTTATATAGAAGCAATAAGCAGATTAGAATAATAAATTGTATAGGAGGTAGGACCAGGGTGTACAATATCATGACTAAAATCAACAATGCCACTATTTTCAAGACAATACCATGACTAAGAAAGTAGTGGGATTGTTGAAACCAACGTTGATGACCCTCTGGTAATTATTCAAGGAGTAATGTCTTCCTTGCACACCACAAACAACACACTTGACAAAAATATAGGGTTAATCTGCTAGTTGTCTAAATGTGAAAAACTTCGGGTTGTAATACCGCTACTAGAAATAACAATATCACTAATAGTAGAGCAATACCACAACTTGTGAAGTAGCAGTATTGTTCAAATGTAACACCCTACTAAAACCTTGATTACTAATGGTTTAGCCTACAATACCACTATTATTGTTAACGATACCACTACTACAATAATGTGACTTGTAGAGAAATAATGTTATTTTTAGAAACACATGAAAACTTCAAAATCCATGATTGATTTCTCTTCCAGTTGGCCCTGTAATCATCCAAAATGCTTCTAGAAAGAGTTTTAGCCTAAATAAGGGAGGTTGGTCCCACCGTGGTCACAAAAATGTGCACCAAATTTGGGATTCAAACAAAATATTGTCAAAGAGATAATGAAAACCCAAAGATAATGACACCAATAAGAAGGGATAGAAAAGGTAAATTAGTATGTAGTGTATATGCTTACCATCATTTTTACCTTCTCATAACTCCAATCCAAGATTTGTATTCTTGAATATGATTGTTGGATTGCTTGGAGATGCTTAAAAATGGCTTAGATAGGCTTAATAGATGATTTTCTTATGCTATGATTTCACTTCTTCATTCCTCTATTCATTCATTCATTAGCTTGAGCAAGTGAAGGTGTGCTAGTTTTGTAGATTCATGGAGGGAAGACCAAATTCTAGGGTGGAGGATTTTCCATGGAATTTTTTAATTCAATGGAATCCTATAGAATAGAGAATTTTAGAGGAAGAGGGCTAGAATGGAGAGATTTACAGATCTCACTAATTCTAGAGATCTCTTCATAGGGTTTTAGGGGTTTAGGAAAGGCTAGTGTAGGGTGGTGGGTGGGTAGGTAGATTATTTTGGAATTTTTAATTATCAAGTGGGATTAGGGGTAGGTTTAGTGGATAATAGGTTTTGTTTAGGGATTTAAATAATAGGATTAGGATTCCTAGGGATGTAGGAATACCTAGGGGATAGGCTAGTAGGTGGTTAGGTGGGGTTATGAGAATTAAAAATTCCCATATAATAGGTAATTAGAATTGGATTAGGATAATGGTAGATTAGAGGTAATTAATGAAGTAGTGGGATGGGCTAAGGTTAGTGAAATGTAGATTAATGGAAGGGGATATTATATTTATGGCTAGGAAGGGGAATTAGTGTCGACTAAAAGGAATATTAGTCAGTTGTAATGGAGTGAGGAATTTTAGGTGTATACATTTTTCCCTTATTTGAAATGGAATTAAAAGTGGATAAAGTGGAAGGAGTAATGGTCTTTTCAAATAAAAACTATATCGTGGATGATTGTTAGTAGCTAATACATGCAAGGAAGAATGAGTCAGATGGCCACTCAAAAGAAGAAACATGAGGTGGGATGCAATGGATAGATAAATGGTTGAGATGCCTAATGTGGGATAGAAGATTAAGAGGATGAGGTCGACATGAGAAATGAGCTAAAAATTGATAACAATGCCCCTAGTAAGGACACATGCATAGAGAATAGAGGCGATGGGTGTCACATTTGTAGATACATCCCAAGTAAGGACACATGCATGGGAATTAACCATACCATGATGATGATACAATAGAAGGCCATAAGATTTAGATGTATCCAAAGTAATGACACATGCAAGGGAGAGTTATAGGCCAAGATAAGATGATTTGATAAGATACGATAGGTGTAGCTCAAGGCTAAAATTAATTAATATGATGATGATGATGATGATGATGATGATGATGATGATGACAAGAAAGAGTAAGGGATTTGATCAAGTGACCAAATGATTGGGATGATTCCTTGAGTAAATAGGCATGCAAGAGGGTGATAGGGGTTAGTTGGGATTGGAGAGGATAGGAATCCAAGTTGGATTAGGTGGACAAGAAGGCTAGCTAGGAGAGGTGGGTTTGATATAGGCCAATGGTGAGTTTGGGAGGTCATTTGCATTATTTTTTTGTAAAAATCAAGAGCTTGACCTAAGAACTATCGATCACATTCCTTGATCTTCACATCATGGTGAGTGAGCTTGGATGTATTATCAAGATCCTAAGGTAGGACTGCTAGTGAGTGTATCTCCTATTCTCTATTTTTATTGATTATCTTGGTATTTTTAGGGTAGAAAACAATTAGGGCATCATAAAATTAAAATCTCATGACTATAAATTGTGCCCATAGTCATGGTATTATAGACATGAGTAACAAGATTAGGATAGAAGATAGTGGGATTACAATCCCACATAGGGAGAGTAGCAAGATTGTAATCCCACTACTAGGGGAGTAGTGGTATTACAATCCCACACTAGGGGAATAATGAGATTGCAATCTTGCTATTAGGGGAGTAGATAGATTACAATCCTACTACTAGGGGAATAATGGGATTACTATCTCATGAGAGGGGAATAGAAATATTACAATATCATGATTGAGAAGTAGCAGTATTGCAATATCACAACTAGGGGTTGCTTAAAAATATTAGTGGGGTTATGATATGGGATAAGTGGGAAAAAGGATTGGGGAGGACTAGTTAAGGAATAGATGTCTTTGGTCAAGGGATTAGGCTAAGTGGGTAGGATAATGGAAAAATGATGTAAAGAGGGAAAATGGGGAGATGAGTGGACTGATTATGTGTTCAGGATGCAAGAGTGCTTAGGCATATTGGCATTTCAATCAAGGCACCTAGAGGTATTACATGAGATGTGGTAGGTGATGGATGTGGAGTACAGGGTTATGGGGCTGATAAGGCTACATGATGTATCGACCATGCCACCAATTTAGATTGACCAAGCATTGATCATGGCATTGGTGGAGTGGTAGCAATTAGAGACTAGTTCATTTCATTTTTTGATTAGGGAGATGACCGTTACCTTGGAAGATGTTTATAGGAGTTTTAATATTCCAATGATTGGTGATAGGATCTATTAGAGGTCATGGATGGTGATCTAAATGTTGTATCATTCGGGTGGTATTTTATAGATTGATGTGCATGACAGATCGATTGACCTTGATTGATACTAGTGGGATGGGTCTTTGGATAGATTGACACTAATGGTTATAGCTCTTATACCTAGCATTCTACTACTAGATAAGAGTGGAAGATGGTTTCATCTTGGCTTAAGAGAGGTTTTAGTAGACATGGTTCATGATCAGTGAGTATTTGTATGGCACCCTGTCATGCTAGCTCACTTATATAGGGAGATATATCATGGTGCTTATAGGGATACATGGAGCTTTGGTCCATCATTGTTGTTATAGATATGGAGCTGGGAGCACATTATGATTTAATGGCCATTAGGGTTTTTATTGATTTAGAGCCAAGATAAGCAATGGCATGTCGATATAATGTATTGGTCGGTGTGGTGTAGGAGCATTTAGGGGATTTTCTCTTTTATAGGGAGGCATTTGATAGCTTGTATCTTGAGTAGATTATTTGGATGCCATACTGAGGCATTATGTTTAGGTGGGAAGATGAGGTATGTACTCAGTTCATGTTGACCTCTTTCTATATCATTGGGAGATGGGACTATGTGATTGAGAGATATAGACTAGATTGGGTCCATCGCTAGTTTGGTTTTATTCAAGATGTACCTGATCTTGAGAATATGTTTGCATAGATTGTGTGAGAGAGGCCACATTGGGGGAGGTCAGTGGTGATATTGGATGTTGTCTTTGATTATCATAATTTAGAACCATTTTAGTGGGATTTTATCATAGTTATACCAAAACCAAGGGTCACAATTAAGTATCAAACATGGTGGTAGGGATGAGTACCAAAGTGGTTAACTTAGACTTTTATGATGATGAGGAGAGCAATATAGAGGGTTATAGTAGCACAAGATCACATTCAAGAGTAGGCATGATGGTAGAGATAGGGACCAGCCCAAGATGTGATGGATATTGATGTGAGGGGTGATGGGTAGGGATAGGGTGATGGGCAGGGATAAGGTCTGGATCAGTCAATGGTACATGTTCCTAGGCAACCATCTGGAGGAGTAGGACCATTTCAGGCACCATAAATTCTTAGGCAGTCATTTAGAGGAGCAAGAGCCATCTTAGGCACCATAGATTCATAGGTAGTCATTTATAAGAGTGGGACTATCTCAGGCACCATAAATTCCTAGGCAACCATTTAAAGGAGTGGGACCATCTCAAGCACCACATATTCCTAGGTAGCCATTTGGAGGAGTGGGACCATATCACCCTAGCTGATTTGTTGATGATGAGGCATTGATTTCTAGATTATAAGTAGAGCTCCAAGCTTGAGTGGTGGAGATTAGGGGTATTAGTCAGGAGTGAGACCAACTTCATGCATAGTTACAGGCCATGAGGGCACAAGAGGATGGGAGGACTAACCCAAGCATAGGGATAGATTGCTAGCTTATAGGCATAAGTAGCTTAGTGAGAAAGTGAGTTATCCTAGTTGCAAGTAAAGATAGTATGTTTATAGAATCAGATGTGTCAGTGGGATACTGAGCTTGAGTAGGCATAGTCATAGATTGTGACTTTATAGGGATAGGCATATGGGTCCCCTAGGATAGTTGGCATCACTTCATGGATGAATTCAAGCTTTGTAAGGGGCGATAGCTATGGCTGAGAGGGATCAGGATGCTATAGGTGTAGGCCTTCAGGGATAAGGGATGATGGGGATGATGGACCATATCATGTTATTAACATGGGAGGCTTAGTATTATTGGAATCTTTATGAGGTAGTAGTACCTTTATAGTGCAGGGTAGGATCTTTTCAGGTGAGCCAATCATCAGTGAAATAGCCCTCAAAGAGTAGGGGGTTGAGGTCATCATCATTGCCTCAGCCATGATGGATATTTTTGTGTTCATATAAGGACATTATTTTGTATATTATCTCACTAACTATTGGCTCACTTGAAAATATCCTACCCTATGCTCTAAAGGTACTACTACCTCATAAAGAGTGATAATACTAAGCCTCCCATGTTAATTGACCTTCTCTCTCTCTCTCTCTCTCTCTCTCTCTCTCTCTCTCTCTCCTCTCTCTCCTCTCTCTCTCTCTCTCTCTCTCTCTCTCTCTCTCTCACTCTCTCTCTCCTCTCTCTCTCTCTCTCTCTCTCTCTCTCTCTCTCTCTCTCTCTCTCTCTCTCTCTCTCTCTCTCTCTCTCCTCTCTCTCTCTCTCTCTCTCTCTCTCTCTCTCTCTCTCTTTGTGTGTGTGTGTGTGATGATTCATTCTTTTCAGATTCATGCGTTATGAGGGTTATGTATATTGATGTGATTGCATGTGATTACATGATGACTCATGATGATTATGTTCTTTATATTTATGATGACGATCTCCTACTTGTAATTATTTATGGTGATGTATATTATGATTTCATGATTATGTTGTGATTATTTATGTTATTTTATGGTAAATGTAATGTGATGATGATGTGATTGTGAGATATTTATTGTGATAGTGCTTATGGTAGATTGATATGATGAGATTTATTTTTATTAGTTCATGTTATGACATATATGAGATGGGATATATTAGTTATGATGTCTCATTGTGATGTTTAATGGATATGTTATTGATTATGATGATGAATATAGTGATGTACTTGATTTTATTTATAATGTTATGATGTTATATGATATGGACCATGTGATGAGTGATGTGCATATTTTTGTGGATTTTATTAGGATGCATATGATTGTGATGGGTGCATATGATGGGATTTTGTTAATTTATGTTTGTAAAATGGATATGGATCCTATTTCATGATTATCCTTTATGGTTTAGCACTCTTGCATCATTGTAGTGAAGGACTATGGGATGAGGACAGATAGGAAATTTTTGGTTTATGGTTTTTAGGGGGATATGGCTTGGGATTTATTGGTAGGATTGGGGCTTGCGAAGACAATCAAACATCTACGCAATCCATGTTATTGTCACATCTTTATGAGATATGCCAATGGTCTTGACAAGGCCATGACATTTATATTAAATATGCATAGCGGAAACTCCATTTAAAATGGGATGAGCCACTCATAAGTATTTACTTTGATGGTCAACCCTTGCCATCCTTGTTCCCAAAATGTACAAACATAAAAAATAAACTAATCAAAAAGACAAAATTTCATCATGTTTACATCAATATAATAATCACATAAAACACACACACACATGCTTAAGCAGAAAACATTCATAATCTTCTAGATGGTTATGAAATGGGGATGGAAGCCAAGGGTTGGATGATGAAGAGATGGGAGTGATAGTGGCCAAGCTATCCTTGGGTACATAAATATGACTAAGTGTTGCCTACATAGTCTAAAAGACCTCAGGCTGATGTAGTTCTAGAAAATGGATTATGATGATGATGATGAGGGGATTTGATGGATAGAACATGAGTATGACAATAATGAAGGTGGAGTAGTGATAGTTAACTGCTTGTATAGGATATGGTAATTTATGACATATGGACAAGGTTTAGATCACAAAGCCAAAAATAAAGGGGCATAGACTATCCTGTTAGGAATCAGAGTCATAGTAACCCTTGTGTTCTATTAAACTATGATAATGATAGTGGGAGTGTATGGTTACATAGATGGCAAGGATTTGACATGATGTGGTTGAGGGTAATAGGAGACATATCTATCATAGGAATATTGGCTAAAAGAGTGGATATAGATTGATGGGGTGATAGAGGATCTTGGGGATATGGATAATGTTTCCAAGGATAGGTAGATGATTTGAGAAGATTTCTCCAAAAAAATGCCCCAGAAGTAGCCATTGCTACTTATATGATAAAAGACACATGATTCCTTGTTATACATTCCCACTTAGGTAGAACAAGGCCAAGCTATCCTTACCATGGTGTCGGGAACTTGGTTTCACCATGGTACTTGCCCAAGGTGCCAGCATGTTCATTTTCGCCATTGGACGATTTTTTTTTTAGATGGATGGGATGGATGGGATGGATGGGTCCTATAGATGGAGGATATAGGTGTATAACCACTTGAGATGCATGATGTTCATAGGATCATCTAATTATTCTCCCTCAAGCATGGCCAACTTATATGCTCTAGAGATAAATTTGGCAATAATGATGTATGGGCCCAACCAATTAGCTTTGAATTTTCCCTTCTTGTCTCTTTTTACATTAGTGTTCTTCTAATTTTACTTGAGGACCAAGTCACCTAATTTAAACTTTGGAGCCTGAATCTTCTTGTGGTATTATTTCTTGAGTTTATTTTGATACTCCTACAGGTGATTCAGGGCTTGCTGTCATTTTTCATTGAAGAGTTCTAACTCTAGTAGGTGCTCTTATTAGTGATTGTGGTCAGTAATTATGCCTCATAATGAGAGATGAAGAGATGGGATCTCTACTTTAATGGGTAATATTGCTTTAACTCCATATACCAAGGCATAGGGTGTGGCCCTTGTGGGTGTGCAAACATTAGTGCAATAGGCCCATAATGCTAGATGTAATTGAATATACCAATCGTGCCTAGCTTGATTGACTATCTTCTTCAAGATTTTGATTAGGGTCTTATTGGTTACTTTCTCTTGTCCATTTCCTTGGGGATAAGATGGGGAAGAAAAATGTTTCATGATGTGGTAATTTCAACAAAGGGCCTCAACATCTTGGTTTTTGAAAGACACATTATTGTTTGAGATAATATTGGTAGGAATGCCAAAGTGGAAAATAATTTGATTAAGAATGAATTTAAATATCTGAAGGCCAGTTGTGTAAGTCAATGGAATGGCTTCTACCCATTTTTAAAATATTATGTAGATATGATAATAAACCTATGCCCATCTGAGGAATAAGATTAATATTATCGATTAAATAAAGTCTCCATATAGAAAAAGGCCATGGGCTCATGATAGGATGTAGCTCTTGTGTGAGTGCATGGATAAGGTTTCCATGCCTTTGACAAGCTTCACATTTCTGCACCTATTGACAAGCATCATGTTCCATGGTCGGCCAATAGTATCTAACTCAGAGGAGCTTCTTATTTAAGGCCAACCCACTGATGTGCCCTCTATAAATGCCAGTGTGGACCTCCTCGACCACTTGAGATACCTCTTTTGACATCAGATACCTTAACAAGGTTCCATCATAACCCCTTCAATAGATCATGTTGCCTATAATAGTATAATAGGTGACTTGATGGAGAAAGGATTTCCATTGATGGTGAGTGAGATCAAGAGGTAAGATGTCATGGAGGTATTGGTAAATGGTGTGGTACAAGGGAGACTAGGATTATTAATGGTACAAATTTATGCAAGAGCTAAAGAATGATGAGCTAGAGTGATCAATTGTTTAATAAAAAAAATTCCATCTAAAACTCCTTCAAGGAGATTAATGAGGGATCCTAGAGTAGCCATAGAGTTATTTGCCTTGTTATTAGCTCGTGGAACTTGCTCAAACATGATATTTTGAAAACTAATTTTTAATTGGTTAACTAGTTATTTATACAAGAGCAACTTTTCATCCTTTGTTTATAACTCTTCATTTACCTATTTTATGATTAATTAAGAGTCCCTGAATACTTGAAAATGCTGGATGTTCCACTGTATAATAAGATGAAGTCCTATTATAAGGGCCTCATATTCCAAGAAATTTTTGGTATAAGGAAATGCAAGATGAAAAGCCTTAGGAATGAGATCACCTTGTGGGGTGGTTAGTAAGATTCTTACCCCTGATCCATGAGTGGTGAAGGAGCCATCAAAATATAACTTCCAACTTTCTGATTGTGAGGTGCTCATAATGGATTCATCTAGAAAGGGAGAGGTAAGTGGCTCAACTATTTCTAGTGGAGCTTATGCCAGTTGATCTGCTATGACCTATCCTTTGATTGATTTTTGATGGACATATTCAATATCAAACTCACTAAGCAACATGATACATTTTGCCACATGACCTATTAGTACTACTTTAGACAAGAGACACTTTAAAGGATCTATCTTTTCAATTAGGTGTACTCAATTATTGAGCATATAATGCCAAAGTTTTTGGGAGGCAACGACCACAGCTAAACATGCCCATTCAACTAACTTATAGTTTAACTCATATACTATTAAGGTATGACTGAGATAATAAATAGCTCATTCCTTTCCTTGATCATTATGTTGCATGAGTAAAGATCCAATGGCATAGGGAGTGGCGGATAGATATAGTAACAATGGTTTGCCTGGAACTAGTGGAAATAAGACAGGTGGATTTGCCAAGCATTACTTAATATTCTTGAAAGCCTTTTGACAATTTTCATCCCACTAATAGGTTGTTCCTTTCTTAATCAAGTGAGTTAATGGATGACACTTATTGGTGAGCGATGAGATAAAATGTCTAATATCCTGGAGCTTACCTTGAAGACCACAAAGTTGTTTAAGTGTCTGGGGAGGTGGCATCTTAGTGATTTCTCAAAATTTTGCTAGATTTACCTCAATACCTCTCCTAAAGATAATGAACCCTAGCAACTTTCTTGATGTTACGCTAAATACACACTTTTTGGGGTTTAAGTGTTCCTTGTATTCTCATAGTCTTTTAAAGATCCTATGAAGGACCGCAAGGTGCTTAGATCATGAATGAGACTTTCCCAAGATATCATCAACATAATCTTCCACAATATCATGCATCATGTCATGTATGATAACAATCATTTCTCATTGATATGTTGCCTATACATTCTTTAGTAAAAAAGGCATGACTTGATAACAAAATGTGCCCCATGGGGTGATAAATATTATTTTATGTTGGTCTTTGGGAGCAATTTTGATTTGGTTGTATCCTAAAAATCCATCCATTAGAGACATCTCATAACCAGTAGTTAAATCTACAATCATATCAATGTTAAAAAGTATAAAATCATATTTGGGGCATGCCTTATTGATGTTATGGAAATCAATGGATATATGAATCCCATTATGTGGTTTTGAGATAGGGACTATATTAGATATCCAATTAGAATAGTCAATAGGATGAATGAATCCTGCATCTAAGAATTTATATAATTATTCCTTAACTATCAATGCCACCTTTGGATAAATCTTTAATAATTTTTGTTTGACCAGTTTAGCATTAGGATGGACATCAAGATGATGGAATACTACTGAAGGATCCAACCTAGGGATATCTTCATAACTCCAGGTGAAGACATCAACAAATTATTTGAGTAAGGTAGTGAGAATTTCACACTCTGATTGCATAAGGAGATGCCCCCAATTTCATGATCTTAGGTTTTTCTTCAGTTCCAATATTTATTTCAATGACTTCCTCAATGAGTGAGGGAGATTTTTCTAATAGATAAGGGGTGTATTTGATTTTTTTCATGTTAGAGGCGGTAATTCTTAGTAGCTTGATATCAACATCTAGATAATCTTCTAACTAAATGGGAATTTTTGGAATGTTATCAAGTTATATATAAGGTTCCCCTTCTACTTTAGATGTTTCATCATCACTTTGTGCACTTAGTGACTCTTGTTCTCCTAAATATGCTAATTCACATAGATTGATTGAGATTCCTTTCTTGTGGTCTCTAAATGGCATGAAAGTCCTTGCCCCCAGGTATTCAAGAATAGCTTCATAATTTTGAAGTGTATCAAAGGCAGGCTCCTATTTGGCATCCCAATCTATGAGGGAGGGATAATAGAGGGAGATGTCAATGGTGAAGATGGAGGTGTTGAAAAAGAGTTTAGTGGCAGCCAGCTCTTCAAATTGACTATAAACATACTCTGTTTCTATATCCTCATCGGGGAGAGTTTGCTCTTTGGTCAAGATAGAATCCATAATGACATTGATAGAGTCATCACCATATGGTTTTTACCCTAGACCATAATGGGATGAGTTATCTTGAACATCAATAGGCTCTATCTGACTCTGCTCTTGCCTACCTAGTTTCTTTCCTTTATAGTTCATGTTTTCCATTGTGCGATAGACAATAGGATATTTTTACTAGGGTGAGATGAAGGTATCAACATCAAGTAAGATACATGAATCATCACTATCTTTAATGTGTTCATCTGATAAAAATCTTACACTTTTAAAAGTTATGGGCCCAAATTGATACTTGATGGTCTGAACTTCCTTCATCATAGGGGACTCATAGCTTCAAGGAGATAATGGGAGATAGCCAATGCAAAGGGTTTTGTACTCATATTCACCACAACCTATGGATGTGATTTTTAACTTGGTAAGATCAGGTGCTAGGGTAGATGTGGTGGCTAATTGATCAAAAGAGACATATTTGGTAGTTGTAAGATTGAGGATGGAATTTTTAGTGCATTGAGATAATGATGGAGAAGGGGTTTGATCCATTTGATAGCTATGATGGTCAATAATCCCTAGGATGGTGACTTCCATCCCTAAATGAGGGAACTTAAGTCACTGATGAAGAGTGGATGGGATAGCTTGCATTTCATAAATCTAAGGTCTCCCAAGAAGCATATTATACAACAAGTCCATGTTGACCACATGCACTAATGTTTGATGGACTATGAGCCCCATAATGATGGGAAGATAAATAGACCCAATTGATGGCCACTCATTATCATCATATGCTTTGATCATGATGATATTAGGTCCCAATGATGATTTAAAGTACCCCAAATTTTTCAAGAAGTCCATATTACACAGGTTAAGTGTCAATCCTTCATCTATAAGGACATGGGAGAAACAGTGATGGGAAATGGACACCTCAATGTACAATGGGTAGTTGTAATGAAGGCCTTTTCAATCTGCATCCACTTTTCTATAATCTCATTGAAAAAAAAATTACATTATAGCTTTAACTAATATTTCAACTCTGTATTGAGATTGTCCACAAATATTTTTACATCTCCTTCTCAGGTTTGGTGCATCTCAGTCGACTTGTCAATCCTCACCACCATTGTAAGAAATAAGCCATATTTTTTACATCTCTTTATTTTGTGTTATAGAGGTCAATAATAGACACATCATGTTCTATGTTGAAGGAGAAATGTTTGCCAAATTATTCTGTCAATTCCCTAAAGTTTTAGATTGACCCTTTAAGAAGATGCATGAACCACTCTAATGTTGGTCCTTTCAAAATTTTAGGAAAAATCCTTCATATGTAAGTTTCTTCTTGTGATACTTCATGGCAAGCAATGAAGAATTCTTTCATGTGATCCCTCAATTCCCCCTTTCCCCTATATTTCTCAAAGTTTGGAATCTTAAAGTGCAGAGGGAATGGAACTTATAATAAACTACTATCCAAAGGTGATGAATAAAAGTCCTCATATTTGTATTTGAGGGTATGTGATCTAAGGTCCACTTGTTGGAGGGTCTCTTTGATCATCTTCCATTCTCAAGCAAAGGTAGGATCCCCAAGAGGATTTACCATTTAGTTTTGACTTCCTTGCAGAATATGGGTATGATGGTTGTTATGAGTGGTATGATTGGTATGACTATTATTGTGGACATTATTGTTATTGTCACATTGAGCTTGGAAGAAAAGGTTAATATTTTGTGTGAGTTGGTCTAAGTGATCCTCAATGGTAGCTTGTTTCTTGTTAGCCTCAACATATCAATTAATAAGGGATGGTTATGGGTCATCTTCATTTAATAATCCATGGTACACTTCTTAGTGATCATTGTGTCATGAGGTCAATGGATGGTCTACATTATTTAGGTGGGTTCCCCCAATTTCCATATTCTGATTTTGTTGTACATACTATTCTAAGAGCTGATAGACACCTCAATTATTAAGGAGGTTAAAAAGAGGGTTGGTGTTGTCATTTTCCTCCCATGGTGTATGGATGTCACTATGGAAGTCCTCATATTCCTGATTTGGGTCCATGAGTTTCCCCCTAATATGGTCTTCTTGATTGGAACCTTGTCCTTGGTAGAATTAGGATCAGGTTTGGATGTCCATGATGAAATAAGATGAGGTGGGAGGAAGTGGTATTGAAGGTATTTTGACTATTAAATTGTAGTCCAAAAGATGAGACTACTAGTGGTCAAGAGAAAATTTGGATGGATAGGATAACTATAAATTATCAAGAGAACAATATTTATTTTAAGAGTTCAAACTAGCAAGGATGATGATTGGATTAAATATCTTTGTCAGCTAGCAAGTGGGACAAGTTGATGGGTGCTAGAGACAAAAGACACTTGATAAGGATAAAATATAATAATGGTTGATAGCTTGATGTCTTATAAGGCTATGTTCAATACTAATTTCAATTTGGCATGATGATGTGTAGAAAGGAGAATGACCACCAATAGTTTGATCTTTTATCTTCAACCAAATAGTCAAGGGAGGAATGAAGATGGGATGCAATTAAGAAGGTGTATATATAAGGACCACTAATCAAGATGGTTGGCTAGGGATGATGCAGATGTGATTAGGGAATTGGAAGAGTAATATTTGGATCTAAGATGAGGGTGATGGAAGTGGAGGTAATATGGGTGATATGGACTAGGGATTAGGTGTTAAAGATGGGTAATGAAGGACACTTTGTTGGGTCACAAGAAGGGGAATGGATATTTTTGAGTGATAACCAAGTGCTACTAGGATATGGAATGGGTTAAGATGTTGATGATGATTATATAGGAGATGTGCATGTCTAAGTACAAGGGGTGATGTCAATAAAAATGATATGGGAATGGTCAAGACTATGGTGTGATTAGTGGATAAGGCAAGGTCAAAGTGAGGTGTGATTGATTATGGATGAGGTGGTCTTATGACAAGGTGTGACTAATTTAAGATAAGAGAAGGGATAATGAAAAGGATATACAAGGAAAGAGTTACAAAGATATACGAGATCATGATTAGGTGAGGATGCACAAGATGATGGGGTATGACTAGGATGGGATGAAGATACGATAGTATGGGATATGTAAAAGGATGTATAAAAAGATGATAAATATACAAGGGGATGAGTCAATATAAGGATAATATAGGTGGATGATGGTTATGAAATATGGATTATGTGGATAAAATAATAATAAGATAAATGGATGATAGATGTGAAGGGTGGACTAAATGTATATAGAATAGTATGGATGGAGGGATGAATAATAGATATGGGGAATGGACTATATACAGAATAAAATATGATGGATTAAGGATATGATGGCTAAATTAATGCATATAGATGTGATAAATGGACTATATGGATAATAATATAAGTGAGGGGATGAGATGGTATAAGTATAATATGGGTGGATAAATGGAAGATGGGTTATAGTTAATAAGATGTGATGTAAATGGGGATGTTTTAAAATAGGGAAAATGACAATTATATGTGGTTATGGATGGAGGTGAATACTAGGTGGATACAGGTATGAGATGAAAATGTGAAGGAAAATAGATGATGAGGAGAGTGGGTGGAAAGGGGATAATCACTATATGTGGGATGACACAAAGATAATCAATATATGAGGAATGAATGTGCTATGAAGTGAATAAGATGTGGCCAAAGATATGAAATGAGACTGGATGTTATGAAATAGATATAAATAAGAGAATTCTTATGGGATGGATGAAAGTATGATAATGTTTACAAGGAAAGATGCGGAGAGATGGCGGTGCTAAGTGAGATGAATCCTATGTGGTGGGGGTGAGATAAGAAAGTGAAAATTATATGGACAAAAGGATATGGGGATGTGGGATGGTCCAAAGGGATATGAAAAAAAAGGATAGTGGATATTAAGTGTTATGGGATGGGTGGTGCTACTAATTTGATGTAGAATGATGGGATAGTATAGTGTGACTATGTAGAAGATAGGGTATATGATGGTCAAAGATTGGTCAAAATATATAAATGATCAAGGAAAAGGGATTATATTAGGATGAGTGTGGAAATTGATATGGAATGAAAAGAGGGTGGATAAAGGTAAAAATTTTATGGAGGGAAGAAGAAAGATGATGTGATATGGATAGTCAAGATGAGATGATGATGGAATGAGATAAAGAAATGAATGATGGGATAGTGGAAGTGATCCTATAATTTTTCTAAGGTATGAACACAAAAGATATGGGTATGGTCGACTTGAATAATAAATAAAACAAGCCTTATCACAACACACACAACTCATACACATATACAACCCTAATTAGTAAACCATATGGGAGTGTAACTTTATGTCCACACCATCTAATAGCTACACAAGTGAGGTTGTAGGCCGGTAACCCATTATGGAATCAACTGAACCCTTTCAACCTTGTTTTCTCTTGATGGTCACTTGGGCACTGATACTAATGCCGATAGTGGAACACCTGTTATGAACATAAGATCCTATTCTAAGGTTTACATAAGGATATAAGGGAGTCCCCTATATATACAAAGGTACGATGGGGCCCAACTCCATATAGGAGGTTATCTAACTTCCCTAGGTATATGGACTTAATCATCCCTCACTCTAAGGAACCCTTTACGGGGAATTCCACTTAGGTTGTAATGATAATGCTCTCCTAATATTTATACTTCAATAGAATATAGGGATTCATTTTTAATACAATTATTGATATCAAAATTGTCTAAAATCCAAAATTAATTTCTAAAATAAAGATGATCAATATTGCTACTCTAGATAACAATCTCGCTACTTGCAGGACAATCCCACGATTGTGAAAGTAGCAGTATTATTGAGTCTAGATAGACTCTAACAATCTTCCTTTGGACATTATAGACCCTACAAGACCAAATCACCCTTAATTAGTTTAGATGTTCTCTTTCATCTATAAAAATAGAACCTAAATAGAATTTTAGAGTATAAAAAGACTAATAGGGAAGGGTTTTGACTTGTGTATACTAAAAACACAATACTACTACTACTACTACAAATTACAATACTGCTACTTATATTGCAATACCACTAGTCTTAAAGTGGTGGGATTGTTCAAACTAAACTAAATTTCTTTCCCTCTTGATAATGTTCCTTAGTTGCTTGTCTCTTATAGACATGTTAGATAGTAAAACATAGATGATCTATAAAAGCAACAAGTAGCTTAGAATAAAAAATTGTATAGGAGGTAGGACCAGGGTGTACAATATCATGACTAAAATCAACAATACCACTATTTGTAAGACAATACCATGATTAAGAAAGTAGTGGGATTGTCAAAATTGACATTGATGACCCTCTAGTAATTATTCAGGGAGTAATGTCTTTTATGTACACCACCAACAACACACCTAACAAAAATATAGGGTTAATCTGCTAGCTGTCTAAATGTGAAAAACTTTTGGTTACAATACCACTAATGGGAATAAAAATATCACTAATAGCATAAGAATACCACAACTTGAAAAGTAGTGGTATTATTCAAATGTAACACCCTACTAAAACCCTGATTACTAATGGTTTAGCCTATAATATTGTGATTATTGTTAATGATACTACTACTACAATACTATGACTTGTAGAGAAATATCACTATTCTCATAAACATATGAAAAATTCAAAATCCATGATTGATTTCTCTTCTAGTTGGCCCTACAATCATCCAAAATTCTTCCAACAAGAGTGTTAGCCTAAATAAGGGAGGTTAGTCCCACTGTGATTGCCAAAATGTGCATCAAATTTGGGATTTAAACAAATTATTGTCAAAGAGATAATGGAAACCCAAAGATAATGACAATAATAGGAAGGGATAGAAAAAGCAAATCAGAATGTAGTGTGCATGCTTACCATCATTTTTACCTTCTTATAACTATGATCCAAGATTTGTATGCTTGAATATGATTGTTGGATTGCTTGGAGATGCTTGACAATGGCTTGGATAGGCTTAATACATGACTTGATTGTTCTATGATTTCACTTTGTCATACCTCTATTTATTCATTAGCTTGAGCAAGTGAGGCTATGTTGGTTTTATAGATTCATGGAGGGAAGATCAAGGTCTAGGGTTGAGGATTTTATACTTAATTTTTTAATTCTATGGAATCCTCTAAAATAGAGAATTTTAGAGGAAGAGGGCTAGAATGGAGAGATTTTTAGACCTTTCTAATTCTAGAGATCTCTTCATAGGGTTTTAGGGGTATAGGAAAGGCTAGTGTAGGGTGGTGGGTGGTTAGGTAGATTATTTTGGAATTTTTAATTGGAAAATGGGATTAGGGGTAGGTTTAGTGGATAATAGGTTTTGTTTAGGGATTGAAATATTAGGATTAGGATTCCTAGGGATGTAGGAATACCTAGGGGATAGGCTAGTAGGTGGTTAGGTGGGATTATGAGAATTAAAAATTACCATATAATAGATAATTAGAATTGGATTAGGATAATGGTAGATTAGAGGGAATTAATGGAGTAATGGGATGGGTTAAGGTTACTTAAATGTGTATAAATGGAAGGGGATATTAGATGTATGGCTAGGAAGGGGAATTAGTGTCGACTAATAGGAATATTAGTCTGTTATAATGGAGCAAGCAATTTTAGGTGTATACAGTTACAATTGCTTGCTTGTAAAATATTATCATCCCTAGGCACATAGGCCTACACTTATATTTATACAAAAATAGATGTCAATAAAAAAGGAGATAACTCGCTCAATTCCCATGTGTTACGCTAAAAACTAAAAGCCATTGAGAGGCATCTTACTCAAATTTCTCCTATGTGGCATGCAATGGTTATTAACATGTATCACTTCTTATTTTCCTTGTTTAGATCAAATACAAACTTCTTACATGTTATGTAAAGGCTGATCAAGTAATTTGATTTTACAAAATGACTTCAAGTAATGGCATTTAGCCAAGTTATTTAAGCCTTACACTTTACAAAATAACTTAATTTTTAAAAATAGCTTCTTCGAATGACATTACTTACAAAGTAATTACTTGAAACTAAATTACTTAAAATAAATTTATGAAGAGAATATAAGAAAATGAAATAAGAAAGAATAAGAAACTATTAAGATGAGAAGAAACAACAATCATTATACTTCATGGACTTTATTCCTGCAACTCTCTTTGTATTTGATGTGTTGAGACATTATGGACTACACTATTGCTTCATCTATCTTGGCAACTGATTACCTCTCCATCTCATACCTAGAAGTTCTCTTTCCAATTTTATACAGTATGCTTTTACCTTCTCAATCCTATATTAAAGCCTTTTAACATCTTGTTGATTTTTTATTAACTCCATATATTTTACTGTGAAAGGAGTAGAAGATATCTCAATTTTTTACTTGAACTATTGATGCAACTCTTTGGGTGTTCTTGAATGCTCATCTGAATTTGTGAGGTAGAAGATACAATCCTCTAACTCTAATTTCACATCTTGAGCATCTTCTTCTAGAGTTTTTATTTCCTAAACCATGGCTTCAAAAATGCACAGGTGAAAAGATATAATGAGATCTTCTTGCCTTGCCTTCTTTATTGACCCTTATAAAACAATTTGTTATTCAATCAAAACTTTCTCACTTAAAGTGTTTATCCCCTCTAGGCTTTCTTTTTGTAATTTAGATATTTCATTCTCATTTTCAATTTCTTTCATCAATGCCTTCACTTATGCTAGTTTATTTTTAATGTCATCCAAGTTTCCTGGGACCTCAAGAAACCATTTATGAATAGTATGCAACATATTATCTATCCATTCGTAAGTGGATTTATCCTTGTCCCTAGTTTTTCTACTTCAATGATTACTTTCTAACCAATTAAATCACCTAAAATAATTGATTGTTTTAGAGTAGACCTTGTTACTCTGGCTATTATTTCAAATAACTTCAAATTTTGGTCTTTCAACTTAGCCTTAGTAGCCTTCTCTTTGTTAAGCTTCTTAAAAAGAGTGTTAATCAAATTTTGAGTATCTTACTTTAAGACTTCTATGGTAACCTCTTTCACTACTTACTTCTCCTTTATTTTCTCTATCACTTTCTCTCTAAATCTACCTCTTCTACTCTTTATTTTCCTTTTTCCAACTCTTTTTCTACCTCTACACCTTCCTTCTCAGTTTCAATTGTTTCCTTTTGATTTTCTTGTGGTGCCTCTTGAGATGGGGTCACTTCTTTGGTAATTACATGTTCTGTCTCTTTTTTAATGGTGGGTTGATCATTTGAAGGAGGTGGAGGAGTAGGTGGATAATATGGAGGATGGGGAAGGTGAGTGGTAGTCTTCTTTTGAATGGGTTCATATGGGGACCTGATGATATGATATTTTAGAGGTGGCATGAGTGTTGGTGGATATGTGATTGCTGTTGTAAAAGTAGGAATGATAGGAGTAGTGGTGTCAATGGAAAAGACTAAAGGAGGTGTAGTGATAGTTAGCTAAATGGGTTCCTTATCTTTTATAACAAAATATGTATCATCAACATTTTTCTTTAGATTCAACTTCTTCATGGATTCTTAGTTGCTTTCTCTTTATAATATTTCTTTCCTCTTTTGCCTTGCTCGAGTAATTTTAGTCATTCATTCCTTCATGCAATACCACTTATTGAGAATACATGTGGAAGTCATGGCAAGGACCATAGAAGTTCTTTCTACAATAATTTTAACTTGATATTTACTAAAAATAATCTCTAGAGGTGAAGCGTTATCTCCCCTTGCTGTATGGTAGACGTCACTAGTTACAATTCCATCATCCGCCATATCTTCTAAAATTATAGATAAATCAAAATTATGATTTTGTTCAATAGTCAATCTACTATTATCTCTCCTTATTATATCAAACTTATCTCTATAATTAATCCAAAAATATTCAAGTACAAGAATATGCATATACTCGAGAGAAACTATATTTTGAGCTATGCCTCTACAATAAAAATTTACTCTAGCTTCAAAATGGGTTTGATTGTAGTTATGGTACATTTCCTTTTTAATGTTCTTCACTTTATAAATGATAGGGAAATGATAGTGACTAATAACATTAGAAAAACTAATAGAGGAGTAGTGAACATTTGACTGTAAGTCATGTAATTCAATCAGCTACCTACACAAGTCCATAAGAATCTATTTGTCAATAGGATATCTTGGAAATTTAACTGGTGTGCCTGAGAAAACACCAATTATGATGTATGTGAAGTTGAGGAACTAAATGAAAATGCATCTAAATTGGGAAATTGCTTACCATGTTGTATCAGATACTCTCTTATGTTTTAGAACTACATTTAACTTGCAAATGATTTCATATAAAAATCCATCATTCACTATCTTATAATGCTTGTAGTACTTAAAAATAACCAATTGAGGGTAATACTCATATATGAGCTCTATTGTCAACATTATTTTTGTAGTTAATTGCATAAAGACTCCATTTGATGCTACAACATATACTAGATATGAGGTCATTTTGAATTCAAAAGTCTGCAAGACATTACTTAACTATTGATCGATGTTGTCACTTATCAACCTTGCCCATTCAATCACATCATCACTCCTAGTGATTTCAATGGTTCTAATGTATGCATACATCAAGGTTGAGAATCACTTGGCATTTTTCTCCTTATTGATTCTGCATAACATCTGAGTGATGTCATCTACTGTTTAAACTAAGTTTGACCTTACTATTTACTTTGGGAACCTCAAGGGTTGTTTCACTTTCTTCAGATAATTTGTGTTGATTATATTGATGCAATCTACTATCTTATTCTCCCATTGTCTTTTAGCTTTTTTATTATTATATAAATCACTTTAGATGATGTTGGGCACTTTAGACAATAGTTGAAATATTGAACATCCAATATTATCACTTCATTACGGATAGTGTATTTCATAGTCCTAGTAATAAAGTCATAATACTTGGCACATGCTAGGATAAACTTAGGAAGTTATACAAAAGTTGGTAATGTTGTAACTTGTAGGATCCCACTTTTGGTCATTACTTGCATGAGCAAATTTTTGGCTATAGCTTTGGATCTCTCTAACAAATCAGTCACTGACATATGTCCCATATCTGTATCACTTATTTAAATTAACTTGGAAGTGATACAATATTCAATAGGGTACCTTTTATACTCATACTTCATCTTTGGTTCTTATGACTTGACTCTCTTTGATTTTATTTTACCCTTCCTACTTGGCTCTGGGATTTGTTCAAGTGTTAGCTCAAGAACTTTTTCAATTGGAGTTGTTTTTACTTCTATGCTAGATATTTCTTCCTCTGATCCTTTTGATCCTAACATTTGTTTTGGTTAAATCTAGAAAAATTTGACAAGTGCTCTAGAACACTTAGTAACTAATCCTGTTGGTTAGAAAAAGTTGAAAAAATGAATCTAGTTATTGCATCAAATAATAATTCTAAGAAAATTTAAATTTCAAGTAGTAGAGAGCCTTGAGAACTCCATGTAACTCATATTAATTAACAATGTATCACAACTCTTGATTGGTCTAGATAATCTTCAAGTCTTATGTACTCAAGAATCTGAGCAAGTATCATGCATGGACAACTTTAGGTTTCTTTTAGATTATAACTTCAGGTTTGTATTAGCAAGTTAATTGAGTTTGAAACACCAAGTGAGTAATGAGTAATGAGGATTTTGGGTTCCACTTGAGTAGCTACTTTGGATTTTAATTAGGTAGTTTAATGAGTTTCTCAAGACTTAAGACTTTGGGTCTACTAATATAAATAACTTGGGTTGAAAAACTCATAAAAGTAGAAGTAGTGAGTAGTCATAAATCTGAGTAAGCAAGCAGTAATTGTAAGTCCAAGTAGGTAGGATGATTAATATTCTTGGGTTTCTTAAGGCAAGTAACTTAGGCTTAGGACTCTGAGTAAGCAATAAGTTGTGGAAAACCTGGGTTTCTTTGCTAGGTCAACAGTCAGCTAGGTTTTTATCTAGGTTTTATCATTCTTGGATTTTGAGTGGGTTTTTACATGCTTAGTGTTTATGAGAATTTTAAAAAGACTTTAAACAACATTTTTACATGCAAAAATTGATTTGAATACAAGCGAAATGAGAAAATATAGTGAAAATGCAAAATGGTGTGTACAAACTTAATGACAGGAAAACCAAGATTTTCAACAAGGAATGGAAGTAGAAAATAATAGGAAAACAATTAAAATACCTCAAATGTAAATGGGTTGATATTAAATTGCTCCAAAATCACTCTAAAGGTGCAAACAACATTGATTGGGATTTGCAGGGGTGGTAGTTTGGTCAAAGAACTCAAATGCTAGGTGGGAAATGAGGTGTATTTTCTCAATATTTATATTAGCCAACACATTATGACATGTAGGAAACATGTGTGAGGGAGCCACAGAAGCACTTATATTTTTATTGGGTTTTTTGGACTACTTTGCTTATTTTGGATTTTGAAGTGAAGTAACCTTGTAAACCCAATTTGGTCTAGGCTTGAGAGAACTTCAGACTTGAGCACCCTTATTAATTTTACTTGTAGATTTGAGCGAGTGATGTTACTTTGAAAACCCGATTTGCTTTAGTTAGTTTTATACAAGTTTACAGACCTAATTTACTTATATTCTAATGAGAAGTAAAGTTATTTGATGATTTTTATTTACACTGAATGGTGCAACTCAAGTTTATGATGACTTCTTATTTTTCACTTGATAAGTAAAGTAACTCAGAGAACCTAAGTTAGCCTCGGAGTAAGTTCAAACACTTAGCTTTTTTATCTTCTTGGGAAGATGAGTAAATGGGTTTTTTAGTGATGGCCTTGAGCAGATGTTTTCAACCTTCTAGAGAAATTTGAGGCAATTAGGAAAAGAAATAAATTAGAAACAAAAGTAGTAAAGACTAAGTCTTATTCAAAGGACTAGTTTCAACAAGAACAACTAACTCACAAAAGATAAAAGGCGAAATTTTAAAAGGGGTAACCCAAAATTTCTTGGTGTGAAATTTTTGGGACAACAAAACCTTCCCCAACTACCATGAAATTCTTGGATCCTCATGCAAAGGTTGCACATGCCAACAAGCATAAGCAAATACTTTTCAAGTATATAATACCTCCTTCTATGTATGCATAAAACCTTAAAACCACATTTCATGCTTTCTCCTTTAGTCTATGACATCAAAATTTGTCAACACACTTGACACAACCTCTCACATTTCAAAAAATTCTCTCATGAGCTCTGACACCTTAGAAACTAAACTTGACCCCTCATTAGGCCACACTAGATCTCTTTGTACATTAGGCCTTAAACTACGAGGCACACTTACACCTTAAATATACCTTGAAACCTCTTGTAATATTCTTAAATCCTCATACTCATGTAATAAAACCTTATACCATGCTCACATATTACCAATCTTCTTCTCACAAGCCTCAAACTACTTATCTCAATATATTACCAAGCCTATGCCTTCTCACTAGGTCTTTCAAGTGCATGGCTCATGAACTCAACCTTAATAACAAAAAAGACAACTCAAAATGACATCAATGACACTTTCATGACATCAATGACAAATCCTTGCATATCTTAGAACACATTCTCAATAGATTGATGAATCAGTGTCTGATGAAAATGATGCATGATTAACCCACCCAAGAAGTGTGAGTGAATGATATTGGATGATAATTAGGATGGTAGATATTTTTTATAACTATTTGACATGTAGTTGGGGATGTTTTTGTTGTGTTTTGAATGTTTTTTTTAGTTTTCATTTAATTTGTTTTTTTTTTATATTTTTTGTTTTTATTTTTATTAAGTTTTTTTGTGTGTGTGTTTAGGTTTAAACAAGTAATATAAAAGATGTTTCCTCTATCATGATCAAGGACATAGGTTTACGATTAGTTGTATCAAATCTTAAGCTAACATGTTATAGGAAAAGTGACAAAAAAGTGACAAAGGACTAATATATAAATATAAAATGGACTACTGAATCATGATGCCCCTAAGTAAATAGGGTGAATACAGACAATGGATTACACATAGTGCCAAAAACCTAGTTTTCAACATTGTACTTACCCAAAGCACCAGTAAATTGATTTTCACTTTAGGATGATCTATTTTTATTTATTTATTTGATTTTTTTGCTTTTTTCTTTTTTTTGCTTTTTGATTTTTTTAACACCTAGGATATCAATAACAACATATAGTAAAAGTTTAAGCATAGAATTGTTTAAGGTGCATGATGTTCATAAGTTCATGAAGCTCTTCTCTATCCTTTTTAGCTAATATATAATCCCCTGATATATACTTAGCAAAGACAACATATGGGCCTAAACAATTAGGCTCAAACTTTCCTTTCTTTTCTCTTTCAGCATTGTTATTGCATTAGTTTTACTTAAGAACGAGATCTCCAACTTCAAACTCCCTAAATTTTACCCACTTATTATAGATATGGTGAATGTAATTATGGTAAAATTACAAATATTTTAAAGCATTAAGTTGTTTATAATCTAAAAGTTTGAGTTAACTTAGGCATGAAGTATGATAGGATTATTCATTAATGATTTGTTGTAAGGATATACATAAAGATGGAACCTTGGCTTTTATTCGTAGAATAGACTCACCACCATATGCAAGGGAATAAGGGGAAACACCCATGGTTGTGTGGTATGCCTAGAGGGAGGGATATCATTATGTATGATAATCATGACCAACTTCATTAACAACTCTTTAAGAATGTGAAAAATAATTTTATTAGTTGTCTCAGCTTGGTCATTGCCTTGTGGGTAATAAGGAGTGGACCACTTATGTTTGATGTGGTAAGTTAAACAAAGAGCCTTAAAATCCTTATTCTTGAATGATTTTCCATTTTCTAAAATGAGAGTGGAAGGAACACCAAAGTGGTCAACAATGTGGTTTAAGATAAATTTGGAAGACATAGGTAAGGGGCATTGCCTCGACCCACTTGGTAAAGTACTATGTTGTCATTATAATATACTTATGTCCATCCAAAGATCTAAGATTCATTTTTACAATGATGTATAACCCCCATTTTTAAAATGGTTAAGGTTTTATGATAGGTTGTATATCTTGTGATGGGTTATGGATAAGGTCCCCATGTTTCTAATAAGGTATGCATTTCTTAACACACACACACATGAATCGAATTCCATTGTAAGCCAATAATAACCTACTCATAAAAGCTTATTTGCAAGGATCGTGCCACTCAAATTTGCCCCACATATTCCCTCATGGACTTATCTAATTACTAGAGTAGATTCTTCATCATTTAAACAACATAAAAGAGTTCCTTCATATCCTCTTTGGTATAGGGTATTGCCAAGGATGATGTAGTGAGAGGTGCATTGGATAAAGGAATTGCATTGATTATGGGATAAGCTATATGGTGTGATATTATTATGGAGGTAATTATATATGAAAAAGTATCGAGGAAAAGTGGGATCAACCACCTCGCAAACCATTTCTAAATCAGGGGTATCATAAGCCAGTATTATTAAGTATTTAACCAATAATTTTTTAATCTTTGTGCTTAAGTCAAGTAGGAAACCAATGGTAGCCATAGCATCCACTTCCATATTATTTATTTTTGTCATTTGTTCAAATTGGATGAATTCAAAAGACAAATTTAAATTATCCACCATTCATTTTTAAGGGATCAACTTATTAGTGTGATCTTAGAATTCATTAGTTACTTGATTAATGATAAGTTTAGAATCACCAAAAATAAGATGTTAGATTTACCATTAGATTACCATTTTGAGACTTGGTATAAGACCTTCATACTCTAAAATGTTATTTATGCAAGGAAACTCAATTTTAAAAGCCTTAAGAATGCAATCCCTATCTGGTGTGACTAACAAGATACCTACCCCTAATCCGTGATTGGTAAAGGAACCATCAAAGAATGGTTGCCAAACTAGAGACTCATATATGAAAATTCTACAATAAAATAGGTTTTGTTTTTAAGTGGTGATTCAACCAATATCTACTAAAACCTATCCTTTGATTGATTTTTGATTGGCATACTCTAAATCAAACTCACTAAAAAGCACAACCCACTTAGCCATCCTACCAATTAGAATTGTTACAGATAAAAAATATTTAAGAGGGTATATCTTATAAATTATCTTTATTTGATTGTTGAGCATGTAATGACATAGTTTTTGAGAGGCAAAAAAAACTGATAGATATGCATTTTTTTATTTGAGAGTAGTTGAGTTCATAAGATATCAAAGTTCTGCTTAAGTAATACACTACTCTTTCTTTCCTAATGTCATCATGATGTGCTAATAATCCCCCAATGCAATTTAAGTAGCTAAATGTATAACAAAAAAGGTTTACTAGAAACAAGTGGCATTAGTATTGGTGAGTTGTAAAGATATTGTTTACGATTATCAATTTTTTTTCACAATTCTCATTACAAGTAACAGGAGTGTCTTTTAGTAAAAATGTGAAAAGGTGACAAATGTCTGTAAGTTGGGATATAAAATTATTGATTTCTAGAATGTTTCCTTGTAGACTTATAAGATGTTTAAGATTCTTATGTGGAGGCATATCCATGAGAGCTGAAACTTTAGAGGGATCCAATTTTATGCCACATTGTGAAATAATGAAACCTAACAACTTTATCGATCTCATGTTGAGTACACATTTCTTGGGATTCAATCTCATATTATACTCTCTCATGCATTAAAATATATGGAAAATTACTTGAGGGTGTTCTTCTCTAGATTTAGATTTCACAAAAATGTCATCAACATAGTCTTCCATGATGTCATGAAGCATGTCATGAAAAATGATAGTTATTACCCATTGATATTAGCTCTAACATTTTTCAAACCAAAAGGCATTACTTGGTATAAGAATGTTCCCAATGGTTTTGTAAATGTAATTTTGTGTTGGTATTTAAAAATAATTTTTATTTCATTATAGTCTAAAAAAACTTCCATCAAAGATAGCATCTCATGACCTGCAGTTGAATCTACGATCATGTCTATGTTGGGCAATGTAAAATCATATTTCAGACATGATTTTTTGTTATCATGGAAATGTATGAAAAATATAATCCCTTATAGTTTCTTTGATATTGGTACTATGTTAGATATCCAAATTAAATAATCAATAGGGTGTATGAAGCCACCAACTAGTTTCTTCTTTAGTTCCTCTTTCACTAATAGTGCAATGTTAGGATGCATCTTATGGAGTTTTTGTTTGATTGGTTTGACATCTATGTGTACCACAAGGTGACATGTTACTAATTATATATCAAGCCCTAGAATATCCACATAATACCATGTGAATACATTAGATAATTCAAAAATTAAAAGTGTCCATATGTCCCTTTCTTCTTGAGTACATGATATTGCAAGTTTAACAATTTAAGGATATTTTTTTGTGTCAATGTTCACAAGAATAGTTTCTTAAACAATTAAAGTTGATTTATTTTTTTAATATAGGGGTGGTGGAGGAAGATAATATTTATTCTATAAGTTTATCTAATTTGATCTAGAATCTGAACTGATATTATGATGTAATTTATGTTCCCCAAAGTATGTTGAATCATCTAACTGAGCTAAAAACCCTTTGTTATAATCACCTACTAGAATATGATCCCTTATTCTCAAGAATTCAAAAATAGCCTCATCATTATGAAAATGATCAAGTTGAGGTGTTGTATGAAGGTCCCATTTTGTGAGGTATGGATATGTAATATCAAGTGTAATAATGACATTCACATGAAAAAGTTTGATGAGGGAAGGTCATTGAATCGACTAAGTATAGAACCCATTTTTCTATCTAAAGAATCACACTTTGACTCACTAGAAGAGTCACTTTGGAAAAGTGTGAAATACATGCTAAGTGAATTAAATCCTATACCATGTTTGGCTTCATTTGTTTTTATTATGAGAGTTTCAATGGATCCTTGTTCATGGAGGATGAGACCTTTAACCTTATAATTCATTATGTTACACATGATGGACTTAGCAATAAGATATTTGTTATTGGAAAAGCAAGTAGCTAGTTCTCGTAATAAAGCCAATAAGGATTATAATATTTAATATGCTCATCTAAAATGAAACCACCTTCTATAAATCTTATCTTGACAAGATTTTTAAGCACTCTATTATTATTTTGATAGTGGGGCCTACCATAGTTATTTGAATCTATATGGATTGCACTTATGTAGTTGAAATCCTGAATTATATACTCATTCATTCCTTTATCAATGATTTTAAAATGGGATGAGGTGGATGAGGATGCTCTAGAAGTGGGTGGTAGATTTAAAGCTTGCTCAATAAAAATATGATTTGAAGGTGCATCTATAGATAGTTGATTTGAAGCTTTCTTAGATGTTTGGTTGGATGATTTATGGGTGGAATCCTTTTCAATAGAGATGGAGGTAGTTGTATTAATCCAACCACCAATAGGAGGTGTTTGAAATAATTTTTTTGGATGGACATAGTCTTCAAGCAAAGGATAGTCCTCAATGAGAGTAAAGTTATCATTGATAACTAGTAAATAATTTGATTTTTTGTATTTTCCTTCTAATAGTTTACAATATTAGAAGGGTTGAGGATTACCTTATATAATAACTTCCATACCTGTATGGGAAAATTTCAAGCATTGGTGCAGGTTGGATGGGATGGCATTCATGAAATGTATCCATGGACATGCACGAAGTATGTTTTATGGTAGATCAAGATCAAGACATGAATGAGAATTTATTTAATAATGGACCCCACCATCAAAGTAAGATAGATTGTGCCTATAGATTGCTACTCATTTTTATTGTATGCATTTATAGAATTAATGTTTGTTTCCAACACTGTTATTGGATATCCTAAGTGTTTTATAAGTTGCAATTTATATATATTTAGTGTCAAACCATTGTCTATAAAAATATTTTTCACCTTGTGCCTAGAGATGATAACCTATATGTATAATGGGAGATTGTGATATGATCTTAAAGGAGAGACATTAGAGTGATCAAATGTTACTTGATTATTAATGAAGAAAGAACTTTTAACACTTGGAAATGTATAGAATTGATGTCTTGAGGAACACTTGATTCTTAGATAAATATGTACAAAATATCTTTATATACAAGAGACATTTTGAGAAGTTCTAATATTGAAATATTTTTTGGTATCTTCCCAAGATGGTTGATAATGTTGTACTTGTTGCATCATGGAGCCTAATCTTATTATAATGCCCAGTTCTCAACAGGGGGTGTGAGGGGGTAATTCCGCCCACTATGGTAACCATGTGGGTCTAGGGGGCTAAAATATTGCAATTTCATAGTAAATATAGACCATTCACTACTAGGTTATAGATCTAACAGTAGAAATTATGTTTATACATTTTTATTCTATATGTAACCCTCTTTTTTATATGAGGGAATTGTAATTATAGTGGCATGTTGTGAGTGAAGAGGAGATTGAAATGGATGCATTGAAGGTTTTATCCCTTCATTTTGTTGGATTGAATAAAGAGAATAGCTAGTTGTTTTTGTGTAGATGTAGCCCATATTAGGTGAACCACGTTAAATCTATATCTATTTTGTATTATATTTTTTTCATTTTAATTCTATCTTTATTCCATTAATATTAATTTATGTTTTGTATTCATAACAACTGGTATTAGAGCTAAAGGTTTATTTGATAGATAAAATCATAGGAAAAGTGCGTTCCTAGTTCAAGTGGGAGCAATGGCTGAAGAAGGCAAGTTTAAGGTTGAAAATTTTAGTGGCCAAAACTACCATCTATAGAAGATGTAAATGGAGGAATATCTATATTATAAGTATATTTTCCTACCATTGGGTAGAATAGCAAAGAAGTTGATGAATATGAAGGATGAAGAGTGGGAGGTTCTTGATAGAAAGGCACTAGGAACAATACAGTTATGCCTGGTAGTGTCAGTGACCTTCAATATTTCAAAAGAAAAGATAACAATGGATGTGATAAGGAATTAGATAGAGTGTATAAAAACCCTTAGCCTTCAACAGGGTATTTCTTATGAAATGTTTATTTAATATGGAGATGTCAAAAAGTGGGTCTATTGCTGATCATTTAAATGAATTTAACATGATCATAAATTAGTTAAGCTCTATAGGAGTAAACTTTGATGATGAGGTTAGGGATCTTTTGATTATATTCTCATTACTAGAAATATGGAACGGCTTGGTCATGGATGTGAGTAGTTATGTCTCTAGTTCAAACACTTTAAAGTTTGATGATGTTATTGGTGTTATTCTTAGTGAGGAAATGCGACAAAAAAGCAAATGTGAGACATTGGGCAATGCTTTGACGATGGAGAATAGGGGAAGATGAAAGGATAGAAGAAAGGGCCCAAGGTATCATGGGAATTCTAATAAGGATAGATCCAAATCTAGAGGAACATTGGTGTGTTGAATTTGTGGGAAGAAAGGACAGCTGAAGAAAGATTATTGGTTTCAAAAAGGAAAACAAGGAGATGGATAACAAGATAAAAATCAAGAAGCAAATGTAGTAGGTGATATGTTACAATATGATTTAATCCTTTTATTAGATAATAATAATGATTCTTCGGTGTTTTATTTAGGGGCTTAATTTCAAGCTACACCCCATAGGAAATATTTTAAAAATTATGTTCAAGGTGATTTTGGATAGGTTTATTTGGGTGATGGTAAACCTTGTAAAATTGTTGGAAAGGGTAAGATACATATAAAATCACCAAATAGAAACAAATGGTTGTTAAAAGAGGTGAGGCATGTTCTTAAGTTGAGAATAAATCTAATTTTAGCAGGGTAGTCAAGAAGTGAGGGCTACACAGCTAAATTTTATAGAAAATTCATGGAAGGTCACTAAAGTATCAATGGTAATAGAAAAATGAGAGAATGTAGGTACATTATATATATCTACTAGTAATGTTGACTCTTTTATTACTGTAGCTTCTACAAAAACATATACAAAATTATGGCACCATAGACTTGGGCACATGAGTGAGAAGCGGATAAAAGTTCTCCACTCAAAGAATTTGTTTCCAGATTTGAAGAAGGTGGATTTAGAATTCTATGAGCATTATGTGTACGTAAAATAGAAGAGATTTGGGAAGACAAAGAATGATAAAAAGTTAGAGCTTGTGCATACAGATGTATGGGGACTTATTCATGTATCATCCATTGGTGGATCTTCTTATTATTTTAATTTTATTGATGAGCAAATAGAAAAAGTTGGGTTTATTGCATATGAAAAAAAATATGATGTTTTTGATACTTTTAATAAATGGAAAGGTTCGGTTGAGAATGAGATAGAAAATAAGTTGAAGTGTGTCATATTAGATAATGGAGGTGAATACTAAAATAAGGAGTTTGATAATTAATATTCATCCCATGGGATTTAGAGAGAGAAGATGGTTCCAATAACACCACAATAAAATGGTGTGTCTGAAAGGATGAATAGGTCAATCATGGAGTGTGCAAGGAGCATGAGATTGCATGCAAGGTTTCCCTTACATTTTTGGGGTAGATGTTGTGGATACTAATGTTTATTTAATAAATAGAGGGCCTTCAAGTCCTTTAGATGGTGGCATTCCAGAGGAATCATGGATAGGTAAAAAGTTAGATTATTCCTCTGTAAAGACTTTCAGTTGTGAAGCATTTTTCCATATTGATAAATAAAATAGAACCAATCTTGAATCAAAATCCAATAAATGTACTTTTATTGAAAATGGATTTAATGATTTTGGTTACCATTTATGGGATTTTAAAAATCACAAAATCATTAGGAGTAGAGATGTGATATTTAATGAGAAGGTCATGTATAGAGATCGATTGTAGGGAAAGAAATAAGAAAAGCCAAATCAAAATATGCAGTACTTGATGAAATAATATGAAATGAAATTCCAAAAGTAGAAAAAAATTAGAATGTGCAACAAATCAAAAAATAATAACAAGTACCTCAAACTCCTAAAAGTGTAGTTAAAATATCTACCAGAGTAAGTAAACTCCCTAAACGATACTCTCCTTCACTTTATTATTTATTATTGTCTAATGGTGGTGAGCCAGAAATCTATAAAGAAGCAATGCAATTAGAAACCAAAACAAAGTGGGAACAAGGCATGAAAGAGGAGATGGACTCCTTGGTACATAACCAAACATGGGATTTGGTTTAGTTTCTTATAGGTAAAAGAGCATTGAAAAATAAATGGGTTTATAGGTTAAAAGAAGAAGGTGGAGGAAAAAAGAAGTACAAGGCCAGACTTGTTGTAAAACCAAACATGGGATTTGGTTTAGTTTCTTATAGGTAAAAGAGCATTGAAAAATAAATGGATTTATAGGTTAAAAGAAGAAGGTGGAGGAAAAAAGAAGTACAAGGCTAGACTTGTTGTAAAATGGTTTGCACAAAATAAAGGTATTGATTTTGATGAAATATTTTCTCCAATTGTAAAAATGACTTCCATAAAAACTATTTTAAGTTTGGTAGAAGTAGATGATTTGTACCTTGAACAATTAAATGTGAAGACTACTTTCCTTCATAGTGATATGGAGGAGGAAATATATATGGAGTAGCCACAAGGATACAAAGTAAAAGGTAAGAAGAAAATGGTATGCAGGTTGAAGAAGAGTTTGTATGGTCTAAAGCAAGCTCCAAGGTAGTGGTATTTTAAATTTGACATGTTTATGACAAAGCAAGGTTATAGTAGATGTCATTCTGACCACTATATCTATTTCAAGAGATTAGATAATGGCAAACATATTATCTTGTTAATATATGTAGATGACATGCTAATTATAGGGATTAACATGTAAGATATAAATGATCTCAAAAGAAAATTATAAAATTCATTTACAATGAAGGATTTGGGTGTTGCAAATAAAATCCTTGGTATGAGAATAAAAAGAGATAAAAAATATATAAAATTGACATTGTCTCAAGAAGAGTACATCAAGAAGGTGTTAGTCATGTTCAATATGCAAGATGAAAAACCTATAAGTACACCTTTGGGAGGGCACTTCAAATGAAGTAAATAACAGTATCCTAAAATGCAAAAAAAAAAAAAATTACATGTCTAAAGTTCCATATGCTTTATAAATTGGAATTTTAATATATGATATGGTGTGTACAAGACCAGATATTGCTTGTGCAGTGGGAGTTGTTAGCAGGTTTATGAATAATATAAGAAAGGATAACTGGGATGCAATCAAGTGGATTTTCAGGTACTTGATAGGGACCACTGATAGATGATTGTGATATGAAGGTTTAGATGTTACCTTATAAGGATATGTTGATGTAGGCATGGATGGAGATTTAAATGGTAGGAGGAGCACCATAGGTTATATTTTCATTGTTGGTGATACAAAAGTTAGTTAGATTTCAAAATTGTAGAAGATAGTTGCTTTGTCAACTATAGAGGCAGAGTATGTTACAGCTATAGAAGTTAGCAAGGATATGATATGGATGAAATGGCTCATGGAAGAGTTAAGGCATAAGCAAGAATATTATAGGTTTTATAGTGATAGTTAGAGTGTGATTCATTTAGTGAAGAACTTGACATTCCACTCAAGAACCAAACATATACAACTTAGGTATCACTTCATTCGTTCAATTTTGGAGGATCATCAACTGAAGCTGTAAAATATCCATACAAGTTAGAATACTATAGATATGCTAATAAAATTAGTCACAAAGGAGAAATTGGAGAGTTGTTCAGATTTAATAGGTCTTCAGGGATAACAAGGAAGATGAGAAACATGCTAGGGTAAAAGTTCAAATAAAAGTCCAAAGAAGATTTATAGCCATGGAGTTGCAACAATTAGTCTCCAAGTGGGAGATTATTAGATGGTTGAGCCTGATCTTATTATAATTCCCTGTTCCCAACATATTAAAATATTGTAATTTTGTAGTAAATCTAGACCATTCACTATTAGGTTATAGATATAATAGTAGAAATTATGTTTGTGTATTTTTTCCCTATATGTAACCCTCCTTTTGATATGAGGGCATTGTAATCATGGCAGCACGATGTGTGTGAGCAAATAAAAGGTTGAAGTGGATGTATTTCAGGTTTTATCCCTTCATTTTGTTGGACTAAATAAAGAGAAAAACTGGCTTTTTCTATGTAGATGTAGCCCATATTTTATGAACCATGTTAAATATGTGTCTATCTTTTATTATGTTTTCTACATTTTAATTCTATCTTTATTTCATTAATAATGCTATATGTTTTGTATTCTTAATAGTACTTACATTCAACATTAGAAGATGATGCACTTGGAATATTAATATTTGCATGCCTTATGGTTATGGTGCATTCTTGTGATGACAAGGTAATGACATTGACATGGTTATGCATAAAATCAATGTCATTGACAAAAAAATGAAAGGATGACTTGCTTGATTAACTTTAATAGCTTCTAGTTGTTCTTGTTTCTACTTTCCTTTTCCCTACTCATGATTGGGGAATAGATTTTGGTATATCCACAATTTTTGGTTATTAGATGGTTTGGATGGTTGATTTTTTTATTGTTGTCTCCTCTATCAATGAGGTCATAAACATAGTGTTTGAGGTGCATACACCTTACACCTATTAGTATAATGCCCTTTGATCCTATGGTATTCACGATACTCATCTTCTTTATACTAGTCAAATTTAGGAACATTTTCATCAAAGGGTTTCATATTAGGCCATGTGATCATGTTTGCATGAGCCAACTTTTAGAAAACATTTTCATAAGTGTAACCCAATTGATTGAATTTATGCTTAGGTCTTCCTTGTCTAGGTTATCCACCAGGAATAGTGATGTTATTAATTAGTTGAGTGTAGGTTTGTGTTTGATGTTGAGGGTTTTGAATTTGATTTACATCAGTCACACCATCTCAAACAAGGTTCTTATTCTTTAAAAATAATTTTTTTTTATTTTTTTTGGTTTAGAGGAATTATTATTATCTAGTTTAAACATTTTGATCACACCTTTATTAATTAATGGTATTTCTACTTGAACTCATTTTTTAATGCTTTCATCAAAGGACCTTGGGAAAAGGAGTAAAAAATGATATCCCAAGTTTGAATTTAAATTTTTCATGAATATGTCCACAATTTCAGTTTCAAAAAATAACCATGTGAAATGACTTGCCATTGTTCGCCATCTTTATAGTAAGGAAGGAAAGGTTTTTCCATTGCATTGTTTTGTATTGTCTTAATCCAAGTGGTCAAATATTTTTAGATGTTATAAGAGAAGTGGCAAACAAAGTTTTCAGATAATTCCTCAAAGGTGAAGACTTCATAGGAATGAATGCAATAGGTATTCATTACTATAAGCAACATCCATTTAATATTCTTTGGGATCCCCTTTACCTTTATATTTATCAAATTTTGGGAGTTTTAAGTATTTTGGAAAAGGTATGGTCATTGTAATTAAATCATTAGGATATGAACAAATTTCTGCAAATTTGAACTATTTTTACCTAGAATAAGCACCATCTTGTAAGCCTTGAGTCCTATCATTTATGTTTTGGAACTCTTGTATAAGATATGGGGATAGTTGGTTCATTTGACTTGTTGTATTAATGAAATTGTAGGGTTGACCAATGAATTGGTTTATGTTTTATGAAATTTTTTTGGTTGTTAAAATTAACATTTTGAGGCATCAAAAAAGGATTGAAGTCGAGGTTGTAACCAAATTTTGTTTGATTTAAATTCAAGTTGAAACTAAGGTTGGGATTATTTTCAAAGTCTATGTTTGGATTTGTTTTATTTAGGTTTGTTTTAAAGTTTGAGTTTGTTGGTGGATTTTTGTTGAAGGTCATTGAGTTTAGACTAATATTGTAGCCAGAATTAGATTGATTAAACAAATTTGGCTTGGATTGTTGTGGGTGCGTGTTGCAGTTTAAATTAAATAGATTAGAACCTAAGTTTGAATTATAGTTAGATTGGTTTGGTTGAAGTGGATTTTGGTTTAGGTTGTTTTGATTTTGGTTAAGATCAAAATTATGATTTGTGTTTGGTTTATTGAAGTTAAAGTGAGGATTGAAGTTAGGGTTGTTTGAATTAATTAGTGTTTGATTTTGGTTAAATATGTGTTAGGATTTGGGTTGCAGTTAAATGAAGGGTTTGAATTAGAGTTAAAATGAGTTAGAGTTGGATGATAATTTATATTGGGACTTGGATTGGGTGAAATTTATCCAAGAGTATGAGAAGAAGAAAATTGATATAGTAAACCACTATTTAAATTCAGATTGTTGAGCGTGCATGAAGCAATGCTCAACCTAAGATTAGATAGTTGATTTGGCAAGCTAGAATGAGTATTCAAGATTTCATTTTGATTTTTATTGATAATGATGGGTGAGCCTTAGATGCTTTGATTTGCATTGATTTGTGATATTGAATGAAGATTCAAACCCAAATTAATTTGACCATAACCTTGTAAATTTAGATGTACATTAAAATTTGGTGTACCCAAATTTTGATTGTTTAAACTTGAATTACATTTGATGCCCATGTTCAAGTTTGTATTGACTTGTTGCATGATTGGTAAAGTTGAATTAAGATTCAAGTTTTGATTGGTTGTGTGAATGGTTTATGAGTTTTAAAGCATGTTCAAACTTGGATTAGTTAGATAAATATGTGAAGGTAAATTAGGATTCACATTCACATTAGGGTTACCAAAAATTATTGGTTGGTTGATGATATTGAAAGTGCATAACCTATTGGGTACCTTAGGTTGCATGAATTTCCATGGAGAATACATGGCTTGTTTGAGATAAGTCCTCACATAAGATATTTTTCCCTTTGATTTGAGAGACTTGGGGATAAGGTTGTGAGGATGTTATAAGGGCATTGATACTCTCTAAATAACCTTGAGAGGCATATTGATTAGGATTGGAGGATGAAAGTTCTTTGCTTGCAATAAATTATTATAAGTTTTTCACATCAAAATTAGATGGGAATTTTGCTCTAAATCTCAAGGCTTGAAGTAAGGCTTCATTATTTTTTGACATGATATATTGATCAAATGAGGGTGGATGTTGGATAACTTTGGGGCTAACCTCATCTTGGTAAGCCCCTACTCCATCTTGTTTGGTGATCTCATGTACTTCCACATGATTCTCTTGACTGATGAATTAAAAGGGATCATTGTCAAATGACTCAACCCTTGCATTTAGGTTGTTAAGCATGACCTTTTTCCTAGTGATAGGTGGCATGACTAGGATAAAAGAAAATGACTCAAAGAAATGGAAGATTTAAACTAAAAACACTAACCAAAGTGACTAAAAATTTATGATTCTTAAACTAATTACATTGAGTTTTTAGGGAAAATTTGATTTTAGGATGTCTTTATAGATTTAAAAACTCAAAAGAATTTCATTTACAAATAAGGATATTGCAACACATGGAAAACATAAGGAAACAAAAAATAAAGTCTTACTTTAAATAGTCAAGTAATTACACAAAAAGGTAAAAAATTAGGATAAGGGTTGTGAACAACATTTGGACCTTCCAATATAACTTACTCATCCATGCTCTTAGACATGACCTAATATTTCAAGGTACTAACCATGGAGGATCCTATCATTATCATAGTCAACTAAGTCTAATTTTGATGGTGTGTGGAAGTTATCTTCTTGATGCTAACTACTAATTAATGCACCAAATTTGAATGACAAAGAAGGTTTTTCTAGGCTTAAAGTGTGAACAAAATTATCTAAGGGGAGTCCTTCAATATACCTTTCGGTACATTAGGGCCTAGTTTCATGGAAAAAATAGATAGAGTGGATGCACACTATTGGGATTTGTCCCAAAGTGCCTAACGTAGACATAGGGGTTTTAGTGTGTTGATAATAAGAAATATCATATTTTGAGGCAACTATTGAAATCTTGGGTATCAGAGTATGAAATCCCCTCATGTTATGGTGTACTTAAAACACACAATTGCTTAGCAATTGAAATAATTATATCTTGATTTATATACTTTGATAGTACATAAGGTTTGGCTAACAATGTGGTGGTGAAATTCATGTTCAGTAGAAACTCTAGAAAAAGAAATAAAAATTGTGTCTATTTATGATTTCTAAGTATTGTCACCAACATGATGCCAAGGAAAGAGCATACACAAACACAACTTGGATAACACAAAAGATATGAAATTATTTTCTATTTCTGAGTATCATCACCAATGTGACATCAAAGGAAGAGCATACATAATTTCACAACACAAACATAATGTTGAAAGTAAAATAATTAACTCCAATAAGTTAAATGTGAGCTAATTACTAGAAACTTGAAAAATTGAATTAAAACATTAGTAACAAAAATAAAGGAATTTGGTTTTTGTTTTAGCCCTTTTGTGAAATATTTTTGACAAGAATTTTTAAAATAATTGGTTAGAGTGTTTTGTTGGCCTTAGAGTCAAGGCAACCTACACTGGAGTAAAGAAAACCCATAAAAATAATACAAAAACTAGTCATTATTACAAATTTTCAATTACACAGTAAAGGAAAAAAGAGAAATTGTAAATGGTTAGACATAGAAAATAACAAAGAATTCAAAGAAACATAGGAAAATTAATTCACAATTACATAATAATTTTGTAGTTAATCTTATCGAATTCACAGATACAGTTACCTATTTTACAATCTAGAATGATGATTTTGTAGTTGACAGGAAAGATTTTGCTATCAAAAATGATTATTTCATTACTAAAAATGATAATTTTACTGTTTTAGAGGATGATTTCATGGCAGAAATATGATTTTTCAATTAGATCTATAGAAAACAAAAAATAAGAAGACAATTTCATAGTTTTTAGATGATTTCACAGCTAAGGTTAATGATTTCATAGTTTGGAACAATGGTTTCATTGATAAGTTCACTAAATTCATTGTTTGGTTATAACAAAGAGTTATAAAAAACCAAAAATATAGACAAGTAAAAAACAAACAAAAAAATGATGATAAAAATAAAATTAGGAAAAAGATCATAGAAATATGATAAAAATAATTTTACAATTATGGGTTAAATTTTTTCAATTAATATATTCAAACTCATATTTATGGAGTAGTCATGCATAGCCAAACACAAAACATTTAAAAATGACTTGTAGTTTTAAACAACACTCACAAGACCAAGAATATACACATAGCAAAAGGAAAAAACAAAAACAAAATGAAAAATGCTTTCTAAATGTAACTATGATGAGTATGAGATGAAAAAGATGAGGGAAGGTCCCACTGGTCATGCCAAAATGTATTGAATAAAATATATAAATATAAATTAAACTAATATATCTTAATCTAAATTATCTCAAACTAAGATAGAGTTACAAATAAAAGAAACAAACACAAATTTATACCTTGGTTGTAAAAGCTTCTTCCATTGCGATGTATATTTGATTAGCTCTCTTTGAAATGTGATTGATCACTCTTCCAATACAAGGTAAAATGGGCAAAATTTTGGTGCAAAATGCTCTTTGGTAGCTTTGATTCACTTTGGATTCACTTGTGATTTTGATAGGACTTTGATAACATAAGTTAGGATGATGGAAGTAATGGCTTTCATGCTTATTTATAGATTTCTAGAGGAAAAATGCAATGGTAGAGGATTATTTGAATATTTTAAATGATCCAAATAATATACCATATTAATTGAGTTCTCATCCATGAGGGTGATGACCATTTAAAATTTTTGATATAAACATGGAAATGGTTAACTAAGTCACCAAGAATGAGCCAAACTATCTGACAACTCAAGGGATGACTCAAATGAGATTGAAAAAAATGTGGGTTAGGTTAGGATGAGTCAACATGTGAGAGATATTAAGGTGGAATATGTTGAGTGAGGTGTAAAATGTAGATTTAATATTTAAATATAGATTTAAAAGTGTGCACAATTGATTAATTTGATTTATTCAATTATGTAAGAAGAGGGAACTACCATGAATTATGTTTAAGAAGAATAATTAATAGGTTTTCGGTGCATTTTGACATTAAATATAATTTAGGTGTCCACAACCTCAAAACCCCTTATGTTGAACATTGCCTCCATACCAATACTCTGAAGAGGGATCGAACTCCATTTATTTCTCCCATTCTATAATGGTGGGTGTGAAATACTGGTGTAAAATGCTAATTTTTGGTGCAATCCTAGTTTGATTAAGCACTTCAACCATGATTCATGACCTTGAAAGTTTATTCAAAATTTAACTCAAGTATAGTAGGGTTGTATGTATTCTAGGATAAATGGTGAATTTTCTCTCAATGTGCAATTAGAATTATGATGTTTTTCAATAAGTAATCCCTCCTCTATGCAAAATGGTTTGAAATGTGGATTTATAGTGATCTTTTTGGAATTATTTTGGATGGGGCTTGATAAAATTAAAGGACCTATTATATATATATTTTTTAAATTTAGAAAATATCCATTATTTGGTGGGAGAATGGGAGTGGTATAATTAGACACTACTAGGGAATGATACTGTCCAAATGGTGCATTATTGTCCTAGGAGAAAAAATAGTTGATTCAATAGAATGGAACAAATTGTCGAGAAGCTTGAATTATTTTTCATGATAAATAAGGACATTCTAAGATCATTTGGTTTGCTTATAGGAAAAGCTCATCTATGTGGAAAATGAAGTAAATTTGTCAAAAGGTATAGAAATAAGGCATGAGTTAAGTGTGTAAGAAGGCTAGTCACAAAAGTGTTATTTCGTCTTAAATGTTAATTTAGGTATATAAAAATTAATCAATTATCATCTATTCGAGTATGTGTCATATGCATATAGAGTTATCCATGCATGAAAATGATTATTCATTTATTACAGATGTCTTTAAAAATTAAATAGTCATTATTTCTCCAAATGGAACAATATGGATCCTAGAGAATAACCTATATTTTTATAAGTGTTAACCCTAGTTGGGGTACTGCTTATAATATAGGTTAATCTAAATTTTCAATAATAACATGTTCATTAAGGTTAATAAAAATATATAAAACATACTTTTAATTTCCCTTGGGACATTAGTATCATTGCATAATGTCTTCCACAAAAAATTGCACAATTGGATATAATTCTTGTCAAAAGAAAAGGTCCTCGAGAAAAAACATATAGTTTTTATTTTAACATATTACACACTCAAAAATATTTATATTAAAAAATATCACATAATCCATACTAAAATGATGCCCATTTTTTATGGCACATTGGCATTACTACCTACTAAACCTACAAATATCCCATCCATGATTCCATGTGTATGTATTAACATTCAAGAATCCCAACAAACTAAACTAGTTTTTGTGGATCAAAAACTACATTTTATGAATATTAAATATAATTACCTTCCTCATTCATTCATTTTATCCCAAATACAAGAACAAATATAGATGAAATTAAAAAAAAAATCAATCAATAGACCAAACAACACCATGTGATATTCTATGACCAAAACTTAGCACATCTCATGCAAATGAATACAATACATAAGGTTTGTTTGCTACGGAATTTCTTACTTTGTTCCCTACATGTGAAGCTATGTTCAGACTAACTCACTTCAAAATATATATATATATATGAATATGCACCTGATTTGATACATTATCATGATAATAGATTTGATAGTCATCCAAGATTTAGGCATTTCTACTTAATTTGATGATGCTTTATCACACCCAAGGAATAACTAGTGTTTTTGTTAATAAATATGTTGAGCACAATTTACCAACTATTTTTGTATATCTTTGAGGACAACTCCATGCAATGCTTGATGATAAACTTATCAAATACTTAATGTACTCACTTCCAGTCTATAGGGAAAAACATCATATTGGACAAAAATCCATGTTGAAATAACTATCATGATTGATCAATTAGGTTATCCTACTATATTTTTCATGCTGAGTAATACTAACACCAAATGGGTTGATTTTGATAATGCAATGTCTTTTAGTTACTCTGAAGAATCATGCTAAGATTTTCACTTTAAAATACAAAAAATTATCTACAATCCACATCGTGTAACCCTTTATATGCACCATAAATTTACAATATTTTGTGAGAAAGTACTAGATAAGCATTTATAAGAACAAAACTATTAGTACATGAATGCAATAAACTACTCCATTTCACCTTTCATTTTTCCAAAACTATTTCTTCTATTAAATATCATATCAATAGATATTATTTTCAAGTATGAATGGAAACATAGAGGCTTTGCACATATTCATGAATTTTCCTAGCTAAAAAATGCACCTAATATTTACACATTAGATTAAAAAGATCAAACTCTAGTCACAAATCAAAAAACCTATTTTGAAAAATATATATTAGCTTCAAATCCATGTGATATATATCATATAAATCAAATGGTTCATCATTTTATTATTGATGATCCATGTTTGTTAAATATAAAAATACTTTAAATAAATCCATTTCTTGACTAAGAGCATTTGAATCATGTTCAAAATCATACTAAGTGCATATAAGAAACATGATTTAGAAAATAAGGAACAACTCTTAAATGTCGATGCAAAGTGCCTTGGGAATTGCATCAATAATCTTCCATAGTCATTAAAAATAATGGATCCAAAAAATACAATCCTTATTATAACGATAACAATCATATACTCACAATCCAAACATGTTTTCCATTTGGAGAGAAAATTCTGATTTCCATCTTATCCTTTCATATGAATCTATATTAAAATATATTTCAAAAATATGTTTTAAAAGTAAATAATAAGACTAAAATATATCACCATATACTAAAAATAATTTTAGATAATAGAAGCTCGCATGAACCATCTTTGAAACTAATAGTGTTATTGATCATGACATAAGTGCACATGAAGTTTTCCATATTTTACAAAAAATCCCACCTTTTTTATGGTTTATTCATTAAATGTTGGAAATAATATTCTATGCTGCATCTTCTGGTAATGAATATGATTTGCTTCCTAATTCAACCTTCATTGATGCATACATATATTTTCCTCCATTGGATATACTATCACTTATAGAAGTATAAATAAATTGGTCTCATGAAAAAAATCACCATCGTGAAAAATTGAAAAAAAAAGTTTCATCTATTGTTTGTGTCTTCTCTAGGCTTTTTTTAATTCCTTTCAAAAATTCTATTGCTTATGCATTGTTACATTGGGTCAATATTCTTTTGTAAAAACCACTTAAGAACATCATTTCAAACATTGGTTATTCTAATAAACAAATATATGTAAATTTGGAAATCATGAAAACATCCTACCATCGATGGCATTCTCCATACAATTTTTTATAATGAATTAGATAAAAAAGTTTCATATGATAATATTTGTCACCATAACTAAGAACAACTTGGATAATGATAAAGTTTGTAAGGTAACAATCTTGTATACTTTTGGGTTCAATCAATGTTATTATTTTTTATAGTTAATGAATGGTAGTGCATTGATGCTTACTATGTGTGAAAATGTATTTCAATTGATCTGCAAGTATGAAATTTAGTTTGTAATTGGTACTTACATTTTTATTTTATTGTTGCATGGGAATATAGATTTTTCCCCAGGCATTTATTGGTGATTTAAAGATGATTTTTCAACCACTCTTGAAGTCTCAACTTAATTTGGCAAAGGATACTTATGCGTGGCATGAAAGGATACTTGTGTGTTATTTGCCAATCATTTTGAGAAATAGTAGGATTACTTATGCAATGTGATCAATTTCTAATTTGTATTCATTGTATGTAGACAAAAATAGTCTTTTATTGTCCCTAATAGGGATATGTAGCTGAAAATAAAAAACATACGTTGTTGTTGGCTGTATGTAGCCAAAAACACACTGTTGTAATAGGTGTGCTACTTCTTTTTTTGATGTCAAGGTAGTTCTCTAAAATATTTGTGGTTTTTATAAGATTTTATTTGAGTTAGTGTAGACCATTTAATTAGTGTTTAAATTAAATTAAATTAAAATAATTAAAATAAATCATGAAATTGTTAATTTTTCATGTAATAACTTATTTTTATTAGCTGACATGATTTCCTAAAGAAATTAATCACCTACGATGAAAACTATAGTAACATGCTTAAAGACGAGTACTAATAATGAGACATAAGAAATAAATTAAAGGTATGGGTATCTTGCTCTTATATCAAATAAAACAAAAGTAATTCTAATCAGGAGGGTTTGATATGATTATTTCTAACACAACTTAAATTGGAGTTAAGCTATAGTATTATTGATTTGGAAGCATGTGTGTGTGTCTCACCAAGGGACAAAATTTAATGGTTTTATGATTATATTTCCATTTTTTAACTATAAAACATAATCAATTTTTTTGGTATTTTGTATTGATTGTAAATTAAAATCTTGTATAGACTAAAAATCTAAAGGATTATAAAAACTATATATGTAGAGCCCCACCTAGCCTAACCTTGGCTTAAGCTCATGGTTAAGTATTAATTGGGTTCAAACCCATTGATTGAGATATTTTATATTATTAGATACCATGATTTATTCATATACCCTTTGATTAATGCATGCTAGATCATGGGGAAAAGAGATATTGATCATGGTTGTGATCGATAATCATTTGAAATTATACTTTTATTTATATTTTCTCATACCATAGAGGTTCCATGATGAGTTTGGTTATGTGTAGGAAACAAGGGTTTCCAAGTGGGTTCCAATCTTATTTATATGTTGACGATGAAATGATTTTGTCCTTAAAGCTTTGTATTGAGTCCATATAGTGGTTATTTGAGCATATACAATGTGAGTGGGAGCTCTAACAGTGGACATCAATAAGTAAGCATGGACCTTGATAGTGGTAGTGGTGATGATAAATATGGACCTCGATATTGGTATTGGTGATATTAGTCACCCTATATGCAGTTGGTTTATGTGGCGTATTGGCCACATGGACATTTGGCATCGTAGGCTTGGGTGGCATAAATACAAACAAATACATTATGTTGAGTATGGATACTAATTCAAGAGATAATGATAAGGGGAGATAGAATTCAAAAAATCCAAATACTTATGATCACTAAAGTATAAATGTGATAATTGTAAAGGACCATGTGATTATAAAGTAAAACTAGGATCTCCATTTAAATAATAAATGTGAATTATTATTGAGTGAACCATAAATCGTATAGTGGTAGCCACGAGGTATATATACTCAATATAAAATAAATATAAATGAATACCACGCAATATAATTATGAGGAACAAATAAAAAGTCAATTGTAACTCAAAATATGGCCACAATGGACAAACACATTGTTGCAATTATTATAATACATAATAATTTACCACAAGGAAAATCGTTGGTGAGGAAGTGAAATGAATTTGGATTGTGGAAAGAAATACATATACACTCAAAAACATATGGTAAATGTATATAATACTAGAACCAACTGCAAGTAGATCACATTGTTAAAAAATTGCAAGAAAAGGATACTATAGTAAGAAATGATAGTTGGCCATGCAACCTACAATAAAGTAAATGTGAACAAAGAAAAGAAGCAACCACAAGGAATTACAAAGTTAGAATAACATGAGGTATGGCATCCCTCAATTAAGTGTGATGTGCCCCAAAGTGATTCCAAAATTAATGGTCCCTAGGACTCTTTTAAGAAAGGAAGAGTTATTTGATGGACATGGAAGAAGAAAACATGGATGGCCGATCCATTGAAGGGGGAAGAGGAGATTGTGACTTAATTTTATTTGAATTTCAAAAGATATTTTAATATCATAGTAATATATTACTCACTTGAGATGGATCTTTTCATGGTGTCCACATATTGCTTAATCGGATTGAGTAGATGAACCTATCAACATTGGACTATGATAGAGACTTCATTATGAATTTCACAATGGATGGATATATCAAAATATAATATGACTCAAGAGGTTTGAGAGTACCTTTAATGTATTTAATCTTGATTGATAGATTAAGTGGGCAAAGGATTCCTCAATACTACCTTATGGGCTCTATTACCAAAAACATCCAATTAACTAGTATCCTTCACAATCATGTTGTGACTAACCAAGCATACAAGTAAGTGATACATTAATCAGGTGCATGTGTTCTAACTTTCACCCATGTCTTAATTTGGTTAACAACTAGCTAAACTAAGATGATCTTTGATAGTGACAATGTCCTAAAGCTATCACGTTGTTTTTATTTCATTTAGATTACTTGGCTGATCTAGAATGCTTGGGAAAGGATCAATAAGCACATTAATAGTCATAATTTTGGAAGTTGCTATGATTTATGTTTGTTCATACCTTTCATAAAAAGAGAGACATTTGCGCTAATAATTAGAAGCATACTTAATCATTGAGACTCCCTTAATTCTTGAATACTAAAATAGGCTAGCCTAAATTTAAGAGATGTTAATGAAAATTAATCCCTATCCTCAACCATAGATTACACAAGCTCTAGGGTAAACAAGAGTAAATGATTTAACCTATAAAACTATATGCTTGATACTATATTCACTTGATGATAGTGGATTTTATATTAAGTCTTAACTATTAAACCTCAGTCATAGTCAATATCAATTGCACACATACTTATTATAGTCACTTTGTGTGGCTATGTTATCTACAACATTACTATGAAGTTATTTCATGTTGATTTCACTAGCTTTATCTATGATCACTATAGTAGTGGATAATGGCACATTGCACGATACTTTTTTTTTGACATGTGTATGTAGATATACTAAAGATTAAAAAAATGATCTATAATGTCATATAACTGCTAATACATGTTTTTAATCTCATTTGTCTTTTAAATCAGAGAATTTTTTTTGTTGCACACATTTCAGTTTATTTATTAGTTTTGATGAATGTTTATTGTTGAGTTATTATAATTGCATGATTTTAAGGAACATTTTTTGTAATTATTTACAAGTCATGTTCATATGTTGATTCATAATTTTTTATATATAAACTATTAGACATTGTAGTACAAAATATTCTCTATCATAATTATCTACATTTTTTACATGTGCCAGATACGAATGGATTTCATGTAATTCATATAGATAAGTGTTTGATGGTGTTGTAAGTATTTTAAAAGGTTAATAAATCCTATTTATTATTTTGGGTACTAAATATTTATTTACAAGAAAGACAAGACTTCAGGCTACCAAAGTCTAGTGCAATTAAGCTAATTGATTTTGTAAGTGCAGTATTGATTGTTATTAAATATAAACTAGTAAACAACACTTGTTTATGTTCATATGATATTGACTAAATAATTTTTATTTTTTTTTCAATAATCTTATATTTTTTAACATTTATCTATTTACATAATTGATATAAGATATAATGCTCGTTATAGGACATTACATCTGGCACTATAATCAGATCTTCTGCATAAATATCAATGCTTATGGTAAGACTTGCTTCCATGATCCTAAAAGACTAGATCTATACTTTATATATTGGTTGTTCTTAATCTTATGGCAAATATTTTTATCAATTAAGTTTTTACATCAAACATCTACTTCACAAGTCTTGACATTTGCTTCATTTATTATAGTTTCACTCACATAATACTCATGTTTAAACATTTTCTAATTCTGGCTACAAGAGGTCCTAACATCTATATGTACATATATCAATGAAGAGGAAATTATATCCTTTACATCCATTCTTAAATAATCTATAACTAAATTTGATCAATGTTGTTTTCAAGTTCTTCATCTTGATCCTCATCTAGTGAACTTCTCTCTTTGAACTTCTACTTTTTTTATTGGCTTAAGACCTGATTAAATGTCCTCATTCTAATTTAAATGTTATGTTATTTATTTTAATCCATTTTGACCTTGGGTTTTCCAGTATCTACTCCTATTTCATGGCTAAAAAAGGTTCATTTCCATGCCAACAACTGTCCTCATGGAAAAGTGAAAATGAAAGAGACTTTCTTTTCAACACCAAAAAGGTAACTGCAACATGACTATTGCATTCTTTACCGAATCCATTAGAATCATGATGTTTATTTCATATACATTCTAGTGTATGTCAATCTATGTGCTCTATTTATTACTCTGGTTTTCATATAACTAACCACTTGTTTATACGAAGTCCAATTATACTTTAACATTTTTGTTATATTTTTATACAAATCACATGCAAAATAATTATAGAAGTAAAAGGCATTAGGTATATGCATAGCAGAAGGGAAGATAAAACTATTATTTAAATGTTTTATACCTCTTACACGTAAAACATATACCCATACAATGAAAAAAATGTCTCCATAATATAGCCTATAATTTTTTTTCTGTCTAGCCCATTGTCTGATACATGTTTTGCTAAAAATGACTAATAACTTTGGCATGATTGTATACTTATGCGTTGATTATTGTGAATGTTTTAGAAGTGTACAATACTTCAGAGGAACTATTATAAGTCATTACATCAGCTTAGCTTGACATACATGACAAATCAGCTAAAAAACTAAAAACTTTACACAAATTGGTTATTAAATGTCATATTTAAAATGTTGAATCTATGGAGTAATAGTTTGTTTTTAATTTCATGAAGATTAGATTGTTGAATGTTGATGGATTTTAGACATTCTACAATTATTCATTTCTATGTCTACAATCCAATCATGTATACTAAAGGTGAGACATTGATCAACTTAAAAGTTGTGCCTCATTTCTTCACACATAAGCTATACAAAAAAACGTGCATGGATTAATTATGGGAATATATAATTGCATAGCACAAAAAAAGGCAAAAATATTAGACATGTAATAAACAATTGTTACTAAGTATTTGTTTTGTGAATTTTATTGATAGTAATTGATGAATGGATTGATCAAAACATAGAGCCATGTAACATCTAATTTATTTTGGATAACCATCACAAACCAAAGAATGAATTTTGACCAATTGGTAAGACATAAGATTTATCATATGATGTATTACTATTTGATAGTTCTAGAGGGAAACTATAGGAATCAAATTGCTTTAACTTGTAATTAAAGGCTGGGCTAATGTAAACTATAAGAATTAAACTACTTTAAGTTGAAATTAGTTTTGTGTGAAAAAAAATGCATGAAGGTTTTGGGGGGGAAGCTACAAGGTTTTTAACATGCTGGAAAAAAAATTACTTCTTGTATTGTGATCAGACAAAAAAATGTTTGCTATGAGTGGCCTTGTTTTATTCAAAGCAATATTGAATGCAATAGCCAGAGCATAGGATTTTGTGTTTTCTAGATTTGGGGGAAAGTTAAATGCAAGATGCTAAACTTGGCTAATAGAAAGATGCAAAAACATGGTTTGTGATCTCACCAAAGATAGTAGGCAAAATTAAAAATTGGGTAAACTACTTGGCATTAAATGTTGGCTTGACATGACATAGGATTGAGATGGAGGCAATAAGTGATATTTATTTTAAATTCATTATTTATGGGCATTCAGATGATAGTCTATTAGGAATTTGTAGTTCACCGATTCTTTTATCATTTTTTTGTTTTCATTATTGGTGAAGCATCGAAAAAGAAGTTACATTTCTCACATAATCGAGTTCATATCCATGACCTACTTTTCTTTTTATTTGGATTACGTGTAACTTTTGGGTAATATTATTGGGTTGTGTATGCTCACAATCTAGGTCTGGTCTTTTAGTGGGTAAGAATATTACCATGTTCTTTTGTTTCTTTTTGCACACAAATATTGGTAAAATAAAAAAGGGTGGAATTGTCTAGTGGTTTTGTAAGGAAAATAGTAACAAGAAGTTTTTTAATTCTTATGCAGTGAAGGATTTAATTTTTTGGCTATAATGAAGTAATTTTTTAATGGTTTTAGGTAGTTAGTGTCATTGGTTTTAATATCATTGTTCCTTTTGGGCATTCAGAGGAAAGACTACTATAGATTTACAGTTTATCATTTCTTTTATTATCTTTCATTTGTGTTGTGGATGAAGCATTGACAAAGAAGTTTGGGTTACTTGTAGTAATTAGGTTTATATTTGTGACCTAATTTTATATTTATTTAGCTTATGTGTAACATATAGGTAGTATTATTATGTTTTATATGCTCATAGACTATATCTACTCTTTTATTGGGTAAGAATTTTACCATGGGGATTTGTTTTTTTTGTGTGTAGAGATATTGATAATACCATAAAGGTGGACTTGACTACTAGCAGATTCTTGTTCAGTAAAGGTTTTAATATTTTGGTTGGAGTGAATTAGGTTATTTAAGATTTGAGGCAATTAGTGTCGTTGATTTTAATTTCATTATTTTTGGGTATACATAGAAAATATTATTGGGGCCTAAATCTGTTACTATATCGAGTTTGTATCCATGACATATTTTTATTTCTATTTAACTTATGTGTGACATCTAAGTGATATTATTAGCTTTTATACTCTCGTAAACCATCTCTACTCTTTTACTAGGTAAAAATTTTACCACAAAACTTTTTTTTTTGCACAAAGATATTGATAATACAAAAAGGGTGGAGTTGACTATTGGTTTTGTAAGTAAATCAAATAGTAACAAAGAATTTTAGGGTTTTTGTTAGCTTATCATCTAAATTTATATAATATTTTCCAAGTTATATAAATGTGTGTGTATACATACATACATACACACATACATATATATATATATATATATATATATATATATATTGATAAGATTAGAAAACATGATTTATCATGCTGCCAAAGTTAATAGAAAAATTCAAAACCTACTAAAGTACTTGGCATTGAATATGGGCTCAATGTAAATTTAGACTGTACAAAATTTTAACATATATGCAATTAGTCTCATTCATTTTAATTTCATTGTTTCTGATAATGTAGAGGGGGGACTATTGGTGCTTTATAGTTTGTCAATTATTTTACTATTTTATATTCATGTAATATTTGTTTGATATTATTGGATTTTATATATTGTCAGTATAAAAATTAGTTACTAATGCTCGCACACTAACTTTGGTCTTCTATTTGATAAAAGTTTTACCATGTCACTATGTCCTTTACAAAGAGATATTGATAATACAATAAGGGTAGAATTCAATACTGGGACATACATACATACATACATACATACATACATACATACATATATATATATATATATATATATATATATATATTGATAAGATCAGAAAACATTATTTATCATGCTGCCAAAGTTAATAGAAAAATTCAAAACCTGCTAAAGTACTTGGCATTGAATATGGGCTCAATGTAAATTTAGACTGTACAAAATTTTAACATATACGCAATTAGTCTCATTCATTTTAATTTCATTGTTTATGATAATGTAGAGGGGGGACTATTGGTGCTTTACAGTTTGTCAATTATTTTACTATTTTATATTCCTGTAATATTTGTTTGATATTATTGGATTTTATATATTGTCAGTATAAAAATTAGTTACTAATGCTCACACACTAACTTTGGTCTTCTATTTGATAAAAGTTTTACCATGTCACTATGTTCTTTACAAAGAGATATTGATAATACAATAAGGGTGGAATTCAATACTGGGTTTGTAACAACCATAAATATTAACAAGAGCTTGAATATGTGTAATATGTATGTATGTATATATATTATACATTATATATGTATATATGTATATATATATATATATGCATTTTATGTCAGACTCCTCCATATGCCAACAATGTTAGAGGCAATGACCATTGCAAGTTTTCATATTATGAACAAAAAATGGATTCATATACATGCAATCTATAGACTGTGCCTTGCATTTCTTGATATGGGAACAATGATACAATAATTTGCATAGATGTCGCATGTGCTCTGTAACAATAACATTACTAATTATGGCCACATCAAAATAAATGGTTATATACATAACTATAGAGCATTTCATACATATGCACCAATATTTCTAATGATACAAAGCCTTTGTAGACACCTAAATTAGGCCACTGATAACCCCAATCAGGGTTTTGACCAATTTTCACCCAAAATGCACAATTTAGCCTAAAAACACTAAAACATGCTAAAAGCTTTGAACCTAACATATTCAAGTGTTGATTTTTGCCAAGGTATCCCTAGATGGGCAAATGCAATTTATGGGTCAACTAACTTTGATCAGATCAATCTGAGTCAAAATGCCAATTTTGCACCCATGTGCTCTAGATTGTTCTTTTCTATCAAATATGTTGCATAATATGTGTGCCTTCATTATTTATTTTTGGTAACATCCTAAGTGGTAATACAGTTCTAATGCATCTGACATCACTTTCTAATTCTAAACTAGTCAAATTTTGGACCAATAAGAAGGCATTCTAATCAAATTGAGTAATGTGTGCATAATGTGCTTAATCATGCTTAAGATATAATTAACCCATATCAAGGCCTAATCAAAAATTATATGGAAACTTGTTGAATACTTATTTTTGGAAATGAATATTGAATATATGCATCATCAAGTGACCTCATTTCTTAGGAAGACATCCCTAGGCCATAAATGCCACAAATATCAGGAGTCATGCCCTCCATGCCTCATAAATGCCTTTCATGATACCCTCCATGCCTCTTAATTTCCCCTTATTCTAATGTCATGATGAGGATAATTATAAACTTAATTCTAAAAGTCAAATTAATCCTCAACCACATATCTCAATCTTTAAATGGATGTCTCAGGTTGATTCTGATCAAATCTAAAAATCTATAAATAAGAGGCCTCACAACATCATTTCTAAGCTATTTTGGTGAAAAGTTATAATGCACAACAGGAGCCATTGTAATTAGTGTTACCATGCCAAATTGATTCCAATCCAAGCCAAGCCATAAGCCAAAGGTGCCAAGGAGAGATGGAGGTAGCCAAGCTTCCATTGCCAAGGACTTCATGAGCACAAGCTGAGTAAGCCACTACAACAAGCATTTTGGAGCATCTAAGGAAGCTAAAAGAGGGTTTCTTTTGCATTTTAGTTTTGTGTTTTATTCATATTTGTTAAATAAGATCTCCTAGTGTCTAGGCCTAGATATGTTACGTTATTAATGTGTTTATTTCATTTTATTTTCATTTTAAAACTAACACCATACTAACCATCCTCTCTTGAGTTAAATTCCTAGATCACATAATGGCATGCCTGGTGGGACTAGATGCATATTACACATGAAGAAGATCATTTTGAAACTCTAAAATATTTATTTGAGCCTTTAAAACTCTTGCAAATTGATTTGTTATGTACCTAGGGATATGATATATTGATGTATATGGGTTGATGGAGATGTCGACATGTGGCACACATCCCCTTAGTTAGTTATATGGGTACAATCTATTAGGATAATAGAGTAACTTATGGAAGTAGTACATTGGGTAATGGTTGGCCTACATTGGGATTAGGAGGTTATCCATCCATGGGTAAGATAGATGTATATATATAGGAGATGATTATCATCGTAAAGATATAAGGTAAGCATTGAGTCTTCTATTGTAAGAGGATATTGGAGGTTGTCCCCTCGAAGAGACATTGTGGAGTTATTCCTTCTTAAAGGAGTATTATATGGTGTTTCCCTACCTTAAGGGTATTTCTACATATATTGAATATCAAGATCATATCAAGTGGTATCAGAGCTTCGATTTGGGTAATTTGTGGAGCGAAACCCTAGTTTTTTAATCATCAATAACTTTTGATTGGTTGCAAATTTTTCCACAAACTTTGTTTTGGATATGGATAATATTTAAAATAAGTTACAGTAAAAAAATCAAGATTTTTTTATTATTTTTGAGGGAGTTATTGCTATTTTAGGGTTTATAATAATTTCTCTATATCTTCCGAAATATAAGGAATTTTTATTCAAAATTTTTAATAAACATGTAAGAAGATATAAGAGAAGCACAGTCAAAATTTCAGAATTTTTTGAGTTGTTTGAAGTGATTTGTTGTGATTTTATGGATCAGTTTTGACATTTTAAGGTTCCATGAACCTTAATTTTTTTTGTGGATCATGGAGTTGCAAACATTTTTAGGGGAAGATGATATTGATGCTAGATAATGGTGGATCTTTTTGGAGAATAATTTTACAAAAACTTTTTGGCAAAGATGATTACTTCCTTTTTTGTCTGGGCCTGCACTACATTGGTTTGATAAATTAAACTGTACAGACAGGTTTTCTTCATGGAAAGAAATGGAATATATCTTTTTAGATCGTTGAGATATAAAACAAGTAGAAAAATAAGAAGTAGTAGAAGAAGAAGAATTAGAAAAATAAGAAGAAGAAATAGAAGAATCAATAGAAGAACAAGAAGAAGTAGAAGAAGCAAAAGAAGAAGAAGAAGAAGAAGAAGAAGAAGAAGAAGAAGAAGAATTGGATGATAAAGGTTCAAATTATTTGGCTCCAAAGAAATATGAGTCAATTTTTCAATTTCATGGATGCATTCAAAATAAAAGGGTTATTGTGTCCATAAACCCTACCAGTAAGTATAAATTCATCAACATGAATGTGTCCAAACATCTACATGTTCAAGCAAAGAATATCAAAGAGGTTCAAGTAGATGGTAAGAATATTTCAATGTTTGAAGATCTAAAGCTCATTATAGAAAAAAATGTTTTGCATTCATATTTTTATGCTTTAGATATGGATGATGTGGATATAGTTCTTGGATATCCATGGTTAGAGACTTTGGGAACAATGAATATTATTGTTAAAAAAAAGTTCATGAAGTTTTGGTATAAGAAAAAGAAGATCACTTTACAAGATATCATAGTGAAAAAGGCACCAATAACAATCCAAGTAGATCATGAGGATGAGATTAAAACAGGTGATGAAGATCATGATAAAGATTTAGATGATATACATAAAGACACACTACAAATGAACACTTCATATACTCAAGAGACAAAGAAGGAAAAGGTAGAAGAGGTAGAAGTAAAGGTGGATAATGTCAAAGTATTGGAAAAGGTTGAGGCATATAGACACCCATATCATCATGAGAGGAAACAATGATGGAACCAAGTGAGGAAGTGTCATAACAACAATCATTTTGTCTATACAAGAAATAAAATTTCCAATCATTTTGGATATGCATGGAATCCAAAGAAAAAATACTATGGCATATGGAATGAATGAGGAAATCACTATGGCTATGCATGGAAGAATACCTACTATGATCATGGTTGGAATCAGAGTAGTGCAACGAAATATGGTAGATGGAATAAAAAGAAAAATAATTATGCTTTGACACCAAAGCAATATAATTATGATCATGAATGAAATCAAAGGAGCACAATGGATTTTGGACACAAGCTTGGAGAGATATCACTTGCCAAGATCACATATGGATGGTTAGATGATCGAGATTGGAGACAAGTGTGCAATGATTTGAAGCACACTCATTATTTGGTTTCTTCTTATGTTTTAGGGATGAAACATATCAAAGAGGGAAGTAATGCTATGTACCTAGGGATATGATATATTGATGTATATGGGTTGATGGAGATGCCGACATGTGGCACACATCCCCTTAGTTATATGGGTATAATATATTAGGATAATAGAGTAACTTGTGGAAGTAGTACATTGGGTAATGGTCGGCCTGAATTGGGATTAGGAGGTTATCCATCCATGGGTTAGATAGATGTATATATAGGAGATGATTATCATGGTAAAGATATAATGTAAGCATTGAGTCTTCTATTGTAAGAGGATATTAGAGGTTGTCCCCTCGAAGAGACATTGTGGAGTTATTCCTTTTTAAAAGAGTATTATATGGTGTTTACCTACCTTAAGGGTATTTCTACATATATTGAATATCAAGATCATATCATGATTTTTTAACTTTATTTTGCCATTTTCCTTGCCATAGTTTTACATAGTAATTGACATCGACAAGTGATATCGACATCGATTACCTGCTTAATCGATGTCAGTTAGCAAAAATGACATTGGTTAGATCTCGGTTAGCTAGAATAATTGACATTGGTGGTAATAACCAATGTTGATCACTATGTTTTTCCAAAAACATAGACCCAAGAGCTACTTTTTCAAGGTTCATTTTTCTAAGCTAAAAGACATGCTAACAATTTTGTTGCAGGACCAAGTTTGATATTTGCTCAAAACGTGTATAAATCACCGTTGCATGCTTAAAAAAATCAATTAAGAACCTTGTTTTAGTCTTTAACAAATGACTTAGATGTTTTGGTGAAAGTTTTCAACTAAGACCAAGGGGTCAAACGTACACCACCAAACTTTTCATTTTGGGTTTAAAATTGAACACACTTGTCAATTCTATTTGCAATAGTTATTTAATCAAATTTTTTTTGAAAAAAAGAGGAATGTTTCAAGTATGCTCTTCCATTTATCCCTTATAGGGAACCCTTAGAATCAAAAGTGCCATTCCTATTGCAAATAGCCTAGTCCAAGGATTAGAAATAAAGTCATCTAAAGCACTCCCCAAAAAATCATCAAAGTTTGGGTGACCTTGAAAATGACCCTAAAGCCTTTCTACTTTCATGATTTATTTATTTATGCATCTTGGCTTACGAGGAGGACTTCATCACCTCCCGCAAGTTCTTTAAGGAAGCTTTGACCCAGGGTTTCATCTCCTGGCATTGACTTCATTTGGCTCCTTTGGAGTTGCACATGGAACGTAGTAGCACTTTGGACATCACACTACACTAAGTGAACAACATGATGTAGTGGTTGAAAAAAGGACTAGACCTTTTTGAAACAAGCCAAGTGATACGGACCCAAAATTTATGCTTTTTTTTGCATCATTTGATGTGAAAGCCATTCTATAATTATTTCCCCTAGAGTGATCGAAACCTTGCTAGTTTTAGTCAACCCCATTTTTTCATACCCTTGCTAGGATTTAGACAATTATACTTGGTGTATTTTGGACATTTTTGCTTGGTATGTTTTTAGACTAAAACTTGTTTGTTTGTTCATTTAACCATGTCAAAACCAATTTATCTATACATCACTCTTTTGTTTAAAGAGGTGTTATGCTGGTCATTTTACACCACACTTGTGCCTTGAAATTTATTATAAACTTGTTTGTGTGTGTGTCATTTTAGTTGCAAAGGGTAGCGTTATTCTACCCAAATCATATCAAACCATTTTTCCTTTGAGTCTTTGAAACATAGTATTGACTACATGTATGTTTGCACCGTTAGTCTACTCAATTTGTTTTAAGACTAGTTTACCTTGCACCAAAAGCCATTGTTTCAAACCATGTCATGTATACCATTTAGACCTTTGTATTGTGTCATCATGTTATCCAATCTTGTCTATCTTGTTTGGTCAAAACCTATTTTTCATCATTGAGTTTTCAATTAGCCTTGTCAAGTTTGGATTCAAACATTGATTTATTTATGTTTAGGCCTTAATTCATGGGTCTGATACATAGATCTTTCTATTTTGGGTTGCATAACTTTGATTAATTTATTGTTCCCAAAATTAGCTACACTCATTTTTGGAATAACCCCTACTAAACTTTTCTATTTTGTGTTTTTCACTCTAAGTTCATCTTCTGAGGCAAGTTTTTCTTATTCTCATGTTTGCTCAACTGACATCATTCAAATTTCATGATGTTCCCTTGTTGCATTTTCCCAAAAATGTGAAAATCATTATGATCTTGATGCAGCTAGAGGACAAACCTTCATTTCTCAGAGTTAGGTGTTTTCTTGTGTTTGCATGCAAGGGCGGCAAAATTTGCCACCACTGCATGTTGTTTTGTGTTTCCCATACAAAGGTGGCATTTTTTGTCACCCTTGCATCCGTCATGCAAGAGCAGCAAAAATTGTTGCCCTTGCATATTTTGTTGTGTTCCATGCAAGAGTGGTGATTTTCACTGCCCCTACATCCCTTTCCAACCTCACATGCAGAGGCGGTGATTTTTTCCACCCCTACATGGTCTCAATTTTTGTGTGCAACATTTATGGCTACATGCCCTGAGTGGTTGGGGGTGATTTTCACCCATTTAACCCCTTTCTTCCTCATTTCAATATATTTCTTCTTTGCTTCTAATTCTTCAGTGCACTTGAGTGATCTAGCGAGCAAGTGCACACATTTTCATCATATTCGAGCATTGTTTCACGATTACCAAGTAGGGTTTTGTGTTTCTTTTCTTATAGATTTAGTTTTGTTTTATTTTTTAATTTTTCTTCTCTTCTCCTAGTTGTTTTTCCTTTTCTCCCCTCCTTGTTAGGTGTTCTTGTGCTTTTCTTCTTTTTTCCCCTGCCGATGAGGTGATCCAAATGAACTCCATCCCTCACCCTCATTTTTCACTCATCGGCCTTCTCAACCACCATTTCACCCATGTAAGGGTGGTAAATTTCACCGCCTTCACATGTTCCCAATCGACCAATGTAAAGGTGGAAAAAAAATTTGCCCTTACAAAATTTGATGCAAAATCCTTCCCTGTGTAAGGGTGGAAAAAATTTCCACCCTAACACAGTTCCCCAACTTCCAACTGCATGCATAGGTGGAAAAAATTGCTGCTGATGCATACCCAACTTCCTAACCACATGCAAGGGTGGAATTTTTCACCACCCTTACATGAAACATCTTACTTTCCACATGCATCGGCAATGATTTTTGTCACCGATGAAAACCTTTCTACCCCGATGTGCACAGGTGGCAATTTTTACTCCCTATGCACAAATAACAATCCTCAATATGCAAGGGTGGCAATTTTTGCCACCCATGCATACCTTCTCCCCATTTTTTTAACTCTAGGAAATTTTCTTTCTCCTATTTTTTGAGCCCTCTTTCCTTCTGCTTTCTAACCTGCTCATGCCTCAGCCCTTTTCAAGCGCATTTTCTTGGTCATGATCACCCAACGTGTAGTTTTTCAAGATTGCCAATATTTCCCTTAATTGTGCAATCATGACTCTTATCACAGTTTCTCCTCAAGATCCTTCTTCATCAACATATTTTTTATAAAGGCTCATCCCAATGACTGAGGTATCTCCAAAGAAGTTGAAGATGATGAAGTACTAGTATCAAGGTGTTTTTCCAATCACTTTGGTCACTTCTAATGTCAACGACATTAGGGACACAGAGATCGAGCACATAGATATGGCTGAGTTCGTAGAGAGAACCAAGGTGAATAATCCAAGTTTTGAAATGAAGAGGATAAATGAGAGCAATATCCATCTAGTCTCCTCTTTTCCTGTGGTGGCACATCACATAGAGTTCATCCTCAAGTGCACCCAATTCTACAACAAAGATACTAGCGCTGTGTTAGATGCTAGTGGCAACATAGTGATTCGACTAGACCCTGAGTTCATTGATAAATTTTTCATGTGCCCTCCTGCTACTGAAGTGTTGAAGATCAACTTTGTAAGCACAAAAATAATATGATAAAGATCCTAAGAAGGTGAAAAAGGTGATCAACAATAGATGGCTTAAAACTCCTAGAGCCAACTTGTTCAAATGGCCACAGAACTTTTTGAGGAGCGAATTTATAGAATAAATTGGTGACTTGATTACTCTTCTTAACAGAGTATGAAGTTTACCCTCTTCTTCTCAGTTTCATGAATGGATGTATCCCTTCATCAAGATAATCCTCCAGGGCAAATAAGTCATTTTCTAGGGTGAATAGATCAGCAATGCTCTGCATGAGAAATTGACAAAGGTGTCTACTACTTCAAAGTTCTATATGACTTCATACCTAGTATACATTGCAGCTTCAATGAGAACCTTTCCAGGTTGTCGTCAGAGGGAGACAGAATAACCACTCCTGTATATCAATATTACCCTCAGCGAACATTGAAGGGTTCAATCCATAATTTTAGGAGGATAAATGATGCTTTCTTCATGATATTTTTGTGTCTTTTTTACCCTCAATTAGAATAGAAAAGAGTGTCAGATGAAGCCTGGACTATTATGAATGACTTCAGCTATATGTTCTTACATTTCCCTTCTTTTTGCTATCTACAAGTTGGCTTTTTCTAAGGCGATCCTTATATGCTCCCAAGATTTTCCTCAAATAAATTGATCCTGATGGAGCTGTGTAGGCAAATTATTGTCATACACAATAAGCAGATGGAACTTAAGAAACCCAGTTTTAGGTTCCCCATTGAAATTGGTAGGTACTCAGTGTTGACTATTGTGAAATCTAGGGCAATGGAAACTAAAATACAACTTATGACCATGAAACATTTCAAAAGAAGGCCCAAGTTTGATTATAAAGGTGTCAAAGACATGATTAGGAGGAAGACTCAGTTCCATGAACTTATGATTGAAGACGTCTGGATAGATTTGAGGATAGTGGAAGATATCAGGAAGATGGACTACAACAAACTATCTCTTGAATAAATAGAGTATATGGGGCTCATTGATATCCTTACAAATCCAATGGCTGATGGAGATCTGGTCAATAGCAGATATCATGCTAAATAAGTCATTAATACTCCTCTTCCTCCAATCCAATGGTCTCAGAAAGAGTTGACCTCCTTGAGGATGAGATACGAACCAATATTGGCTAACACCAATGATTGGTTATCAAATAAGGGGATCACTTTAAAATAATTCATCACGGGATCAAAGGCTAAATTTCAAGAAGAGACAAGGAAAGCAGAAAATAGAATGAAGAATAAAAGCGATGTTCCTTTTCCTTCTAGGCCCCTTAAGCCTAGAATCATTTTTGTATCAAAGAAGTCAAAGGTTGTTGAGAAAGAGCCAGAGTCAATAGCTATGGGGGTTGAGAAACAAAGTGCCCAAGAACAAGTAGTAGAACAGATGGAAATCGATGACAAGCCTGCATGTCAATAGGGAACAGAAGCTCAATCTCTACAAGAAGGTGTGCAACTAGACACAAGAATTTCTTATTCTCCACCCCACTCACCTGTTGCAACTCCTTTGCCTATTTCTCCCATCAGTATTCTCTCTTCTAGAGCTACTTCTCCTTCTAAAATTATTTTTGGTGACCCTCAAGGTGCTTCTGGAGATGTTCTTCATTCATTAGGATCCATCCCTAACCTATCATCTCTTTCTTTCAACATCAAAAATAGTTCCACCTTCGACCATTTAGTGGCAAGTGTGATTTTGCCTGATACTATGCCCACTACACCCATTGTTCCCACTAGTAGTGTAGGTGTTACCCCAGTGACACCAACTATAGGGACTATTGCTAATGTAAGTGCTTCTACTCTCCCACCTTGGTTGTCAACTTTCATGCCCAAAAGGAAAAAGTAAGCCATCTCTCCAGATGACTTTGACTTTGGTAAAATAGTGTTGGTGAAAGCTAAGACCCCCAAGAAGCCAAAAATCCTTTAAAAAATGATTGGAGATAAGGGGCACAAATTTCTAGAGATAGCTAAACCCCCACAGGATGTAACTCTTGAAATTTTTGATATGAGCAGCTGCTCCATCTCTCAAGTTGAGTTAGGGAAAATAACTCACGAAGGCACCAAGAGTGATTTGCAATCCGTGATGGATATTATGGTTCAAAAATTTGACAGAGAAAGAGAAATGAAAGATCATTACAAAGCAATGGTGGAATAATTGACCGCAGTGATCTGAAGATTCACTTTTGCTCCAAAAGCGGTGACTCTAGAGGCTTTCTCCATAGATGATCCCGTAATTCAGAAAGTTGAAAAAACTTATCTAAAGGGGAAAGTAATTGAAGACTACCTGGATAAGATGCATGCACAGGGGATTTCCTTGCTCACAGAGTTGTCTGAGAAGATGGGTAAAATGAAGAAAGTAAGAACATAATTAGATGACCTTATCAATACCATTTCTTAGGAGGTCGAAAGCATAGATAGATATCTTAGCAAATGGATAGAGATGAAGGAGCTGAAAATACATACCCTGGTATCAATCAGCATCATTTCTGATAGAGATTCTTATATTGAAATCAAAGAATCACTGATATATAGGATCTGGGTACTTAAGAAATTGATCAACGACCTCGAATCTTCCAAGGACACCAGTGAACAAAGTGATATCAGTCTACTACACAAATTGGAAGAGTTGCCTTGCAGACTTACCTCTCAAGACAACCAATTCATTTTAGCAGATGAAATGATTCAAGAGTTTGAGAGTATGATCCGAAAGGAATTCAAGGAGAATGTATTCTCAAGGCTTCAGTGGATAATATCTTAGATAATTAGTTAACTCTAGACAATTTGAGAACCAGTTTAACCAGTCATGCCAAGTCAATCACATCAGTGAGAGATGCTATGGTCAAAGCTAAGGTGATCTTCAAAAATACTATTATTCCAGACAGTATCAGAATGCAGGCATCTATCACCATGTATGATGCTCATTTGAAGAAGGCTGGCACTAAAAGTTGAACTATTCTTCCATACTTTCTTCTTCATTCTTCTCATGCACTTTGTAATTGACTTGGGACATTTTCACATGTACTTTTGTTATATGTAATTACATGTAAAAATCTAGAAAATTCCTAAAGTCAATAGAGACTCATCTTTGACTAGATTTTTATATTTAAGTCTTTTTTCAATTTTGAAGGCTTTTCCCTATATATAGAGGGAGCCTCTTTTGTAAAAGGCTCTCTAGATAATTGAGAGCAAAAACTCTGCTAAAATTGAGATGCTTCCTGAGACTTTGATCTCAGCTTGTAAATCATATTTTCTTAAATGAATGAGAAGCAGGTTCTTTTCAAACTTTGTGTTGAAATAATTTGTGCTACTTAGGGGATTGTTCTTATATTCTCTTTCTTAATAATCTCTCCTATATTTGATTAAATAAGCAAATTATGTGTGAAAATTATCTAAAGACATTCTAAAGGATATCAAAAAGACTTTGAATTGCTTCTATCCTTTGTGATTTCATACTTTGTTATAGTTTTAGGTGAAGACTTTGAGCTGCACTTCACTCTACTGTTACGTATGCTTCAAATCAGTAAGGGGAGCAATGAAAGACTTTATGCTTTCATGAGTTTCTCATAAATCTAGTTACTACTTGAGAATATTTTCTCCTATTTACTAAATATCATTTTTGAAAGAAGAGGAATGCTTTCAGTTATCAATCAGGATTTCTCTTTTGCCTTATAAACATCATCTCTGAAAAAAGAGAGATGGATGGTGTAATCTCACCCCTGAGTCTATTTTCAGTTATTATTAATATATAAGTATTTTAGTATATGGAACCTCCCCTTGATGAGAAGAGAGATTTATCTCATTGTGATGTGGTAAACCCACACTTTTTGATGTATAAATCTCTTTGTATTGTGGTTGATATACCCATTTTGCCATCAATTAGCTGACGACAAAATATTCACCCAACAAATTTTGGTGACTCTACTGGGGACATTACATGTAGTCTAAAGCCTCAAGCTTTAGATTGAAGCAGTTCCTATCCTTATCCATTTCCATTTTATATCAATTTTTATTATATAGCCTTATTCATACTCTGGCAACTCCACACTCTACTGGAAATGAATGAGCACTTTGAAGCCTCAAGCTTCAAACTAAAGCCTTTCCAGTCCATTTTTAGTTTACACTCTGGAAGATCGACCATATATGCAAATCCAGAGAGCTCAAGGTATTGTTGATCCTATATTTGAGTTGGTATGACAAATTAATTTTGAGATTTCTCCACCACCATCTCACCTTCAGTGAACTAAGAGTTTCCCTCCTACCAGCGTCAGATCTCCCATACCTAGTGAAGCTTCTAGTCTCAATACTAGTAGAGTTTTATCTATACTTACCCCACCAAGATTTTTTATCCCTCCCTTCAATCGTCATATCATAATGGCCCAGGGTCCTTGGGGCAACTCATTTGGTCCTCTCAATCTAGCCCCACCTTTACACAAACTACCTCATTATTCGAGAAAGAATTTCCCCAAATTCTATGGTGACGAGAAGGTTCATCTTGATGAGCATATTACTGACTCCTCTATAGCATGTGGTGTAATAGGTGTGGAATATGAGGATATAGTGGTGAGACTGTTTGTAGAAACATTATAAGGTGCTGCGCAGACTGGTTTTACCACCTTCAAGCTCAAGCTATAACTGACTGGAATACACTCAAGGCCAAGTTTGAGGTCAGGTTTAAACCCACTGAAGATGCACATGCCTTATTGGCTCAGCTTACATAAATGAAGAAGGAACCTCATGAGCCTATGATGGATTTCATAACAAAATTTAATAAGCTGAAGAACTAAATTCCTATGATTGCTTAGCCTACACCAGAAAACCTCAAGTGCTTTTTCATCAACTCACAACTTCCTGAAGTAAGTTTCCTTTTGAGGTGGGCCAGTCCTATGGATATCGTTGTAGCTCAAAATTTGGCTACCGAGATTAAGGATGATCTTATCCTAGCAGGTAAGATTAGAAAAGATTCTAATAAAAATAAATTTTCTTCATCTGTTGAAATTTCTTCCATGAGCACCACAAATCCTATGGTGCAAAAATTGACGAATGAACTACTAGCCTTGAAAAGACAAATGGCCCAAGGTATGTCTACTCCTTATCAGGATATGCCAAGGAAGATATTTCAGAACCAATCATATCAAGGCAATTCTTCTAGATATCAAGGGCAACCAAATTGCCTGCCTCCCCCACATGAGAAGCTTGCCATTGAAGCCGTGCCTGCTAATTCAGCATTTGGTTACCTCAAAGTTGAACATGATTCCTCACTCCAACTTGAGTTAGACCAACAAGATGATGCTAATATATTTTCATAACAAGAAGAAGAATTAGCTAGTGACTCTAATATTGGTTTCCTAAATTATCAGGATGGAGCTAGAAGCAAGGGAGAAGTGTTTGATAAATTCTACGCTATTTTTACCAGGTCCCAAAACCAATCAGCTCAATAAGTTGATAAAGAAAAAGTAGGAGAATAACCTCAGCCAATAGTTTATATTGCTAAATGAAGGACTTCATTGCCTTTCCAACCAAAGGACCTAGTGACTAATAAGAAAGTAAGTACCTCAAACCATCATGTACCTTCTATTTCTTTCTCTCATACTAGTGCCACACCCATTAAAGATCAAGATGATGGGCTCCCTCCCTCTACCTCTAGCTCATTTTAATTATTTGATATAATTGATCATGCTAAAAAGACCAAGATTCAAATGACTGAGATTGAGTACTTGTGAGCCAATCCTGAACAGTTTGATAGGCTGGCCGAATACGTGAAAAATAAAACTACACTAGTAGGACAAGATTTTCCAAAGGTGACTCATGATTCTTCCAAGAATAAAACCACCCAGAATAATCTTGTCACTACTCCTCTTGTTAGCCTTAGGAAAATATAACCTTTCTATGTTTCCCTGTTGATAAATGGCCATAAATTGAGTAATTACATAATAGACTCTGGAGCTTCTGATAATGTTATGCCTACCAAGGTAGTAGATTCTCTTGGTCTTACTTTGACTAAGACTTTCAGGAGATGTTTCTCCATGGAAAACAAGCAAGTCCCACTCTTGGGCCAAATCAAAGATGCCCAATTTGCATTTGCGACTTTTCCAGAGAAGAGAATCAAAATGATAGTCTTAGTGGCTGATGTTCCAGCCTCTTATGGCATTCTACTCAGGCATAATTTTAGCAAGGATGTAGGTGAAGAATTAAATATGGATCTGTCTAAAGCAACATGTTAAAGGTGTTATGAATAAATTTCTACCTAAGAAAGAGTTGAAATATATAGTCACCCAAACATCTGATCTCGAAGCCCAAATTTTATTTGAATCATAAATAATGGGTAATTATTTCTTGACTACTGAAGATGTTTTCATCCCATCAGATGAAAGTCCTTTTTAGTGACAAATCAAGAAATTTAGATGCAAAGTCAAAAAATTGTCAAAGCAAAGTTCAGACAATCGAGAATCTTCCCTAAATAACGAAGAGAAGTTTTTGAAAGGATCAAATTCTGATAATGTTTGGATTTTAAAATTTGATGGTAGTTGCTCTTCTACCAGTTCTAGAGCCGAAATTGTTTTGATCTCCCCTCAAGGAGAAATTTTTCCTTATTCATATAAGCTGCAGTTTAATAATACCAATAACACTGTTGAGTATGAGTCTTTGTTGCTTGGATTGAAAGCTGTTCATGCTAAAGGTATTAAGGTTCTTCATGCCCTTGGAGATGCTGAATTGGTACCTTGTTAGGTAAAGAATCTATACCAAACAAAAAATGAAAGACTGTGACATTATCACAATCTTGTATGGGATTGTATTGAAAACTTTGATGCTTTCAATATTTCTACCATGCCAAGAGAGTGTAATAACCATGCAGATTCGTTAGCTATCTATGTGACTTTCATGGTTCCCCATAAAGAATTTAAAGGAGACAAGTACACTATCGAGCTGGTCTTTTGACCAAGTGTACCTGATAATGCCAGTCATTGGTAGGTATTTAATAATGATAATCAAATCATTGCTTTTTTGGAAAAGATGGACAGCTTTGAATATCTTTATTTTGAAGGAAATGAATCCCCACCATGGGAATCAGTTCCCAAAGTAAATTCTCAAACTGGTGAAGAGTTCCTTCAACTCAAGGGAAATAAAATTCTAAAAGGTTTGGTTTCTCTCGAGAAATTATTTGATAAGCAGGACAGATATGTCAAGTAGAGACAAGTGGATTCAAGTTCCTCCAAGGAGTTCGATCAAATAAATTTGAGTATGGAAGAGAATCCCAAAATGGTCAACATTGAAAATTGTTGCACTTCTGATGAAAAGGTCAAATTCACTGCTCTTCTTCACCAATACATTGATGTTTTGGCATATTCTTACAATGATTTGAAATCTCTCAAGCCTGAGGAAATTTGGCATGAAATTTCTCTTAAGGTTGGGTCATTGCCTTACAAGCAAAATCAAAGGCAATACAATCCTAAAATATTATGAACTATCTTTTTTGAGATCCAAAAAATGTTGAATGCAAGAATTATTTTTCCAATCCATCATTCCACCTAGATTGCTAACATAGTTCCTATAAGAAAAAAGAATGGAAAAATTCGTATCTGTGTCGATTTCAGAAACCTGAATCAATCTTCTTTAAAAGATAACTATCCTCTACCCATCATGGACCAAGTTTTGCAAACAGTGACTGGTTCAAAAATTTTATCAATGCTAGATGGTTTTTTTAGGTATAATTAAATAGAAGTCAATGGAGCAAATCAACATAAGACTGCTTTCACCATGCCTTGGGGTACTTTTGCATATCATAGAATGCCATTCAGTTTGATCAATGCTAGTGCTACCTTCCAAAGAGCAATAGATCTTATTTTCAAAGATGTAATGGGAAAATTTATTGTGGTATATCTTGACGATTTGACCATTTTTTCCAAACATCATTCAGATCATCTACATCATCTACAACAAGTGTTGGAATGCTACCAGCAAAATGGTATCTCTCTTAATCCTAAGAAGTCAATTTTTGGGGTTACAAAAGGTAAGATTCTCAATCATATTGTATCTTGAGAAGGTATAAAAATTGACTCAGAAAGAGTCAAATTTATCCAAAGTCTTGCTCTTCCTTCTAGTAAGACTGTAGTTCATTCTTTCTTTGAAAAGGTGAATTTTTTACGAAGATTCATTCCAACATTTGCAGAGAAGACACGCCACATTGTGGACATGATGAAGGGTAAAGCTACTTTTTGATGGACTGCATAAGGCAAGTCAGCATTTAAAGACATCAAAAAAGTGATCACCTGTGCACCAATTCTAGTTTGTCTAGATTACACCAAAGACTTCATAATATATAGCTATGCTTCTAAGCATACACTTTCAGCTATTTTGGTTCAGCAAAACAAATAAAGTGTGGAATCTCCTATATCATTTATGAGTTGTCCTCTCAAAACTCATGAATTAAAATATTCAAATATGGAGAAACATGCTTATGCTATGGTTAAGGTGGTGAAGCATTTCAAATTTTACATCTTGAATTCACATATTGTGGTTTTGGTGCCTGATACAACAGTGAAGTCCATTCTAACTCAACAAGAGTTTGGTACTAAAAGGGGCAATTGGATTACTAAGATTCATGAGTTTTATCTTGATATCAAACCTACTAAGCTTGTGTGGGGAAAGAGACTCTACTAGTTGATTACTGATAATAACCCCAAGGAAATAGAAAATGAAGAAATAGAGGTCGAAGACATGCCTATGGTCCTCTTTGTCGCTACTACTGATGAGTGGTATTCTGACATCACTCATTTTATTATCTATGGTGAATGTCCCACTCCTCTATCCTACAAAGAAAAAAGGAATGTTAAACTAAAGGATGCTAGCTATGTCTTGTGGGACAATGGTTTATATAAGAGAAGCCTTGATGGGGTATTTCTTCGCTGCATCAATAAGGTGCAACAAGGTAAACTTTAGGGGTCCTTCCATGATTTGGCTTGTGGAGGACATTAATCTACACTAGTGATGGCTCATAAAATTCTATGAGCAAGATACTATTGACTCACACTATTTCAAGACGCTTACAAATGGGTACGTAGGTGTGAATTGTGTCAACAGTTCATCGGGAAACCTAAATTAGCTGCATTACTCATCAAGCTAGTGGTAATTGAAGAACTTTTTCAACAATGGGGTCTTGACTTCATTGGCATAGTCAACCTATCTTCAAGTGATGAGCATGATTATGTCCTCACTGCGACTGATTACTTTACCAAATGAGTGGAAGCCATCCCAACTAAACATGTTACTTCAGAAGTGGTATGTAATTTTCTTAAGGAAAATATTATTTCCTAGTTTGGGGTTCCAATTAAGATTTTAAAAAAAAATGTAGCCTATTTTTCTTCTCATGAGATTACCCAATTCTACTTTTATTATGGAATTACCCTCTCCCACACCTCTGATTATTTTCCCCAAAGAAATGGCCAAGCAGAATCGAGCAACAAGAATTTGGTTACTATTATCAAGAAATTGGTAGATGATAATTAGAGGACTTGGCATAAAGCATTATTTGACTCTTTGTGTGTAGATAGGATAACACCTAAGAGGGCAATAGGCATGTCACCATTCCAACTTCTGTATGGTTTGAATGCAGAAATACCAATCACCCTGGAACTACCAGCACTCAAGTTGGCAAAGACAATTGAAGATTCAACTTTCAAAAAATTTATTGATAAAAGGATCATGTGCCTAACTAAATTAGATGAGAAATTAACCATGGTGGTAGATCAAATTACTGCACATCAAAATCAGGTGAAGAAACTCTTTGACAAGAGGGTAAGGATTCATGATTTTTAGATTGGAGATCAAGTTTTGTTGTGGGATAAGAGGAGAGAACTAAAAGGAATGCATGGTAAATTTGATTCTTTGTGGAGAGTTTTGTTTACCATTCATTAGATCTATGGTGAAAATAGCTTTTTACTAGAGTATCAAGATGGAGTGCCATTCTCACTACCTCACGGTGGGCAACATCTGAAGCACTTCAATCTTTAAAGTATTAGATGAGTTCACTTGGACATTTGTATAGTTTTTGTGTTGTTTGTTTTCTTTTGGTTTTTCGTGTCTTTTCTTTTTTTGGCTTGACTCCGTAGCCCAATGGCTTGGATGAAGGCACTTAGAGACTGGTTTTTACTCTCATCAATTGGTTCGATCAATGGAAGTTCTCCAACAGGATCAGTTGTTATTCCCAAAATTAGCTACGCTCATTTTTGGAACAACCCCTATAAAACTTTTTTGTTTCATGTTTTTCACTCTAAGTTCATCTTTCAAGGTGAGTTTTTCTTGTTCTCATGTTTTTTCAACTGACATCATTTAAATTTCATGATGTTCCCTTGTTGCATTCTCTCAAAAATGTGAAAATCGTTATGATCTTAATGCGGCCAGATGACAAAACTTTCATTTCTCAAAGTTAGGTGTTTTCTTGTGTTTGCATGCAGGGGCGGCAAAATTTGCCACCACTGCATGTTGTTTTATGTTTCCCATGCAAAGGCAGCATTTTTTACCACCCTTACATCCATCATACAAGAGCAGGTTAAATTGCTGCCCTTTCATCTTTTATTGCATTCCATGCAAGAGAAGCAATTTTCATCTCCCCTACATCACTTTCCAACCTCACATGCAGAGGTGGTGATTTTTTCCACCCCTACATGGTCTCAGTTTTCACATGTGGCATTTATGGCCATGCATGTTGAGTGGTTAGGAGTAATTTTTTCCCATTTAACCCCCTTTCTTCCTCATTTTAATCTATTTCTTCTTTGCTTCTCATTCTCTAGTGTGCCTGAGTGATCTAGCAAGCAAGTGCGCATGTTTTTATTAGATTCGAGTGTTGTTTCACAATTACCAGGTAGGGTTTTGTGTTTCTTTTCTTCTATATTTAGTTTTGTTTTGTTTTTTAATTTTTCTTCTCTTCTCCTAGTTGTTTTGCCTTTTCTCTCCCTCCTTGTTAGGTGTTCTTGTGTTTTTCTTCTTTTTTTCCCCACCGACAAGGTGATCCCAACAAACTTCATCCCTCACCCTTATTTTTCACTCATCAGCCTTCTCGACCACCATTTCACCCATGTAAGGGTGGAAAATTTTGCCACATTCACATGTTCCTGATCAACCAGTGTAAAGGTGGTGAAATTCACCACCCTTACAAACCTGACGCAAAATCCTTCCCCATGTAAGGGTGGAAAAAATCATTGCCCTAACACAGTTCCCCAACATCTAACCGCATGCATAGGTGGCAAAAATCGCTACCGATGCATACCCAACTTCCCAACCACGTACAAGGGTGGCATTTTTTGCCACCTTTACATGAAACATCTTACCTTCCACATGCATCAGTGGTAATTTTTGCTGCTGATGCAAACCTTTCTACCCTAATGTGTACAGGCAGTGATTTTTGCTACCTATGCACAAATAAAAATCCTTAATATGCAAAGGCACCAATTTTTGCTGCCCATGCATACCTTCTCCCCATTTTGTCTAACTCTGGGAAATTTTATTTTTCCTATTTTTTGAGCTCGCTTTCCTTCCACTTTTTGATCTGCTCATGCCTTAGCCCTTTTCAAGCACATTTCCTTAGTCATGATCACCCAATGTGTAATTTTCCTAGATTGCCAATATTTCCCTTAATTTTGCAATCATGACTCTTATCGTAGTTTCTCCTCAAGATCCTTCTTCATAAAAATATTTTTGACAAAGGCTCATCCCAATGACTAAAGTATCTCCAAAGAGTTAAATATGATGAAGTACCAATATCAAGGTGTTTTCCCAATCACCTCAGTCACTTCTAATGTCAACGACATTAGGGATACAGAGATCGGGCACGTAGATATGGCTGAGTTCATAAAGAGAACCAAGGCAAACAATTGAGCTCTAAAATGAAGAGGATAATTGACAGCAATATCCATCTGGTCTCCTCTTTTCCTATGGGAGCACATCACATAGAGTTTGTCCTCTAGTGCACCCAATTCTACAACAAAGATACTAGAGTTGTGTCAGATGCTAGTAGTAACGTAGTGATTTGACTAGACCCTGAGTTCATTGATAAAGTTTTCATGTGCCCTCCTGCTACTAAAGTATTGAAGATCAACTTTGAAAGCACAAAAATAATATGATAAAGATCTTGAGAAGGTGAAAAAGGTGATCAACAATAGATGGCTTAAAACTCCTAGAGCCAACTTGTCTAGATGGCCACAGAACTTTCTGAGGAGTGACTTTATAGAAGAAATTGGTGACTTGATTACTCTTCTTAGCAGAGTATGAGGTTTACCCTCTTCTTCTCAGTTTCATGAATGGATGTATCCCTTCATCAAGATAATCCTCCAGGGCAAATAAGTCATTTTCTAGGGTGAACAAATCAGCAATGCTCTGCATGAGAAATTGACAAAGGTGTCTACTACTTCAAAGTTCTATATGACTTCATACCTGGTATACATTGCAGCTTTGATGAGAACCTTTCCAGGTTTGACGTCAGAGGGAGACAGAAAAACCACCTCGTATATCAATATTACCCTTAGCTGACATTGAAGGGTTTAATCCATCATTTTAGGAGGGTAAATGATACTTTCTTCATGGTATTTTTGTGTCTTTTTGACCCTCAATTAGAATAGAAAAGAGTGTCAGATGAAGCCTAGACTGTTGTGAATGACTTCAGTTGTATGTTCTTATAGTTCCCTTCTTTTTGCTATCTGTAGGTTGGTTTTTTTCAAGGCTATCACTATATGATCCCAAGATTTTCCTCAAATAAATTGATCTTGATGGAGCTGTGTAGGCAAATTATTGTCATACACAATAAGTAGATGGAACTTAGGAAACCCAATTTTAGGTTCCCCATTGAAATTGGTAGGTACTCAGTGTTGACCGTTGTGAAAGCTAGAACAATGGAAACCAAAATGCAACTTGAGACCATGAAGCATTTCAAAAGAAGGCCCAAGTTTGATTACAGAGGTGTCAAAGACATGATCAGGAGGATGACTCAATTCCATGAACTTATGATCGAAGACGTCTGGATAGATTTAAGGACAGTAAAAGATATCAGGAAGATGGACTACAACAGACTATCTCTTGAACAAATAGAGTATCTAGGGATCGTTGATATCCCTGAAAATCTAGTGGATGATAGAGATATGGTCAATAGCAGATATCACGCTGAACAAATTGCTAACACTCCTCTTCATTTAATCCAATGGTCTCAAAAAGAGTTCACCTCTTTGAGGATGAGATTCGAACCAATATTGGCTAACACCAATGATTGGTTATCAAATAAGGGATCACTTTAAAAGAATTCATCATGAGATCAGAGGCTAAATTTCAAGAAGAGACAAGAAGGAGAGCAGAAAATAGAATGAAGAATAAAAGCGATGTTCCTTCTCCTTCTAGGCCCCATAATCCTAGGGTCATTTTTGTATCAAAGAAATCAAAGGTTGCCAAGATAGAGCCAGAGTCAACAGATTTGGGGGTTGAGAAACAAAGTGCCTAAGAACAAGTGGTAGAACATATAGAAATCAATGACAGGCCTGCAAGTCAACAAGGAACGAAAGCTCAATCTTTGCAAGAAGGTGCGCAACCAGACATAGGAATTTCTTCTTCTCTACCCCACTCACCTATTGTAACTCCTTCACCTATTTCTCCCATTAGTATTCCCTCTTATAGAGCTGCTTCTCCTTTAAAAATTATTTTTGGTGACCCTCAAGGTGCTTCTGGAGATGTTCTTCATTCATCAGGATCAATCCATATCCTGTCATCTCCTTCTTTCAACATCAGAGATAGTTTCACCTTCAACCATTTAATGGCAGGTGTAGTTTTGCCTGATACTATGCCCACTATGCCTGTTGTTCCCACCAGTAATGCAGGTGCTACCCTAGTGACACCAACTATAGGGATTGTTGCTAATGTAAGTGCTTCTGCTCTCCCACCTTGGTTGTCAACTTTCAAGCCCAAAAAGAAAAATCAAGCCATCTCTCTAGATGACTTTGACTTTGGTAAAATAGTGCTGGGGAAAGATAAGACCCCCAAGAAGCCAAAAATCCTTTCAAAAATGATTGGAGATAAGGGGCACAAATTTCTAGAGATAGCCAAACCCCCACAAGATGCAACTCTTAAAAATTTTGATATGAGCAGCTACTCTATCACTCAAGTTGAGTTAGGAAAAATAACTCATGAAGGTGCCAAGAGTGATTTACAATCTGTGATGGGTATTATGGTTCAAAAATTTGATAGAGAAAGAGAAATAAAAGATCATTACAAAGCAATGGTGGAACAATTGACTGCAGTGATCAAAAGATTCACTTTTGCTCCAAAAGCGGTGACTCCAGAGGCTTTCTCCATAGATGATCCTGCAATTCAAAAAGCCAAAAAGACTTATCTAAAGGGGAAAGTACTTGGAGACTACCTGGATAATAAGCATGCATAGGGTATTTCCTTATTCACACAGTTGTCTGAGAAGATGGGTAAAATGAAGAAAGTAAGAACATATCTAGATGACCTTATCAATACCATTTCTCAGGAGGTTGAAAGCACAGATAGATATCTTAGCAAATGGATAGAGATGAAGGAGCTAAAAATATGTACCCTAGTATCAACTGGCATCATTTTTGATAGAGATTCTTATATTAAAACTAAATATTCACTGATATATAGGATCTAGGTACTTAAGGAATTGATCAGTGACCTTGAATCTTCCAAGGACACTAGCGAACAAAGTGATATCAATCTACTGCACAAATTAGAAGAGTTGCCTTGTAGACTTACCTCTCAAGACAACTAATTCATTTTAGCAGAGGAAATGATTCAAGAGTTTGAGATTATGATCCGAAAGGAATTCAAGGAGAAAGCATTCTCAATGGCTTCAGTGGAAAATATCTTAGATAATAAGTTAACTCTAGACAATCTGAGAACCAGGTTAACCAGTCACGCCAAGTCATCACAGCAATGAGAGATGTTATACAGAGCTAAGGTGATCTTCAAAAATACTATTGCACTAGACAGTATCAAAATATAGGCATCTATCACCATGTATGATGCTCATCTGAAGAAGGATGGCGACAAAAGTTGAACTATTCTTCCATATTTTCTTCTTCATTCTTCTCATGCATTTTGTAGTTGACTTGGGACATTTTCATATGTACTTTTGTTATATGTAATTGCATGTAAAAATCTGAAAAAGTCCCAAAGTTAACGGAGACTCATCTTTGACTAGATTTTTATATTTAAGTCTTTTTCCAATTTTGAAGGATTTTCCCTATATATAGAGGGAGCCTCTTTTGTAAAAGGATCTCTGGATAATTGAGAGCAAAAACTCTGCCAAAATTGAGATGCTTCCTGAGACTTTGATCTCAGCTTGTAAATCATATTTTCTTAAATGAATGAGAAGCAAGTTATTTTCAGACTTTGTGTTGAAATAATTTGTGTTACTTAGGGGATTGTTCTTGTGTTCTCTTTCCTAATAATCTCTCATCTATTTGATTAAATAAGCAAAGTGTGTGTAGAAATTATCTGAAAACATTCTGAAAGATATTAGAAAGACTTTGAACTACTTCTATCCTTTGTGATTTCATATTCTGTTATAGTTTTAGGTAAAGACTTTGAGTTGTACTTCACTATATTGTTACGTACACTTCAAATCAGTAAGGGGAGCAACAAAAGACTTTGTGATTTCATGAGTTTCTCATAAATCTAGTTACTACCTGAGAAATTTTTTTGCTATTTACTGAGTATCATTTCTGAAAGAAGAGGAATGCTTTCAGTTATCAATCAAAATTTCTCTTTTGCCTTGTAAACATCATCTCTAAAAAAAGAGAGATGGATGGTGTAATCTCACCCTTGAGTCTATTTTTAGTTATTATTAATATATAAGTATTTTAGTATAGGGAACCTCCCCTTGATGAGAGGAGAGATTTATCTCACTGTGATGTGGTAAACCCACACTTTTTTCCATATAAATCTCCTTGTACTGTGGTTGATATACCCATTTTGCCATCAGTTAGCTGACGAAAAAATATTCACCCAACATAATTGATTACCCAAATTTGAAAAATATTTATGGTTTGTTTTTTTAATACCTATTCTCATCATTATTTGTGCCTTTATTTAGAAGAACATAGCCTTTCTCCAAAATCCTTTTGCCTTATGTCCTATGCTAACTAATCATGTTTATGTTTGATTATGTGTGTCAAGTCTATGTCAAAGTTGTTTCCAAACTTGTTAGATTAAATCAAATCATATCATACTTTATTTAAAGTCTAGATTTTGACATTGTTTGGCCAAAAGTCCTAGCATATGCCTATTTATTTGAGCTTATATTTTGACTCCATGTTTGGACAAAATACCTAACAACTCAACTTTTCCCTTTCCTAGTTTAGACCTTGTTTAGAACACTTTGAGCTATACTTTTGACATGATGATTTTTATTCAAACACTTGACCTTCTGTGCATATGACATTAAACATTTGATGTTAGACTATTTTATGTTAAGACTTAGCATAAATCATTTTGGAGATACAACTCCACTTTCAGACCACATTGGAGATACAGCTCCACCTTTTGACCAAGTTAGACCAAGTTTAAACCATTTATCCTTTGGATAGTTTTTTAGAGTTTGTATAACTCTAAGCCTTTTTATTTTGAAGCTTTCATCATTTATGTGGATATGTCTAGATACATTTATGGTGGAGTCATGTACAATCCAAATTATGATAGAATGGCTTCACAAAATGCCACTAGGAACCCGTATAGAGAAAGATTTTCTAAGGAGTTTTATTATTCTCCCTACAATACTCCATATGGGGAACAAAGTCATGAACTAGCTCATGATCCAACTCGAGACCTAGATTGGTATGAAGAGGCTTGTGAGGAGGAACTTGAAGATCCAACTATAGATAATGTTTTTTGGGATACAGATCCATACCCTATTTGTAATAATTAGTATGTATAACTCAGTCAAGAACCAGCTTATGAGCCAACTCATAACTGAGATGATATGGTTTATGAGGAAGACATGGATGCTTTGGCTTATGTGAGCAATCAGGTTCCACCACATCATACCATTTCTATTCTAGGACCACAATATTGTACCATTCCCATACCAAAACCTCATCCTTTGGTATGTATGAGCAACCAAGCTCCACAACACCCCTTCATCATTCTAAGACCTAGTCCTTTGGCTTGTGTGAGCAATCAAGCCCTGCAATGCCCTATCATTACCATCTTAGGACTTTGTCCTTTGGCTCATGCAAGTAATCATGCTCCCCAATGCCCTACCATTATCCAACCACAGGTCATTCTTCCTCCAATACCAATCCCAACCAAACCTCAATCAATCCAATCTTTTGAAGACCAAGCTATATTCAGAATTGGTATTTTCCAACTCATTAGAAACCACGGCCAAGAGAACCAACCAATCTAAGATGTTTCTATTGAATCAACCATTTCTGATAAGTCAACCTGTGATAAATTGCCTATTGATCTTATACCAGTTGTCAAGGAGTCTCAATTTGATGAGCTGGTCTTTGTTGAGTCACTTCTTAATTATTATTACCACCTTTGGGAAAATAATTACCTCAACCAGGTGCCTATTTTTCAAGAGCCTCATATTGATAAGCTAGTCTTTGAGGAATTATCTCTTGACCTTTTTCTCATCTTAGAGGAGTCCCACTTTGATAAACCAATTTTTTGGAGCCCATTATGCCATCATAGGCTATTACTTATCCAATACCAAGCATTCAACAAGACATCATTATAATAGAATACCCATCAGATGAAGTATTAGAATTGGATTCAGGTTGTATTCTTAAACTATCATCAAATTTAGCATTATAATTAGAATCAACATTAGTCTCAACATCATATTCAGAGTCCCTTGAGTTGGAATCAGATTCAAAAGAAGAATATGTTCATGGCTATTATAACATTGGTTACACATGCCTTACAGATCAATTTGAATACATATATGATCCTTCTAAAATTTTTTAGGATGAGTACTTCAGCTTTTACATAAGTTATCCTATTATCTTCTATAAGGATTATGTAGCCTCTCCCCATCTCATTACCATTTCACAGGGCATTACCATCAACCAAAATAGCCATATTATTGACATTCCATCTCCCACAAGTGTCAATTAGGATTGATAGAATCACACTTTTTTGAAATACATCCATGGTGACATAGCAGTTGAAGAAGAGCAAGGAGGCCAAGACTAAATTCATGTAGTTGAAGAACACTCTCCTAGTGAAACCTTTTCAAAAGTGCTAGGGGACAATCCATGTTAGAACTCAACATCTTTTAGTGAAATGGTTTTTGGAAATGCTAGAAGACAATCAAATTCAAAAGTTAACATTCCTCAGTGAAACCTTCTCAAAGGTGTTACAAGACAATTAAGATAACTTCATTGGTGAAAACCTCATTAAGGCACCAATAGCTGAGCACAAAAATTCTTCACTTCTTGATGAAGACAAAATCAAAGATCAAATCAAAATAGCTTTCTATTTATAGCCTAATTAGATGGTATCTACTCTTAGGCCCAAACAACAAAAAAATTGATGGTCCTATCAAGAAAACAAGTCTTTAGCCCCACCACAACCAAATTATGTTAAATCTAGAATCAACAACATTACATTATCATTATCATCTTCATTTATTTCCCCACCATTATACATTCCATTATCATCTACCATTCCATTTGATAGTCAAACCTACCATCCATGGTTACACTTTCCTTTGTAGAGGCTATAAAAATACCTTGTTTTGGCATTTTAAGGAATCAGAATCAATGACCAATGAAGATCACAAAATCATTCTCAACAACCAAATCTGCAAGCCATTCTTGATAGAGCAATTATTATGATGAGGTGTGGGTTAGTAATTAACATGATCAAGTATTTTGTTTGTATCATTTGTTGATTAGGATGCACATCTCCCCATCATTAGGAACAATAGAATCAAAAACCACACCCAGGCCAAAAACATGTACCATATCATCTCACATTTCCATTTCCATTATTACATATCATTTTGCCATTGTCTCATATCCTTCTATTCACCCCATCACTTGGGGGCAAACCCTCATACCATTTTATTCATCTTATCATTCCATTCCTATCTAGACCAAAGCCTATTTTTAGTCATCCTACCCAATCCTATTTTGTTCCTAGTTCCTTTGGTTCTTCCTACACTTTTTGTGAGAGGATTCTGATCTAGTTTCAACAATAAATCCAATCTATGTTTCAATGATAGTCTATGAAAATAGTGTGACAGCTGATATGGCAAGATATCTTTCATCCAATCAAGTTTGTTTATGTGAGCTTGATTATAACTGCCTATGGGAAAATTAGTGCTTCATCAGTCTTACTACTAATTATAAATGCCTATGCAAAAATTAGTATCATTAACCTATGTTGTTTTATCCTAGTTATAATCACTTATGGTAAAATTAGGGGCAACACTTGTTTATGATGCATTGCTGCATCACTTTTCCATTACTATTTTCATTTAACTGGTCATTTTCTAGATTTGAGAACTTGTTAGGACCTAGTTGGTTTTTCCGAACCTTTTATGTGGATGTAATTACTATGACTTGAGGTCATTTCAGGACTAGTGGGTCATGCTCAATTCATTTTGAGGTCACCTCAGTCCCCCTTTCCATATGCTCTCACCATTTTCTGAGCAACCTAAGACAAACACTCTCACCATTTTATGAGTAGGTATCTTGTCATTCTCTAACAAGTTAAGATACCTCAAAATTCTACAAACATTTATAATATTTCAAAATTCAAAAACATTTTTCTTGTCTAAGCCTAGTCAGTTATCCTTGATTCACCTTATTGGGGAATTATCATTGTTAGGATGCTTTCTTTTACTTTTGTTTTTAGGATTTCTATTTGTTTATTTATTTTAGGTTGTTTGTTTGTTTTCATATTTGTTTATTTTTTCATTCGCTTGCATGTTTGTTTGCTTTCAGTACTATTACCTTGACTCAGTCTATATGCGTTCATTGGGTGATTCCTTGAGCACATTATTCTTGAGTCTATCCATATTCATACGTCAACATTGTCATCATGGTTTTTATCATTGGTGCATTTTTTTCAAGTATTTATTAGATCAAGATTTAGTCCTTATGCATATTTTGGCCCAAGTCTTTATGGTATTCTATCATGAAGCCTACCGTCACATGCTACAACAAAAATTAGCTTCATGAAGGTCTATAATCAATGGATTTATAAAAGTTTCTTCTTGGTAGCTTGTCAAATCCTTCCATCCCACCCTTGATCAATATAACTCATTTGACCATTCTAGTTATATCATTGTTAATTAGGATGAGCATCTCCTTATTGATAGGTACAACTAAATCATTCTATTGATCAATCTCATTCCTCTATCCATCTCTTTCATCATTTCATGCCCACTCATCTTTAATCTATATTCTAGGTTATATCTTTGAATTATGCTTGTTAATCAACTCTAATTAGGGCACCATCATCTTTAACCAATTTAGGTCCTCGTAATGATTATAACCACCTATAGGCAAATCATTATTTTGACTTTTATTCTTGATTATAACCACCTTTGGGCAAATCAACATCCTTTTTACATCAATGCATGCAAGCATTTTCTTATTTGGATTAATCTCAACCACTTATTAATTCCATCTTTCTTCTTGTTTCTTTTCAAGGGACCATCCATTAACATATGCGATGGCTACTCCCTCAAAGGGGCATCATCATAGGCTTTCCAAACACCTTTTAGAGCTTTGTTCTTCAACCATCATCTTTGTTTTGGCATATAGACCATCTCTCATTATGTGAGAATACATCACTTTTCCTACAATTTGTAACACCTTCCCAAATAAGGGTAAACTGGAGACACCTAAATCTAGCCACCGATAACCCCCAATCAGTGTTTTGAACAATTTTCACCCAAAATGCACAATTTGGCCTAAAAACACTAAAACATGCTAAAAGATTTAAACCTAACATATTCAAATTCTAATTTTGGCTAGGGTATCCCTAGATGGGGAAATGCAATTTATGGGTTAGCTAACTTTGATTAGATTAATTTTTGTCAAAATTCAAATTTTGCACCCCCATGCTCTGGATTGCTCTTTCCTATCAAATATTCTATACAAGATGTGTGCCTTCATTATTTGTTGTTTATAACATCCTAAATGCTAATACGGTTCTAATACATCTGACATCACCTTCCAATTCCAATCTAGTCAAATTTTGGACCAATAACAAGGCATTTTGATTAAATTGAGTAATTTGTGCATAATGTGCTTAATCATGCTTAAGAGCTAATTAACCCATATCAAGGCCTAATCAAAAATTCCATGAAAACTTGTTGAATACTTATTTTTTGAAATAAATATTGAATATGTGCATCATCAAGTGACCTTATTTCTTGGGAAGACATCCCTAGGCCATAAATGCCACAAATATTAGGATTCATACCCTCCATGCCTCATCAATGCCTTCCATGATACCCTCCATGCCTCTTAATTGCCCCTTCTTCCAATGTCATGACGAGGATAATTATAAACTTAATTTCAAAAATTGAATTAATCCTCAACCACACATCTTAATCTTGAGATGGATGGTTTAGGTTGATTCTGATCAAATCCAAAAATCTATAAATAGGAGGCCTCACAACATCATTTCTAAGCTATTTTGGTGCAAAGTTATAGTGCACAAATATCTTCAGGGAGCCATTATAATTAGTGTTACCATGCCAAATTGATTCCAAGCCAATCCAATCCCTAAGCCAAAGGTGCCAAGGAGAGATGGAGGTAGCCAAGCTTCCATTGCCAATGACTTCATGAGCACAAGCCAAGCAAGCCACTACAACAAGCATTTTGGAGCATCTAAAGAAGGTAAAAGAGGGTTTCTTTTGCATTTTAGTTGTGTGTTTTATTCATGTTTGTTAACTAGGCTCTTCATAGTGTCTAGGCCTAGAGATGTTATGTTATTAGTGTGTTTATTTCATTTTGTTTTCATTTTGGAACTAACACCATACTAACCATCCTCTCTTGAGTTAAATTCCTAGATCACATAAGGCAAATGCGTCATTGTCTAATCATGACCAAAATAAATACTTAGAAAAAAATAATCATCCTCTCTTAAGTACTATAAAAAAATAAATTCATGACCAAAATACTTAGTAAAAATCATTTATCTCTATCCATGTCTAATCATTGTCATGGAAATGTTGTTAGTAAATTGGCTAACCTTGATTTCTCATAATGTTTGTGCTCTGAAATTGTCTATGCCTAGAACTAATCCATCTTATCTTTTTATGCATCTTATTTCCAATTAATTCTCAAATAATTCAACAAGTTCATCATGTCCACATGGTTTTCCTTGTCTCAATTCTATGAACATTCCTAGTTCAACTGGTAAAAAAACTAACTTATAATTCAGTGACTAGGCTTATTTCATTTTCTATTACTAGTACGCCTGGAAAACAAAAGCAAATGGTCATAACCAAGTTTAAAATAATTTATTTTTTTGTGGTTACACTATTTTTTATTTTTATGTGTCTAATTTTAAACTATGGTAAATATTTTAGTAATGCATGCTACAATCTACCCAATGCATAAATGTGGAAAGGAAGCTTTGACTGAAGTTACTCACTATGGTTGCCAAGCTTTTTATCTCAATCCTTGTCTAGTGAGATTTTATCTTTCAAATTGTGATTTTTTTAATCAAGACCTCCTCAGATGTTTTGATTATAATTTTTATGCTATGTTATTCAGTTTGATGCATTATTTTATTACATTTTACCATATTACATGGGTGGCCTTTAGTATTTGCTTAACACCAAAAAATACTTAAACAAGTTTATTTGGAACAAAATTATGGAATTAGGTACATTGTGCATCACACATGTTTTATAAATCATAAATCCCTAATGCCTTTCCTAATATGGGTTATTACATCCAATTTTATTTTTCTTTTCAGTTTTCTTGGTCCCTTCATTCCAACAATTTCTTCAATGCTTATTTATGATTTAATCCTGAGACATGAGCCCAACATATTTATTAGTTCATCTATGTCAAATTTTCATAATTTTAACATAGACGTAATTAGTGTCATTCATTTTACTTTCAATGTTTCTAAACATGCAGAGGGGAGACTATCGGTACTTTACAGTTTGTCAATTCTTTTACTGATTTTTATTCTTGTAGAATTTGCCTAATGTTATTTGCAAAGAGATATTGATAATACAATAAGGTTGAATTTCAATACTTTTTTTGTAATAATAAAAAATATTAACAAGGGCTTAATGTTTTTAATGTATGTATATATGTATGTATGTTATGAATTATACATCAGATTCCGCTATATGGTGACAATGTTAGAGGCAATGACCATTGAATGTTTTTAGATTCTAAACAAAAAATGATTTATATAAATGTAATTTATTGATTTTTCCTTGTATTTTTTTAAAGGGGAACAATAATATAATAATTTGCATAGATGTCTCACATGTCTTGCAATAGTAGCACTACTAGTTATGGTCATGTGAAAATAAATAAATATAGACATAACCACAAAGCATTGCATACACCTACACCAGTAATTCTAATGCTACAAAACATCTAAGTAATAGGAAAAATGAAATTCATAACCAAAATACTTGGTAACAAAAATTTATCTCTACCCATGTCTAGTCATTTCCATGAAAATATTGTTACTAAATTGAGTAACCTTGATTTGTCATAATGTTTATGATATGCAATTATCTATGCCTAGGATTGATCCATCTTCTCTTTTTGTACAATTTATTTCACAAGAAATTATATAATAATCTAACAAGGTCATCATGTTCACATGGTTTATCTTATCTCAATCCTATGAACACACCTAATTTGATAGGTAAAAAAACTAACATACAATTCAGTGACTAGGCTTATTTAATCTTCTGTTGACCAGTACACCTAAAAACAAAAAAATGGTCATAACTAAGTCTAAAATATTTACTTTTATTGCACTTACACTATTCTTAATTTTTATGTTTACAATTTTAAGCGACAATAAAAATTTAGAAATAGATTCTAAAATCTTGCCAATACATAAATGTAAAAAAGAATCTTAATTGAACCTACTCAATGTTGTTTCCAAGATCTTTATCTCAATCCTTGACTAGCGAGCTTTTCTCATTCAACTTGTGCCTTTTTTTTGACTTAATACCTCTTCAAATGTTATCAATCTAATTTGTATGCTATGTTATTCAGGTTGATGCATTTTCTTCTTACATTTGCCAATGGGTAATTTGATTTAATGCCTTCTTATATGAGTGGCCTTTAGTATTTTCCTAATGGCAAAAGAGACTTAAGCAAGTTTATTTGGAAAAATAATATAGAATTAGCTACATTGTACATCATGCATTTTTATAAATCATAAATCACACTAATGCCTTACCTAATATAGGATATTACATGCATTTTTTTTATTTTTAATTTTCTTGGTCCTTTTAATTTAGCAATTACTTCAATAGTTACTCATGATTTAATCCCAAGACATGACTTTGATATCTTTATTTTTTATAGATTATGAGGGTTGGGGGGTCCCTCTCCCTTTTATCAAATGAGAAAAAATATAAGTAAAAAAAATAAGGGATACATATCTTAATTATAAAACCTCCTAAGAAGGAGCTAACAAAAAACCATTATCCATGAAGGGACCGAGAAAACATCGATCAAATAAAAAAACCCCATAGGGGGATAACAGTAAGGATCCAAAACAGACAAAAAAATAAAGGGTTGTGCCCTATCAGCATTCAAATTATGACATCAATAGTGTTTCCACCACCAATAATGGTGGATCCACCAACCTCCATCTGCATGAAAGAGGAAAAAACTTCACCATATCCATTGTCACTCATGTCCACTCTAGCTGCACTCCCACTCGATACCTATTCAACTCCATCTACTTTTCAAGGAGTCATATTCCAATAGTGATGTCTTAATCAGCTAATACCACATTTCAAGAGAACCCTTCCAACTCATAAATAAGTAATATTTATCTCCAATATTTGCCTCATCTATGTCATGACCACCATGTGAGGAGCTTGGAGTCTTTTTATTCTTCCAGGGGAGCATTCTACTAAATGGGTGCCCTAAAAAGCCTAATAAGGCATTTGATAGTTTACAAAACCCTGGTAGAAGACATCCAACTCAGTGTTACCTCTAAGGAGGCCATGGGTGACCAGAGCTATACTAAATATAATCTAGGGAAGAATCATCCCTCAGGGCCTATGTGTTTAAGGAAAGACTACACAAGCTCCAAATGCTCAATTACCCTACAAAATTTACCTTCAAGCTCATGACAATATCATAGAGGGACCATCCCTAACTCATCATGAGCTGAGAAAGGGAGGGATTTTATCCCACTACAAACATAAGATTTCATTACCTCCTCTAGCCCAACCCTAAACATTGGATTAACAATTTAAATTACCATAGCCAACATCTATTGCTTACTTTTTGAAAAAATTAGAAGATTTCCTATGAAGGTAGATGTAAACAGATAATTTACCTTGACCTTATAACTATTATCCAATGACACTTGATTTATGACTTATCTAATTACATGCATGATGTTTCTAGATTGAATGACAAATATCCTTTTAAGTTAGGAGTCAGAAACATGTCCTTTGAAGGCTACTTCCCTTTTAATCACTTCTGCCCATAACTAGTTTTCACTAAGCGCAATCTATATCATTAGATACATGGTAATTAAACAAAGTAAAATAGATCAAGGGGATTTAGAGAGAGGCAAAATAAGAAGGGGAGATATTTTGCATTCACCACACACCCTACTCAAAGTCAATAAAAAGGCAGTGGCTATACCACACATGTGGCACATGCTTGGATTGAGATTTTGGGTTGATGATAGGCAACAAACCATTATGTAACCTCTCAAAATCTTAATTAAAACCCATCTCCTTGAATTTCCCAACATTCCCAATCATTATCCACTACTAACTCATCATGTTGATTGATACGTCTATTAGCCAGCATGTATGCTATGGAGTTGGCTTCACAGAAGTAGTGTGTTACTTCCTAATGACTTAGATTATCTAGTAGTCCTTAGACCTAGTTTAAAATGTTATTAATATTCCATGATCCTAAATTTTGATTCTTAATGGCTTGAATAATCACTTTAGAGTCACCTTCAATGATAAATCATTCAATCCTACAAAGATAAATAAGATCCAATCCTAGAATAAAGGCTTACACCTCGAGCTCATTATTGGTGATATCAACCAAATTATTCAAGATGGATTAGATGAGGGATTTTGTGTAAATCCAAATTACATATCTTGCACTAGATGCCCCTATATTTCCCCTTTCTTCTCCATCAAAATTCATTCTAAATAAATGTAGAGGGGGGTCCTCCAATCTATTTTACCTTCCCTTATCATTGATTTTAACAATAATATTAACCCATTAATGGGGGGCACCTTTAGGTATCACCAAGTAGTATCCATTTGGAAATCCCACTTGGAGATAAATCCAATGTGCCTCTTAACATGGGTAGAGCCAACATCTAAAATGTTTCTTTCAATTTTTTCTAAGATGATCTCGAAAGGGTGTACTTTATTTTCAAAGACTCTCTAGTTTTGATCTTTTTATATGTTTTAGATAAAAATAGCTAGGTTGGCCTACCATAATCATGCAAAGGTGTATGTGTATGATCCTAAGGGCCAAGAGATACAAACCTATAGAATCTAATCTAGCCTAGATGACTTTTAGATCAATTTACCACACAACCAATTTTAAGCCCTTTCCATGAAGGAATAAGTGTAGATCAGGTGGTTGACATCTTCTTCATTAGATTCACACATGACACATATTAAAGGGCTTTCCACTCTAATTTTTCATAGATGGTCATAGGTTAAAATCTTGTTGCACATATCTAACCAATCAAAGGCTCTAGCCTTTGTTAGATTATCCTTGTTTCCTCCCACTTTGCCCATGTGTAGTCTAGTATTGATTATTCCACCATTTTATATCCTAGATTGAGTACAGTCCATTCTTTGCACCCATACATTGGACTAAGTCCTTATAGTTGTTGATGAAAATATTTCATTTCACTAAGATTTTTGACAACTTGAATTTTGGGTTATCTGAAAGGGGAAGTCCATCCATATTTTTCCAATTCCACTATTCTAGACTAAGAATGACCACTGGTTCTAAATAATCTCTAAATTCTTCACCCCAAGGGTGTTTTAAGAAGATTCTAGTAGTATCTAAGTTAGGAGTCTCCAATATGGGTTTGTGACTATTCCATGAGTCGTTCTAGAATTCCATTGAGCATCCATCATTTACTACCCAAGAAATATGATCCTTGATTATATATCTACATTTTAAAATCAAATTCCATAGGTGATAACCTTTAGGTGGATTTCCCACCTATAAAATGTTCATGGAGGTGAAATATTTGAATTATTTAAAATTAATAAATCTATTCCATAAATCCTTGGATTATGTCACCATCCCCCATATAATTTTAACTCCCAACACAAGATTTTGTGATGCCAACTTCCTTATTTCAGCTCTACCACTCACTTTTAAGAGACACACTTTATCCCACTTGGTTAAGGAAATTTTATTAGAATCTAGATTACGCTACCATAAAAAGTTTCTCATGATATATTTGAGCTATTTGAGGACCTTGGAGTGGAGATGGAGGATTGAGAGAGTGTAAGTGGGAAGAGCACTAAGAACCAATTTAATGAGAGTGATTCTTCTAGCCGAAGAAATCCACTTCCCTTTCCAATCCATAAGTCATCCTTTTAAGGCCTTGATTAGCCCATCCCAAAGGGAGGTTATACCTACACTTGTTAAAATTAGGATCCCTAAGTATTTGGCAAGAATCTTCCTAGTTTTAAAGTCTAAAATAAGAGAAATGGAAATTTGAAGTGGCCTAAGGGTGTTAATGAAGTATATCTCAAATTTAGTGTAGTTGATTCTTTGGCCTAACGCCCTCTCATAATCAATGAAGGATAGATTTGTAGGCTCTGGCTTCCATCTCTAAAATCCTACTAAAGAGAATCATATCATTAGTAAATTGTTGGTGCTTGAGTCTATCAATCCCTTCAACCACTTTAAGCCCTTAGACTTTCCTATCCCATCAAACTCTAGTAATAGACCTTCCCAAATCCCCAACCAGAAGGATGAAAAGAAAGGGATAGAGAGGTTCCACTTGGTGTAAACCTTGAGAAGCTTAAAAAAAAATTGTAGGTTCACCATTGACTATGATCAAAAATCTTAGAGTGGAAATACAACTAAAGCTCCATGAGCACCAATCTTTGGAAAATCCAAATTTCTCTAGCATTTTCATAAGGAATCTCCAATTAACTCGATCATAGGTCTTATTCATGTCCAACTTGAGATTCATACCTTTTTGGTGGAAATCAACCAAAAAATGGATAGATTCATGAGTAATCATCACCCCTTTGTGTATATTTTGACCTAGGATAAAACCCCCTTACTCATAGGAGATAAGTTTCCTGAGAAGGCCTTTCATTCTAAAAGATATTGCCTTCAAAATAATCTTATAGACTATATTACATAGAGAAATGGTTCTAAATTCAGTAAAGGAATTTTGAGTTGCACCTTTAGGAGTCATGGAAAAAAAGGTGCAAATTATGTCCACCTGAATCCTTTAGATCTTTTAGGATTCCTCCACCATTTACATAATGTCCTTCCCCACTATATCCCAAAAATATTGAAAAAAGTCTATTGGAAAACCATTCATTCTAGGGGCTTTATCTTTTCCCATGGAAAAGACTACCTTGTGGATTTCATCAAAGGAGAAAGAAGCCATGAGCATGTTGTTTTGACTATGAGTGACCAATATAGGAATAAACTCTAGGATTTTGTTTTGTGCTTCAAGATTTAATGCATCCATATTTTCAAGTAGCTCTTGGAAGAAGGAGATTGCTTTTGACCTAATCCTAGACATTGTTTCAAGTTACTTCCTTCCCTAACATCAATGAAAGAGATGCAATTTGAGCTTCATCAAAATCTAGTGGAATGGTGGAAGATCATAGTAATTTTGTCACCTTATTTGATCCATTTATCTTTATATGTTTATTTCTAGTATACTTCTTATCGAAGAAGCAAGTCTTCTAATTCATCCAAAAGCTCCCTCTTTTTGATATATGTGGTGTTATCCATTCCCACCTCCAAAACAATCTAATTTAGCACTTGTAGTTCCCCTTCAAATCTTGGAGTTTCTAGGAAAATGTTTTTTAAGAAAGATTTATTCCATATTCTGAGGTAGAGTTTGACATGACATAATTTATTTCTAACTAAAAACATCTTTGAGCTAGTGCCAACTACGGTATAATTCCACCACATTTTAACTAAGCTAAACAGGGTGGGTTATCTAAGCCACATGAGTTCAAATTTAAAGGGGAATTTGTCCAACTACTCTTATAGCTAGCCATTTCCCCACAAATTTACCAATAAGGCCTCTCCCTTTTAGAAATATAACATTGTCTTGGAAGTCCTCATTTTTAAAGATAGCCATTTTAGGCAAAAATTATGGTCTATTCTCTGTCAGAGGTGGTTGGACTAGAGGGAACCCCCTTGAAGTGGACTTGTTTATGGGTTTGAGAGATTTGTTTGAGACTAGACCAATACCATGGTTGCCCTTCAGGGCATTAGCCTAAAGCTGTGCATTGGGGGAGTTAGGGAGGGTATCATTGCTTTCATCCCAAGTTGGATCATCTAAACTAGCTCTCACCTCCTCTATCTCCTATCTTAGTTGCCTCTATTGGTTTTTCTAGCCCAAATTATCCACTCCCTTTCCCTACGGGTTTTGTGTCCCCATCTACATATCCACTTCACCTTTTTTTTCCAAATTAATTTATACAAATATAAGATAATATGAATGTTATTTTTCTTCATACTTGCCTTCAATGAGTCTACATAATGACTTAAATTTAATATACATCTAAAACTTAATGGGGTGGGATTAGGTCTATAATGTCCACTGAATGATCTTTAATAAATTTTTATGATCCACATGGAACACATGGAGAAGTTCAACCCCTTCCTCAAGGTGTCCCCAAGGCCACTTTAGAGTGTAGGTGATGTACAAATACCCCACTCCACACATCACAAGTAAATAAAGGATTGAACCTGAGACCTAGCTGACCTAGGTCATTACTCCCATCCACTCAAGCTAACCCTTGAGGATAAATTTATTCTACATTTAAAGGTTAATGGGGTGGGCTTGGATTTTTAATGTCCATCGAATGATCTGTAGTCCAATCACCCTATTGTGATCTACGTGGAAAACATGGAGAAATTTGACCGCTACCTCAAGGTGTCCCCATGGACACTTTAGAGTGTAGGTGATGTGCAAAGGCCCAAACTCTGATATCTTTATTACTTTGTCTCATATATTTTTTCATTAATGTGATCATGTGATGTATGTGTGTAGGTTTCTTATCTAGTGAGCAGGTCCTCTCGTGAAACAGTAAATATGGAGAATACTTGTTTTTCATTAGTGATAAGGTGAGTGTGACATGATTTTTGCATTCATTATTGATTCCATTAGATCCATTTTGTTGGTTCATAAACATTTTACTATATTTCTATCTAAATTTTATCTTTCTTCCTTAAGTCTTCTATTCCATGTTACGAAACATCCAAAATATGCCAATAATTGTTTGTAGTTTTCATCTATAACAAAGCATAATGTTTTTATAAAGTTTCCTATATTTGATATTTTCCCATTGTTTATGATTTTCTAATCTCAATAATTGTTCACAATTCTAAACTCTAACTTGCACACATATGCATAACATGTTATCTTCAAGCCACCAAATATAATAAGAAGAGGAATCACCATTTGCTTCCTAAATGTAAGCCTTACAATTTATTTCATTGCATTATGTTGATCTGAATGTTTCAAAGTTTTTTTTATCCTAAAATGTTTCTATCTCCTATTGTACAAGTTTCAGATAAATTTTATATGATTGAGTTCATTAGAGAAGCACTGATTTGAATTTTTTTAAATGTATTTATTGTTATCTAAGTAGTTTAACACATTTCAAATTTTATTACTAACTTTCGAAACATGATAAATCATGTTTTTATTCCTCTGAATGTGTGTGTGTGTGTGTGTGTGTGTGTGTGTGTGTGTGTGTGTGTGTGTGTGTGTGTGTGTGTGTGTGTGTGTGTGTGTGTGTGTGTGTGTGTGTGTGTGTGTGTGTGTGTGTGTGTCTGTGTGTCTCTGTGTGTGTGTGTGTGTGTGTGTGTGTGTGTGTGTGTGTGTGTGTGTGTGTGTGTGTGTCTATGTATGTATGTATGTATGTATGTATGTATGTATGTATGTATGTCTCTTTGTGTGTGTGTGTGTCTATGTATGTATGTATGTATGTCTCTTTGTGTGTGTGTGTAGATAGAGAGATACTTGATAAATATTCAAGTAATCTGGATGATAAACTAATAAAATACCTCATATATGAGCCTAATGAATGTTATTTCAAGTGTTAAAATGGGACTACTCAAATGTCATTACATTTCAAAGGTTACTAGTTGTTTGAAACATACTCTCTCTAACACAAAACACCACTTGATTTTAAATTTAATTAATACTTTGTATTTTATTTGTAGAGTATATAACTATGAAAAAAAATCATGGTTTTATGAATGTATTTTGCTTGAGATTTTTAACAAATATTAAGTTATGTTGTAATTTTTATTGATCTTAGAATAACATACTAATGTGTTCATGCTTCCATTACCCCTAAACTTTTATCAAGGAAACATTACAACAACAAGATAACCCATTTCCAACTATAGAAACATAAACAATAAACTTCCACATTATAGATGTTGAAAAATTAATTGTGTTGGCTTCTCAACTCATGGATGTGTGGCTATGCAGGGAAACTCTACATGCAATGATGGTAGTGGCCGATCCATTTTAGGTTCAATAAGATCCCAAAAACTTCACAAAGACATTATAGGTAGGTTTTTATTTTTTAATATTGATTATGTTAATTGATTTCTACTATTTTATATTATTGATTGTGTTAATTGTTAACACTTTCTAATGTTTGTAAACAAAATAGAAGAAAACATCATGATTGGGAATAAGAAAAAGGTGAAGTGAGAATATGGAAAATGTTATCATATTAAAGTTTTTATTTAGAGAGATACTTGAAAAATATTCAAGTAATGTGGATGATAAAATAATAAAAGACCTCATTTCTGAGCCTAATGAATGTTATTTCAAGTTTTGAAATGGGACTACTTAAATGTCATTGCACTGCAAAGGTTATTAGTTATCTGAAACATACACTCACTATAAACACAAAGCACCACTTGATTGTAAATTTAATTATTGCTTTGCATTTTATTTGTAGAGTGTATAACTATGAAAAAGAATCATGGTTTTATGAATGTATTTTGCTTGTGAGTTTTAACAAAAGCTAACTTCTACTGCAATTTTTATTGATCTTGGAATAACATACCCCTATGTTCATGCTTACATTTCCCCTAAAATTTTATCAAGGAATTGGTACAATGACAAGGTAACCCATTTCCAATTTTAGAAACATAAATAGTAAACTTCCACATTATAGATGTCAAAAAATTAATTGCATTGGCTTCTCAGCTCATGGATGTGTGTCCATGCAGGGTAATTTTGTATGCCATGATGGTAGTGGCTAATCCATTTTAGGTTCAAGAGGATCCCAAAAACTTCATGAAGACAATACAAAAAGGTTTTTGCTTTTTAATATTGATTGTATTAAGTGATTTCTATTATTTTCTATTATTGATTGTGTTAATTTTTAACACTTTATTTTGTTTATATACGGAATAGAAGAAATCATCAAGATTGAAAACAAGAAAAAGATGAACTGGGAATATGTAAAATGCTATCTTCTTAAACTTTTTATCCAGGTTTTCTATTTTTGATAACTTCAAAAATATTCAAAGGAAACAATCATATTATCTTGGATAATCTGCAAATAAATGCTTATACATTATTCATATTGCTTTTCACAAAAGCAAATAGCATAATATGCTTGTTATGGATTGAAGACAATATGTACTATAAAATTTTGTTCTTTGTAACTTGGCTTATTTATATACCCTATATATATTACATGGTTTTGCTTTTCTGTATTTCCATCAACTACTTTGACTAAGTAAATTGTTATCAATTTCTACTAAACTCAAGCATAAATAAATCAATTTCTGATGTCCAATAAGATTTGTATAAATTATTTATATTATTTAAGAATATTTTTGCATTCAGTTTTTATTTTTTTCATGTAGTTATATAATTTACAATTCAAAGATATAATTTCATACTTTATCATATAATTGTTACAAATTCACAGAGATGACTTCACAAAGTTCTATGTTTTTCAAAGATTTTTACTCAAACCATGTTACAAATAAATCTAAGAGTGAATTTACTAAAAAATATTCTCCTATTAGCTTTTAGAATAAAGATTTACCTATATGTTGATATTTATAATGATGATTTATTCTACATTAAATGTTTATAACCCTCTCTTCACATTCATAATGAATACGATTAATTTTTACTCACCACCTAACAATCATAGGATATTTTGTTCCACACCTTCAACACAATCAATAGATTGATTACTTTAAAAACTTTTTCAAAGGAAAAAATCAAAAAATAAAGGCCTATACTATTGGTATTTAGCCTCTCCACTACTTAGCTTAATATAAAACATAAATCCAACATGTTTACTTTTATGATAGGTTTATAGAAATGCATTCATCACAATCAATCAAATAATTCAAAATTTGAATATGCTTGGCTATTGTCTATAAAATTTCATAAATTGGTTTTTTAAATTAGAAAAGATTGATTTCATGCTTTCTTACTTTTCTACAGACTCTACTAACTATGTCCTTTGCTTTCCACAAGGATTTGGCACCATGCACTTTTGTTTTATATAACAATAAGTTTTGGTGACCCCTTTTCCATGGCACTTTGACCACATAGATAGTATGACACACTATGATATTATACTGTATGGTCACACACACACATGCACACATATACATTTTGATCGCTTTTAGTGAATTATGAGCTAAGTGAATGTGGTAAACCCACTATCCCTTTGTCCTTGAATGTAACACTAGTTTCTTTTGCTACTCTATGATCTTTATTAAATCTTGTGGATGCATGACTATATGGACCTGATTTAATTAGGGATCACATCCTAAAATAAATTGGTGGTGATAGCCACATAGTAGTATTGAGGCCACATAGATACAATGTTTTATATTATAGCCACTCCATTAAGACATATATAATGAATTATGTGGACCAAGACCCTTGAGTCTTGAGGTGGAAATTGGGTTGTGATCAAGTGAATAATTTTAAATATATTCAAAAGTAGGAATTATAATAAATTAAGAATAATATTTAAGTGTGTAAAATAAATAAAACAATATTATATGACAATATAAACTATGATCCTAATCTAAATGATGAAATAGTATCTGATGCTCAACTTGAATAAAGTCACTCTCTAGGTTTATGAGTGAACTATAGTATCCTTAATTTCACTTATGCAAGTATGCATAACTAATATGTAAGAATCCTGAGGATTTGGTAGAGGCACATTAGAGACCAACACTTAGGGTGTTATAACTTGGTGATAGGGTTTGTTTGGCTCTAAAGCAATTCAAGTAAAGTTGCCTCTTGTGGGCAAATAACCCATAAGTCCCAAGATCTTAACCTAAAATTTGATTGATAAGACAAACCAATACCAAATCAATAATGTATTCATATTAATCCAATAGGATTAATTATGGAAAAAGGTGCAATGTATTTATCACATATCAATGAGAATTCTATGTTAGTTGATGTGGAACATTGGGATCAAATGTTTTTTGTAATCAAAATTACATAAATAAAATTAAACATGTGTGGTTGGTTCAAGAGTAACATAGGAGGGTGATATATGTTGGTATTAGATCAAGGTTAAACATTTTTTGACCTTTGGAAAGACATTATACATGAGAAGATGTGCATATGAAATGAAACCATTGACAATTTTATGAAAATGATAGATGAGAATATTGGAAAGATTCCACTAAACAAATAGTGACCAATCTAAATAATTTCCATAGTAACACGTGTGAATTGAAATAAAAATTAAAAAATTGTACACATGTAATATTTCCCTGGAGTATCTAGTTGACTCCTTTTTGTATGGTTTTTGGACATTAGTGATAAGTCTAACAAGGATGAGAATTGGCGTGAAGAAATCTAAATGTCATAAAAATGAAATAGAATATGCCTCAAATAAATTTGATGAGCCAATATAAAGGGAAAAACCTCTATAAATGCCCTGATTGCTAGATTTTATATTTTATACATAACCATTTCTACCACTACCTAACTTACATAATTGGTTTGAAGTGTTATTTTGGAAGATGCTTTGAATTGTAAATTCAAGATACCCGAGGCTAAATATTTTAAAACATAAAGACAATAGTGGGAGAGCTAAATTTGTGAAATTCACATTTTAATACCCCCTAACAAAGAGAAATTTCCATTCAAAAATGTCTAATCAGGTGGATTTGACTACTATGTAATGTTCTTACAAAGAGTTCGCAACACAAACTTAACAACATCTTAAATATAAAGTTTCTATAAGATAAAAATTTGGTATTAAGTAGAGCCATAAAAATTTGAAGATGGGAAAATTGTATGAGGGAATTGTATAGGATCCCTTTTTTAGCCATCTCCAAGTATTTATGGCCATAAGATAAAAAGGTAAAGTGATTTAATTTTGTGTTGGTAACCTTACAAATGCATGGCCTACTATTGTTTTTTATCTGTGATAAAAATTGTGGATTAAAACCACAATCTCTTGGGAAGAGAAATGCATGTGAGGATATTTGGAGCCTTCACATAAAATTTGAACCTTTATTGTGTTTGTTTTCACTTTGGAAGTAGTATTATTGTGAGGAAATGTAGATGGTTTCCTCTTTGGCTACATTATGTGTAGATGGTCGCATATAATCATTGTAATATTTACCTAACTTAATTAATGATGGCATAGGTAAATAAATATGATTTAAAATTGATGAAAATCCTTTTGAGGAAAATTTGAAATTGTTGGTTAATTTAATTACCTTGCCACTACTAGACTCTATAGAGTTAAAATTATATGACATTCTTGTAAATGTCATTCCAATATTCACAATCTTACTATAAACTTCAATTGTAAGAACTAATTAACCTACCTATGCCTTATTATGTTGGGTTATATGGTAAATGATATAATCACAATATTCAAGAAGAGAAATATATGTGAGAAGATATAAATCAAAGTAATGAGAATCTTCAAATTATGAAGCACTATTGTATGCAATTTTTTATGGAACAAGCGATCTTATGAGGAAATATGATAAATTATTTCTTATTTATGTGTTTTTTGTGATATCATTAATTTGATGTTGGTATGGTAAAACCTAATGCTTGGTGTTTGGGTGAGTTGATGTGTTTGGTTTAGTGAAATTTCCTTTCAAGAAAATGTGAATGTGTAGGATAATTTCTTTACTATGTTATTTCATTGTTTAACTCTATGACGTTAATCTCATATGACATTATAGTAAATGTCATAGCTTTCACTTATTATTATTTTGTATGGGATGTGTGGTTAGGTATTTAGTTACATAAAGGCATGTATGCACTGAATAAAATCCATAAATGCCAATGCTTGTGTGAGTATATGAGGTGGATAATTTTGGCATATTATTTGGTATAAGAGGTCAGATAACTATATCATGTTGGTTGGTATAAGAGGGGGAATAAATATACTAAAAAAATAAGTGTATGAAGATTTGATTATGTTTTATATTGATTGTGTGTGTTGTTGTGCATATGTTGAAATGTGTATGTTGTATGTTGATCTTAATTATGTGATAACTTTTCTTGATTGTGTAATATGATTGTGATGAGATTTTGAGTCATCAATTTCTTATGCATTATTTCTCTCTATGTAATTGAGAAGTGAATTATGGTGGATTAATGCACATTTTAATTAAATTAATAGATGGTTATGTAGAGTTGATTGAGTATTTATGGAGTGTGATTGGTTTATCCTATATACACATAATATTTTCAAAACTTTTATCCATTACTGATGCTTTCTCTCTTGCAAGAACCCATCAATTCTCAATCTCTCTGAGTGCATGAATTAAGGGGTGCATCGAGAAATGGGTGAGAAGACCATTAGTGCTTCTTAATATTATTGTCCCTTTACTACCACTTGCTATCTACACAACCATCTCCTTAAAACACTCCACTAAGCATTATTTCCTCTTTTTCATCCTCCTCTAGTCATTTTTTGCCTTCATTAACCCTTCCCCAGCCTAAAACCTTTTTTGATGGTTTACAATACACTTTCATCCCTATCAAATTTGTACTCTAATTGATAAAACCTATTTAGGGTCTAAGTCGGCCCCTGGACAACCTAGACCAAGACCTAATTTATTTTTTGTCAATAATGATACAACATCAATTGGGCTGACCCTATCAGTTAAACTTTTAGAAAGGTTTAGGATTAGATCCAACTATATATACACATTCATTTTATCATTTATTTAGAGAAAATAATAAGAAGAGATATATATTGCACACTTACTTATCTACCATTCTACTTGAAGAGCATAGCTTAGGATTTCATACTTTCTTTGGAGATACAGATCTTATCTTATGGAGAAGTCTTTTGGATGCATTGATAGGTTGTGTATCCTAGAGATTAATTATCCTTGTTGTCCTTACATACCACAACAATCTCTTGTGAATCACCTTGTCCAAGGGAGAGATTGAGGCTCCACAAGTTCATCTTCAAAGGTAATTATTCGTAGCTTTGTTCCTCCTTTGTAAGAGTAGATAGATTTGCATTTGTACTTCTCTCCCATGCATTAGGATTTTATATATATTGACATGAGTATATATCTCATATTCATGTTTATGATTTATGTTTATTATCCCCACTTTATGCTACAAGCTTTGGTGAGCACTAGATTAGACTTTATTTTGCTTTTATCATTTATATTTAGTGAATATGAAAACATAGGACCTAGTTAGGGTTATTGCATAGTTTTGTTTAATTGGAGGCTTTGGAACCTTCCCTAGTGATATTATTGTGGTAATATATCCCTTGGCTAGGTCTAGTAGATCCATCTTGGTCATGACCCAAAATATCTAATGTATCAACAATTGAAAGTGTAAGTAAGATTTATCTTCTCTGAACTACAATTGATTTATAGATCAATTGAATTTCTCTTTGCATACATTTTGGTAAACCTGAAATGAATACAAATCTTACATGTTTTCTTTCACTCCATCATTTTTTTCATCATATTATATTTTTAGTATTGTATCAACCATTCAGTACAGTTCTAAAATTATGTTCTTAGGTCTAACACATAACTGCTTCAAAATAACTTTGTTCTATTTGTGTAGGTCTTTATTAATTATAGGTTACTAGACTGAGTAGTTTGACACAATATTTTTACTCAATTTTAAATAAATATACATAGTCAAACCAATCAACTATGTCAGCTATTTTTTTATCAATATATAGGTCTATAAACACAATTGAAAAGGTTATTATGTTCATGATTTCTTCTTCAACATATAGGATTTTATAAATTTAGTCAAACCAATCAATCTAGTTGGTAGAATTTGAAACCAACATTTGAGCATCATAGCATAAAAATTTGCAATATAAAACATCTTCAAGCCCACTAAGGTTCCTTCCTCTCTATCTTTGTCATTTTAGTTCTTCCTTCAGTACTATTTTTCACAAGTTTGTAATCTATAAAACTACAACTTTACAGTTAACTAGGTCAATTTGGTCAACCTTGTTTTATAGTTTGTCTTCTGTCTAAGAGACATTGTCAACTTAATCAACCTTATTCTTAAAATCCTTGCTTTTACAAAATAGCAGCAACCCAGTTGACTTTATTTTTTAATGTTTGCATACAGTGTGACATGAAAAGACTCTATACTATTCTTAATCAAGGAATTAACATCTATTTGCTAGTAATTAATTCACCTTTCTTTTTCAATTTTTTGCATGCTTAAAGTAAATCACATAGCTTAAATAGGTGGTTTTTCAAATTACCATTTTTGTTACACATTTTTACTCTTTTAAACACCCTAAAAAATCATTTTACACTCAAAAACATTAAATATTTGTCTTCCCAAGGCCTACCTCCTTGGATTTCATCAACAATGGGGAAGCTAACTTGGTTTTCTATCCAAGTATAAACATGTAGTTGATAGTATATATTGGCAAATCACCTGATACCCTTATCATTGTAGGATTGTGAAGTAAGGGGGTAGGCCCGAATACTAAGACAATACCATCACCAATATATATCTCTTCAATCCAAATGCCTTTAAACCAACCTTAGATTGATTTCACATTAAAATAAAAACTTTATTATAACTTAATAACACTTAGGATGACCAATTAGTTAGCATTTACTTTTTAGTTAATACTTATTCTTTGATCATTATGTGTTATATTTTAAAACTTGCATTAGCTAGCATTGGCGCAAGGTTTGTGTTGTGTGTTCCAATTGGATTAGTCACATTGGTCAAATTATTTGTGTGTTTGATTTCATTTTGCTTCAAATTATCTTGAAAAAATTTCCCCTATTTCAAAACATGATCATCTTGGTTGATACAGTCTCTTATAGACTGTTTAGCCTTCTTGTCTCTTACTTTGTATTCTTATCTCCTTGTTAAGTTCTCTACTTAACAACACATAATCAACCTGCATGACTATGTATCCTTGTCAGACTATTTAGCCTTTCTTCTTATAATACATAATTGACCAACATAACTATCTATCCTTATCTTTATGTTCTATTCCTTAGGTTATAGAAAACAATCGACCAATTCGACTCTATATCCTATTTTTTTTATTTTGTCTTTACATCATTCCTTTTAGTTTCCTTCTCTCATCATGAAATTATTATTTGAGGATAACATAGAATTGAACTCAACAAATATGATGAGATTTACCAATCCCAATAGGTTTCCCTATAAACTACTTGTGGCTTCTACTTTAGAAAAAAGCAATGTGCATGTGGCCACTCACACTACTAATTATAGGACTCCTTATTCATCTTTAATTCATAACCCTATTTTATCTTTCGAAGATCAGTCAGAATTAGAGTACACACCTAAAATGCTTTTCTTCATTAATGAGTTTACTCAACATAGATAAAATGACCCTTCAACTATTTACAATCTCATGATAATTGGTCAAGCAAAAGAACCCCATTCCCCTTCTCCTACATTCTCTCATGGATTTGGGGGTGATACCTTCTTTATTTTTCAACCTTTCTCTTATATTTTGACTCCTCATACTATGACCTTTTCTTCTTTGATTTTTCAACCTCCATGCCAAGTATATCTACAAACATGGATGATTCAACATCTAGTGGACCTTTTCTAAGACCCCTCCTTCTCAATCACTCCACTAGTGTACCATTTTCTACCAATGGTAATCATTCCACTAGTGCTTCTTTTTCTTCTAGTTCCCATCCTTCTACTAGTGTATCTTTCATTATACATACTAATCATGATACTAGTGTTTCTTTTTCTACCAATACCTCTTAGGCCACTAGTGTCATGCATGTCACTACTCATAATGAAACCCAAGCCACTAAAACCAATTCTAATAATTTGATCGTGTACAAACTAGTCAAAATACCGCTCAACCCCATTAACTATTATTGCAAACTCTTAATCAAATGAACACTTTCCAAGCTAATAATGCCAATCAAAATGATGAAAATGCAGAATCACCTTATTCACCTTCAAAATCAACCTCGATAGGTTCCACAGGGAGTGTAAAATCAAAATCAAAATGATACTTCAACTATACTTACATTTTGTGTACAGGAAATTCGACAAGAGGTCTTTTCCCAACTTTCCTTAAGGATCGATGAGACTCTTGCTATAGTTAAAGTCCAGCTTCATAGAGATATATCTGATGTTATGGATAATATTTGTGGAAATATTTATCAATATTTGTGAACACAACATGGTGTTCCTTCACTTTTATCTTCATTATGATTTTGGATTGGAATTGTGATACACTTTTCTTTATATCTTATATCATTTGGTTTTGTGTCAAATTTTGCTTCACATATCTATCCTTCATGGATATTTATATTTTGCATTATGTGTTGCCTATGGTTTCATTTCTTTCCTTTTGATCTTATGAATTCTTTTTACATACTTATATTCCTAAATTCATTTCTTTTTTATGTGTTTATCATTTTCTCATGATGATTTGCTACCTTATCTCTGCAACATGGATAATTATTATTGTGACTTGTTTATAAAAACCTTGCTCCCCTTAGTCAATCTTTATTTACCATGTGATCAGTTAGAAAAAAATTCATCTCATTGTAATTTTATTTTACCAATCCACTTTGGATCTCCCTTTATTCCCTTATTTCCTTTCATAAACTAATAATACACATGGTTGAAACTTGAGATAACATATTGATTCATAGGCAAGCCTAAGTGTTTAGTCAGTCATGTTTTTGGATAGTTAACTTCTTTTAGCTAAATTCTAAATCTCATTCATGTGTATCACTGTATCCCTCATTTTTGTTATTCCAACTTCATATGGAGGAGGAATCTTAAAAGCCAATAAAAAATTAAAAATCCAAATCTTTTAAATAATAGGCAATGATACAAAAGGCAACATACCAAATTCAAAAGTTAAATCACACTAAAAGGCATGATTCAAATCACATATTTTTCTAATCAAAGATCAAACTCCACAATTGGCCTCATGATAGAGTCTACTACATTCATTGAGGTGTGTTAGGCTAGTAGATTGGAAAAGGAGATTAAAAAATTTGTTTAGTGCTACCTACTTTCTCACACAAGTACCCAATCTTTGTAGTAGATCGATGGCTCTATAAGAGGCCCTAAGGAAAAAGGTACATGTTGTGATAAGTTATATCCATTTTACATTTCTCATTCATAAAATCAACATGAGTCAATCTTAGTTTTTCACTTATTTTCATATATAACTTTGTGCTTATTATGAACATGTACTTTGTATTTTGATGGTCACTAGCCACTTAGTGCCTTTCTTGTGTACTTAGTATGCCACATTATTTATTCATATTCACTTTGATTAATTAGACTTAGATCATGGGGAAAAGAGATATTGATCATGGTTATGATAGATAAGCATTTGAAATTATATTTTTATTTATATCTCTTCATACCATTTAGGTATCATAACAAATTTGGTTTCTGTGAAAAAAATAGGGTGGTTTATAATATTATTTATATATTGATAATGAGATGATTTGGTAAGGGTTTTCATTAAGTCCATGGGGCGGTTATCTAAATCAACATGGCATGAGTGGGAACTCCAACAATGGACATCCACAAGTAAGTGTGAACCTCAAAAGTATTATTGGTGATATTAGTCACCATATATGTTTTTGGTTTATGCATTTCATTGGCCACATGAACACATGAAAACTTACACTTGGCTGTTATAAATACAGGCAAATACATTATGTTGAGTATTTATATAATCCACAGGATAATGAGAATGGGAGATAGAATTTAATAAAGCCAAAGGATTATGATCACTAAATTATAAATGTGACAATTGAAAAGGGCCATGTGATTATGAATTAAAACTAGGATCACCATTTAAATGATAAGTTAGAATTATCATTGAGTGAACTATAAATCATGTATTCCTAGGTACATTAGACAAATAGTTAGCATCAAATAAATATAAATGAATACCACATAATATAACTATGATGAAATATAGACACTAAAATATGGTACTAGACACTTGTAAATGTTAATCTTGACCTATATTTCACCTTACATGACTTGTGTGTATACATTCATATTTTTTACAACCTTCTAGTCTATCCATGTGCTTTTTGTGGGTCCAACCCTATTGATTTTCTATCATTTACCTATGGGAATTCCCTATTTTATATCTAATATTTTCATTATCACACTTAGATTATCTCTAAATCATTCGATCAGTATTCCTTCCTTTTATATTAATCCATCAGACTCAAACACTTGTGAAATTATATAGGCATCCAACTCTAATGAACTTTCCCCCACGAAAACAATGATAATTTTTTTAATTGGAATTATCTTTATGGGTTGGCCCGTACATTTTGCGTCTTGATGGCATGAAAAATAGCCTAAAGATTACCATATAAATAAATAGTAATTATAATAATATTTTGTAATCTATCATTATTTATCATTCCTTAAAGAAACATCTATACACATTTGTACATTGAGAGGGACTGATCTAAACTTCCTCAATCATAAATCAGTCAAAATGAGCAGTCCCTAGCCATGTCTAAAACAATGAATCTAAACCAAATTTTACATTATGAAGTTTCCAAATTTATATTACATGTTTCATTCATAAAATTAACACACTTTCATACATACACCTACCTAGGAGAACTATGTGTGGTTTTAATTCCCTCCTCATAGTATTGGATATGTAGGCAGTGTTCAGCCATTTATTGGGGAGTGGTTAAGATCAATTCAATTCATCTCTCTTCAAATTTTCCATATATGATCCTAGTGACAAAATTGGAGATATGATTTTTAAGTGGAGACATGTTTCTTGTATTTATGCACATAAAAATCACCTAATATCACAAAGGAAGATAGATTTTAATCAAGCATGGTAACTTGTGCAAAACTAATGGGGAACAACTTCACATAAAGAATCCATAAAATAGCAAACACCTCTATGTTTATGCAAGTATATAGATCCTAATGGACTCATCTAGATAGATTTAAACACTATTTTTCTTAATATGAGTGACTTCTAGTCCATTTTTCAATATTCTCAACCACTTCCATTCAGCATTAGACCTACACAAAACATTTACAAGGTAAGTATATAAATAATCTTACTAATTTCCATAAATATTAAGTACTATTGTTCAATCATACCTTGATTTAGCTTTCAGATTAATTTGTTATTTTAAAACATTAGCTAATCTGAATAGTGGAAAAAATCATCTTATTAAATCATATTATTCCAAAATAAGGTAAAGCATATTAGTGAATCCATTTATATAGTGAGCACGTCAAACCCTAGGTTTTCCCTTAGCATTTCATCTTTATTTATAGGGTTTCAAATTTCGTCCTTAGGGTTTGATCTTCAAACCTGATTTTAAATTGTTTCCATCTTTTGTAGATACTAAAATATAGTATTAGATACTTTGTAATGTTATTTTTGATCTACCTTCATCTTACATGACTTATTTTTACTTATGAATCTTTCAAACTATCAGGTTTGAATTTTATTACCATCCAAACCTGACAGTTTTATCCCTTGTCAAGTAGAACTCATATTTCAAATTTAAGTCATTCCTATGGGTATAACATACATTTTGCATGTTGGTGGAGTGATAAAGTACCCAAATAGTCCCATATAAATACATAATAATTATAAGCCTATTTCCCATCTAGAAAGCATATATCAAACTACATAAACACTTACACATTTAAAATCACTACTCTATTCTTTATAATTTACCATTAATTCACAAGGATTAGATCTTAGCCAAGTTTGAATCACATCAAATCCAAGCCAAAGTTATCATTTTCAAAGTGTCTAAATCTATATCAAGAGTTGCATACATTGAATGAACACTATTTTGCACATTCACACAATGGGTAAAACTATAATGCAATTTGGCATCTGAAACAACCCTTAGGGTTAAACTAGAATTAGATTAATTATATATATATATATATATATATATATATATATATTTAATTAACTCATTAACAAATTATCTTCACTAATTCCAAGTACTAAGGATATTTATCTAAATGCATCATTAAGTAAAATATTATTTTAAACATCAGGTAAATCATATGATTCATTTAGTTAATGATCAATATACATGAATATATATTTGCTTCCATACGTAAAACATATAATAGTACTAGAATACCTAAATTAACAATCAGCCACTGTTGGAGTAATAGATACAAGAATAAATAGTCATCTATTGTAACTATAATATTACCATCAAATAGTATAAGTATACATTATTACATATCTAAATAATAGATTATAATTAATACAATGTTTTATAGAATATATGAGTTTAATTGAACTCATTATTATCCAGATATAATTATGAGTAAAGCCTCTATCAGTTGACTGTTGAAGGTGAGGGAGAGTATCATCTGAGTAATTTTCCACACCAACCATGGACCATTGATCCCCTGCACAATATACAAACTAGAAAATGGCCCTCCCTTCAAATATTGGCATATAATGATGGTGTTGGAATCGATAATGTTGACTAGAACCTATGTGTTGTAAGATAATTATCACATACAGAATATCATAAAGAAATATGTTCTAACATGATATCGTGAAAAATATGCAAACTAAATCAAATAGCTGAATTGATAATGTTTTAACATAAATATTTCTCTGGCCAAAGTTTCAATATAGTTTTTAGATCTCTAAGATCTGTCAAATTCACACACACAACTAATTTGGCTTTCCTCAACTTTGTATATTAGTGGCACTAAGTAATTATGTAAAGTCCATCTCACCTATTTGCTTAGAGTAATTAATATCATATTAATTCAAACATAATAATACTAAATCAAGATTCAATAAATAGATTTCCATATAAATATCCCACAACACATATGAATACAAGAAATCAGATAATCCCATATTTTCCATCACTTGCATCTAAATAGTATAAATCAACTAACTAATTATAAACAAAGAATTTTTAAATAAAACATATAATTTATCATAATCATAGATTTTTAACTAAAACAAATAATTTATTCATAGCATATGAACAACTAAAATAATCCAAATATTCCTATCACGTGATATTACTTCACAACTATATGTTTTTACATATAACTCATTAATGACCAATTTTCTTTAAGTTGCATACACATACAAAATTTGTACCATGAAAATATGCATATACATGTATAAATATAATTTCACAAAGTATCAAATTAGAAATATATCAGCAGATATTTCCCATCACACAAACGTGTATCCTTAGTCATATTAACTCATCCAATAATCACTTTTATAAACATATAATCTATAAAGCAAAACTTATTAAAAATGACTAATCCTCAATAATCAACCTTTTATAGGCTTAAGCATGATGCTTCAAATAGTTCATCATATATAGGTACAAATATCTATAATCATATGCCATACATATATACATACACGGGTTATGGATGACACCTGTTTGTGTGTGTGTGTGTGTGTGTGTGTGTGTGTGTGTGTGTGTGTGTGTGTGTGTGTGTGTGTGGGTTATGGAGGAACCCTATTTATATATAAATATAAACATATATATATATATATATATATATATATATATATATATATATGATTATAAATATCATAATGATTTACTAACCTAAAATAACTAATTTTAAAAAAAAGTGTTAATTACTTAAAATGAATATATAAATCTACTTATATACCAGTGTTATAAATTAGACATCTAAAATCTACCAAAGAAGAAACTATTCATGAGTTTAAATATATTTTTATCCACTTAATTACATCCATGCTCAAGATCTATATTAAATTATTAAGACTTGTCTATTTTTTGTAACATATTTCTATAAAAAAATATATCCAAGTGATTTGATAATCAAACACATTATCAATACCTACAGCTCACCATATTGGATACACACAAAAATAGCACCCAACCCATAATTTACATAGCATAAACAAATATTTGACCATATTAGAGATTTTATTTCCTCACTTAATACATTTCCTCCATGTTGACTCTAACAGGGAAACAAAATAAAAACCCTGCCTTCCTTTATATCTCAAAACAACCCAAAACATAGCCACATATATATAATGCTCAAATATATATGTACTTGGCCCTATAGATGGGTCGTACCCATCCCCTAGGTCATTTACATATATATTATTGTTAAGAATTATTTTTATATTTAAATCAAAATAATTCAAGACTAAATCATATAACCAATCACTGTAATACCTATAGATACTCGAAGCCATCACTTAAACTCAAAAAAAAACATAACCCCTTATACATTTATGTAGAGAGGTTTACTCAAAAAAAATAGATTCAACCTATTTTTAATACCACAAATAAAACAACATATGTGTATTATGATTGAAAGGTTTTGAGCAAATAAAGTCATTAACAAACCTACACGTCGTTGTAACCTAGCTTTCAAAATTTCCTTTGTACTAAGCCAAAATGAAAACACTAGTTTCATCTATCTATTCTTGATTATAAAAAATATATAGTCATTTAACTAGGGTTAATATTTATATGTATTTGACCCTATGGATGGTTTTTACCCATCCGTAGGGTCGATTACATATCATCCCCATACATTTTTAAAAAAATATAATCAAAATACAAAGACCCAATTCAAGAAAATTAACTACACATATACCAAAATTATTTTTTAATCATTTCATAATGATAAAACTAATAATTTAAATCAATAAACCCTACCTGATAATGTAGTCCTAGTTCTTTAGAACCAATTTCTTTCTTTCAAAAACTCTCTTCAACCATTGTATGCTCTTCAAAACCATTTGCCCTCCATATATCTCCACTGCTCGAGTTATGCATGCCAAATAAATGAATGACCCCCAAAAAACTAGGTCTCCATTTAATGAATCTCCAATTCTATAATTATTATTCACATTTTTAGCATGGTGGCTAGCCATAACCCAACTCACAGTCAAGTTCCTCAACAAATAAAACACAATCATAGCAAAATTATGTAGTTCGATAAAGTCTCACATTTTATTCTCAAAATCATTGCTTTGAAATGCCTTGCATCCAAGTTAGTTTGAATCCCTAGTTTTCAAAAAATTCCATATTACATAATCACCTTTACATTATGGTTAAAAATATTGCATTTGAAATTTAATAAAATAATAATGCCTTTTTATTAAACAACCTCCTAGTAAATTAAACATAGGTCTATAAACTAACCCATCCACTTCCTCACATACAAGTATACCTTTTGATTAATAAATCAAACATTTTAATAACTATTACTTAAACATGCCACATATTTGACCCCAAGGTGTTTAGAATTTTAAATTAGCAGAGAGTTTTAATTAATGCAAAGATAGCAAACTAAGACAGTCATACAAGATCAAATATAAGAAGGTATTTTTACACAAAGCATTTCATTTTTAACTCTGCACACTAGCAAGAATAGAAAAGAATATTACTGCAAATTTTTGAAAAATTAATTACATAAATTTTAACGAAAAAAATACCAAAATTATGCAAACTCATCTAAACCACAACATGCAAATATTTAAGTAATATGCTACATAATCAATGAAATATCAAAACAAACATAACCAAATAGTACTTATATTCCATCATGGTGTGTGCAACATTTTAGTCTAATTCTCTGAGGCTCCACTCATCTCCATTTACTCCATCCTCTCTAATGATACCCTCCCTCAATCATATTTTAGAGGGTGGACTCCATCCTGCTTCCACATCAGTGTAATTAACAGTAGTTAGACCATATCATAAAATAATCCATAATATACCATTGTAATTAAATAGACTAAATAATCATGATCATAATGTATCATAAAAAAATATGAATAGCTAATAAACAATTTAATGATCATGATGATAATTAATATATAACTATCCACAAATTTGATATTACAAATCCATCTACCTAACATAATAATTTAACTAATCATTAACCATCAAATCTAGAAATTAATAGATTAATGAGTCTAGAGAAGAATAGGGATGTAACAACATCCCTCTTAAAAGTATTGGATATGTAGATAGTGCTTAGCTATTCAACAGTGAGAGGTTGGGTTCAAATTAACTCACCTGCTTGCATCATTTTCAGACCTAAACCTAGTGTCAAAAGTGGACCTAGGGTTTCAATAAAAAGAGACAGGCTTCTAATATTGTGTGCACAGTTAGACCTTAGGATTGTGCATGAAAATAGAAGAGAAACAATCATAATGAACTATATCAAGACAAAAGAGAGGCATTCACATAGATAAAACCATTATATTCAAATGTTGGCATCAAATGGTGATGACTAAAGGCTAACATTACTATCCAAGCATGCACAAAACTCTAGTTCCAAATTCAAGTGACTCATATTCTAGATTCTTATCTTTTATACCCCTTTCATTTAATCTCAAACATGTACAATAGAATAACATGATAAGTATCTTATCCCTCTTATAACTTTTCATGTTTAGTAAGTACAATAGTTAAATCAATTTGTGCCTTTTTATAATTCAGATATATGTTTATTTTTATATTTCATACAATCTAATTAATACACTTAGTTATATCTTATTACGGTTAACTAATATAAAATAAGGTGACACATATTGGTGAACCCATTTATTATCCAATAACATTTTAAAGCCCAGGATTTCCCTTAGATTTCAATCCTTCTTTCTACAATTTTTAGATTTATCCCTTAGGGTTTGATTTTAAGACCTAATTTATGAATCTTTTATACAATTTCATACATGCAAATTGGATTTATTTCCCCATTTTTCATTAGGGTTTCATGTTAGTGTTTGTATATACTCAAAAAAATTCATGAATATTTGATAATTTTAGTTTTGACTCATATTTACCTTAATTGACTTGACCACTTAAATTGGTCATATTTCACCACCTCACTCTATCCTAAGTATTTTTATAAACCCATAACTTCTAAGTTATTATTTTACACCTACATAGATAATATTAATTGATAAGAAACCCTTCTAAGAAACTATACTAAAAGTTCAAATTATTAAGATCAAATGTTAGCCTTTCTATGTCAAAATCAACCCAAACAGTCTGAGATCTCCATTCAATCCTGATCTTTATAGGTAAATCTTACCCCTCTCTCAATAATGGTTATTTTTCAAATTTAAACCCTTTATTATAGTTTGGTCCATATTTATAGGATAGGTAGTGTCAGGTTTCATCTATTTGGACTATTATAAATGCATATCTAAGCCATTTATTCTACTACTTTGCAATTTCATTATCCGAGCACACTTATACTATTGCAGACTGAGCAAAGATTTCCCATTCATTCCAAATTCATTTATATTCACTTGAAGCATCCCTGAGCTAATTCACATTCCTATAATATATAATTCAAGCAAAGCATTATCAACTATTCAATCTATCTCTAAATGTATACATGTAGTAAAGGAACTCTATCATACTACGCACTCTAGGTGGGAGAACTACATGAGGTTCAATTACCTATTTGGAGTACTATAGATATATATTAAATGTTCAATTGTCATGGGGATGATTGGGGTCAACTCAACACATTACACTCCACCCTTTATTTTTGCATGGTTTCAACTATCATAAGCCCTAGTGGGATTTCAAACTTGAAGTGGTCATTTATAGGTCATTTGTGCACATCCAAAGGTATAAATTCTACATACTATAGTACTTCAAGAAGGTGCATGTGATTGTACCATTAATTTTTTATTTTTATACATAGTTTAAGATTGACCCACAAGGGTCAAGAGCAATAGTCGATCCTAACTATTTCTAATCGATTTTGACCAAGAATAGTGACAACAATTTTTTTAGTTGCATATGCATAATCAAGTCTAAGTTGATCATTTTAAAACATATTTCCATCACACATAATCAACTTCATAGGATTTAATCAATTAAGACTTTTTTTTTTCTCTTTATGCTTCCATATTTAGCTTCTTTTAGTCTTTTAAACTTTATCCATTTGAGTATTTTACGTCCATTCTACTAATTACAAGTCATTTATAGCATTTGTTACCTTAAATTCATTTTATCTTAATTAGATTTAATATCTCAATTAAATCATAATATTATTAAAACATATTTATAAACTCATACATTTTTTTGGATAGGTAATCACTTTTGATCAGAGCTATGAATCGAAATAGGACACAACAAGGGCCCAAATCTAAAAGTGATTAACCACCACCTTAAATTATATATTTTATAACCAATGGCTTTGATAATACCACCAACAACCACAATCAACCTCAAGAATAGTACCAACATCCATAATCAGCGTCGCATGCCTAGTGAGATTTAGCCCTGAAGGGGATTGAAATAACCAATCCACTTTACTAACTCGCCCACATCTCATTGATGCTAAACCCATACATTTTATTTGAGCATTTATTAAAAAATTTATCTTGGGGTTTAGATAAATTCCTAAAAATTTGGCACTAAAAGAGATTTGTTTACACCTTAAATTTAACATTTGACACTAAAAAAACTTTCTTTCGATCTTAAACTCAATATCTGACAATAAAAGAACTTTTTTTAACCTCAAATTTAATATCCAACACTAAAATCACTTTATTTTGACCTTGGATTTCATGGGATCTACTAATATTCATACACAAGCATTATCCTTTTTCTAGGACCCAAATTTTAGTTTTTTGTTGTTTGCTTCTCAATTTTAAAAGTTTCAAACAATATATGGCTATAATGATAAATGCAATATTTATTTTTTTCTTCTAGCTTTCCTAGTTTTCATTACATTTTATCTTCCCTCAATAAGGAAAATCTTTAACAATCATGTAATAAAATAGATCAAATCTAATAATGATAAAATAACTAATGAACAACCTCAAGCCTTACTTAATTCTTATTGTATCAATATTCAATCAAATATTTTTATGGATATTAATAAACAATAAAGGTCATGTATAACTCCTTTCATTATTCCTCCTCCTATACCTCAAGGTTTCAATAGCTACCATATTTCTTCAATTATTCACCCATAGATTATACTAGATTCCACAGTCTATGTTATTAACACCTAAATAGTTCAATCACCACATCATGGAGGAATCAACATGTTCCTCCTCATCTCCATCCACATCTCAAAAACCCTCTTGATATTTTTTGTATGCATATTCAATCAAAAGTACCTAAGGCTTGTGTTTATGAAGCCCTTCAAGATCAAAAAATCATTATGAGAGCATCCATACAAGAGTTGGAAAAACAAAATAAATATTTTATTTAAGGATCACATCACTTGAAAATAACATCACATATACAATGAATTTAGAGAAAGCAAATGTTAATCATATATCTAAATTTCCACCTAGATATTGTGTGCCTCGAAAGAATTTAACTTAATATTGGAATACAAAATTTGATATATCTAAAGTTAGTGATTTAGAAGTGTACATAAGGAAAATAAGAGATCAAGTGAGATTATAAAAGAAATACTTTAAAACAATTTAATCACATTATCTCCTATGCATACTATAATTATATCAAAATACTATTGTGCATATCATAGAATGCATGGGCATCATATAAATATTTGTTGGGATTTAAAAAATAAAAGAAAAAGTATCATTGATATTGGTGATCCCATAGTAGATCAATCAATCAAGAAACCTACTCACACTATGATTGCATCTCCTAAGAAAAAAGCACAAAAATAACTAAGGAAAATTTAGAACAAGAAATATCCTACATAAGTTATATCAAGAGAAGTTATTAAAAGATAAATTATCAAAAAATAATTTGTAAAAGAAAAATAAAGATAAGAAAGAAGGCATTCTTAAGAGAGGGTTTCTCATGAAGGAAGTTCAAAATAAATATGTTCCTAAAATGACTAATGGTATAAATGTGGTTTCTAAGGATTTAAACATCATATCTAATTCATGCACAGAGGAACATGATAAGGCCAAAGCTATGATTATGTTTCCAAGTCAAGAAGTAAAAGAAGAAACCATTTATCTTCCTAGTATTCAAGAAATGATACTTGATTATTCTCCACTTCATAATAATATGTAAGATCCTAACAATGATGAACATACTCAAGAGCAATAAAAAGTCAATAAGATAATTCTAATATATGGTTTAGCTGATTTTTCATAAATAGATGCAAAAGATGATCAGAGTGACATATCAAAATTTTAAGACTAAGAGGATGATTAAAATAATGATTATGATTATGATAATCCCAAGGATTTGTACCATAGTGATAAAGATGAAATGAATTAAATTAATCATTTTTCAAACAATGATAAAGTGAAGTATTTTGTAGATGATGGACTTGAGTGGTGGTACACTTCTATTTGTTCATAAAAATTGGCCACTCCTTATTTGATGTAGGATTTACATATTAACATCCCACCTCAATTGGTGGCTTAACACAAATTTTAATTACTCATAAGGATTCATATTATGCACATTTATTACTTCCAAATGGGTAGAGTGATTCCTTGGAATAGTTCACCACACAATTTAATATAGATATCTCCTTGATTGCTTATGCATTTCTTTTCTTCTTATTTTTATGCAAGTTTATTTATTCAATCAATCTTCTAGCCCTTGGATTCTTGTATCTTTTTGGTCTCTTGGATCTTATATTTATTCAATCAATCTTCTAGCCCTTGGATTCTTGTATCTTTTTGGTCTCTTGGATCTTATTTTTCACTTTTCCAATCTGAACAGTTCACAAAAGTGATTTGATATTACCACATTTTTCTCTTTAGCATTTTATTTTCACAGTATAAAAAAAGTATATTATATTTTCCATCACATATAGTATTGACTATAAATAGTCAAGATTGATTGTTTACACTATCCTAAACCCATCGATACTAGCCTGCAGTATTTTACATAGTCAAATAAAAAATTAAAAAAATAGAGATTTAATAAATCTATTTTTTTACCATTATATTTGGTTTCATTCTAAATTGTAGTATTAATTCATATAAAATATTTCTTTATGCACTCCATTTCTCATGCATGTGCATTACGTAAATTAACATATGGGCATTTGATGAGATAAGGATGTATAATCATTCTTCCACATACCTAATATATTCCATACATGTATTTTGAGTACAATTCACATATATAGTGGGGGTATCTTGCTCATATATGCCCATGACATCATATTAAGTGTTTACTTTACCTAGACACATCTTGCAGATTGTTTAGATTCCTTCCCTTTCTTCTACTTTTGAATCTATGTTTTATCTTTTGGTTTCTATTTTTATTTTTTCAAATTTTTAAAAAGTATAAGAAAATTTAAATATTTTAAAATGACAAAGATATTAAAATTTTATAAAAATATAAAATTAGGACCTGAACAAGATTAGACATCTATTTAACATCATTGTCATATGTTATTTATCTCATGATTATTAGATATCATAATCATTTTCTATCACACATGAATTTCATGGGTATTTATGAGTGTTATGCATGACATATAAATTTTACATAGCCTTCGATGTTAAACTTTATTCAACCCAGTGGTCATGCCATGTTGGGACATATTATTCAAAGGTTAAAATATCTATAAGAGTTACCATTCTATAACCCATATATTGTGTTAAGCTATATACTCTTTGTGAATGTCTTGCTAACATCTATGTTTTACATTGTGTACATGGATATGTTATTTTCAAGGATATTATCACATTACATATACATGGTGTTTCATATAAGTTTTGTTTTATATTTCAAGAAAGGAAGAAGGAGAAACTAGATAAGGTATGATAGAAAAACCTATTTAGTTGTGCACACATTGAATCAAATGATTATGGAGAACTCCTCTTTGACTTGCAAGGAATGACTTACAAATAAGACAACACTAAAGCAAATAGTTGGTTAGTTAGATAGTTGGGTGGATTTCCTAGCACTAGCTAAATCCTAAAAGCAAGAAATTCCTTAGAGGCTATCAATCCATGGTTTTAAACAATCAAGTTATGAATGATAAAGATAAAGTACTTGCATAAATGATAGAAGATACTATAATTGAATACAAGAAATGTTTGATAAATAACTTGATGAAATTAACTAATTATAGCAATAAGTGGGTTGATACTAATGCTAAATAGTTTAGGTGTGGTTCAAAAAATAGGTTGGGGCTCTATGAACAGACCAAAGAAAATAAAGTTGGATTTGGTTGAGGTCTAGTGGATGAAAATAGCTTATTATTATTTTGTCACACAATGATCGTTGGTTGTCGGGGTGACCATTAGCAGTCAAGGTGACCGTTAGCAGTCACTGTGGGTTTGGACAACTTATTGGTTTCAAATAGAATAGGTAATGGGTTGGTTATAGAAAGGTTATGTGGGTTTTTGGAGGCTGGTTAATGGTAATGAGGGAAAGAGAGAGCCTCAGAGGTATCAAGGGTAAAGGATTGGTACTCATGTGTCTATGAACAGTCAGAGGGCATTTTGGTGGAAGAGGTAATGTATGGAGTTTCAAAACTATTGAAACTAACTAAAACTTAAAACAAGAATAAATAATTAACTTGTGGTTGATAGTTGATGGCTTGAAGGAATCCTAGAGCTGAGAAGATTTTTGATATCTTTCACCTGCATCTTTTTTCTTCTTCCCTATGATTCCCCTAAAAATTTTGATATTGATTGCTCTGATAATTGATCATCTTTTTCACCTCCTCCTCTTCTCTTTATATAGAAGGAAGAGAGGGGTTAGAAGTGTAGGTTCAAGATAGGCTCAATACCATGTTCTAATTTTAGTCTTAACATGAATTATTCATGAATGGCTAAGAATAAAAAATCAAATTGGAGTTTTAGGAGTTTAATGTTCAGGTGATGAAAACCTGACCATCAACGGTCAAGGTGACCATCGGTGGTCATGGTGATCATCAGTGGTTAGGGTAACCATTGGTAGTCAAGGGTGAAGGTTAAATTTGGGTTAAAAAGTGGGTTTATCCATTAGGTCAAGCTAACTAGGGTTAGTCTTGGTTGTCAGTCAAAAGGTCAAGGTTGGGCCCAAGGGGGTCCTAAGGTGGTCTAGGGGAGTTATGATATTTGGAACCATCATGTGCCAATTTTTTATGTCTATATTTTTCCCCTTATTATTATTTGGCTTGAATACATAAGCTTTAGAATAAAAATAGATTATGGGTCAAAGGTTAGGTTTCCCTAAGCATGGGAGGAGGTGTTTCCCCTCAAACTAGGAGTTGATGAGGTAAAACAAAAGTGGGTGTAGGTTTGATGAGTGGGTAGTTGGTGATAAGTGGGGTAAAAAATCATAAATAAGCACACAAAATGTGACAAAAGTGTGATAGTCAAGATTTTGCATAGACTATATTTCCATAGTTGGTAAAAATTGAGGTCGATGCTAGAAGGACAAGTGATAAGTGGACCACATGATCGCATTTAGGCATGGCAATTAAGAACACAAGTAAACGTAAGTCTCCTAGGAAAGGTCTATGTTTTCATGGGTATCCAAGGTAGGAATTGATCCTGGTAAAAACATAAATGGGTTAGGTCTAGTCATGGGTATCTGAGGTAGGAAGTGCTCCTAAAAAGACACAAGTTGGTTGGGTGTGCACAAGGTACTGCAAGTTCAAAAAAGTTCAACACGGTAATTGTTGTCATTGTGGTCAAAAAAGACCAAGGCAAAAGTAATCAAACAATGTGTGAAATTTGGCATAAATAGACTAGTGGTGAGGTAAGGTGGTAGGTGGTGGTTGGTGGTGAAGGGTAATATCCAATGGTTGAAGAGTTGGGGTAAGGTGATAAAGTAAGGTTGGTATTAGGAAGACAAGTAATAGGGTAATAAAGCCATAATGTTAGGCATAGATAATATGGGTTATCCTTATAAACTAAAGTCTCTTAGGTAAGTTCAATGTATTCATAGGTATCTAAGGTAGGATGTGATCTTCAGAAGATAAAAATGGTTGTAGGTGTTGGGATCACAAAAGGTCATGCTCTGAAGCACCTAAATGGTCGGTGCGCAAAAGTAGTGCAAGTTCATCAAAAATGGCAAGGTAAATGATGGCATCAAAATGACCAAGGAAAATTTGGGTTATAAAAAGTGTGAAATAAGGGTAAATATGACCAAGTTAAGGTGAATTGGTTGGTTGGATGGTGTAGAATAAGGTGTTCTCCAATGGGTGCATGGTTGGTAGGTTGGTAGTTTCAAATAGGTTGCCTAGTTTGGTGGAAGGGTGTAAATTAGGTGGTTGGGGTTCCAATGACTCAAATATGGAAGACACACATCTTCTCAAGTGGTCATGAAAGTAGAAGGAGGTTGAAATGATCAAATGAGTAAAGACCATAATGGTAAGATGGGTGAGCTCAATAACATAAGCCCCTATCATGCATTACATTGGTGTTAATTCATTATTTAAAAGAATTAGCTTGATCACATAGTGTCAATTAAGTTCAAAATCCCTTGATTTGGTAGAGGGTTAAAGGTGGAGATGAATGGTAGGTGGATGAATGGTAGTACAACCTTCTTTTGGGGATGGCTTATCCCTTCTATAGGTGACCTAGGAACCATTATAGATAAGTCTATTTCTAAGTTTGGTGTAGACTGGTCAAGGTGGGAAGTCTATAAATGTTGCATGAAAGTGGGTTGAAGCATTCTTGGGATTGCTTTGTTTTTGACTTTTGACTTTTGAATTTATATCTTTTGATGCTTTTATTTGATGGGTTTGAGAAGTTGATCAATACGGGAAGCTTCCAAGTGATTTCTTGACAAAAGTTGACTTAGCCATCCATCAAGGGAGTGGTCTAAGCTTTAGATTTATTTATGTTGATAGTTATCCTTTGAGGGAGTATTTTACCTTTTTAATCATTTTTTTTATAGTTTCAGGTAGCTATCCTTCAAGGGAGCAGTCTGTAATACTAGATATTTTTGATCCAAGTGATATTTGGTATCCTAAATATAACGTTATGTTGGTTTAGACATGGGCTAGTCTATATATACTGAAAGGCTTTCCTTTATAGAGGAAAACCCATATCACAAGAAGGTGAATGATGGGTGAAAGAGGTTTAGTGAAAATGGCCATAGGGATTCATCCTATAAGAGGTGAAAACTGTCCATGAGAATCATGCCATAGGTAGAGCTTTGGTACCCATGCTTAAGATTAGGTTGAAGTTGTGATGGATAATCACATGATTCTATTTTAATTGGTTGTCTTTAAATAATGAAATTAAGGTGGATGAAAACAAGGGATGAGCTTAAGTGAGACACAATATGATTAAAAACTTGGTTTAACAAAAGAACGGGACATGAATGCAAAGCATTGAGGGGTTTAAAATCTGATATACCCCAGATCCACACTTACATGTCAATTATTTTAGCCAGTCAGGGGAGAAGAGGTCCCCCAGTTACTTTTTGACACTTGATTAGACATGGAAAAGACTCTAAGTTGGATAGAGTAAAAAAAGGCAAGGTTGGTTAGGTGATGATAGTTAGACCTTGATTGGATCTCCATGGTTGTTAGTTTTTGGTTTAGATAGATAGATTTAGGTTTTGGCTTGGGTTATCGATAAAAAGTTGGTTAAGGTCAAAGTTTATTTAAGTTTAACGTTGGTTTGGAGGTATTTAATATTTTATTAGTTATAGGTGAGGTTGGTTTGGTCATTGGTTAATGTTGGGGTTATTGCTTGGTTGAAGCTTTTAGAGGAAGTATTCCCCCATATGCTCTTTCTATGAATGTTGAGGTAGGAAAAGGTTCCTAGGTAAAGATGTGGGTTAGTAAAGAGGGTTTAAGAAGGATGAAGATGACTTCATTTACCTCTCAAGGGTTGTTAGTTGTTAGTTTTTAGTTTGGAGTTCAATTTGTAAGTGGTGGTTCATGTAGGATCTCCAATATGGTGTTATGGTGAGGGAAACATTTTTGGGTCAGATTTGGATAGGTTTAAGGTCTAGAAATGATTTTGAGAACATCATTTTGAAATAGAAGTGGGTTGAACAAAAGTGTCAGATTATCCTTATGAGGGAGTTTAGGTGAGGTGTGGGTAGCTTGGATGAAAGGGTAGCTAAGACGTAAGAAATCTCGAATTTAGGGTTGATTTTGGTTTGTGTTGATAGATAAGTTACTTATGGTTGGATTAAAATTTAGGTTCATCATGGTTGGTTGATTTGGTTTAGAGGTTGGTTTGATTGGTCGGGGGAGATAGGATGGGTGGTTGATTCGGCATGTTGGTTGGGCTTGCTTATTTATTTGGTTTTTTTAATAAGGTAAGTTGACAAAGACTTGACCCTATTTAAAAGGGAGTCAAACCAAAGACAATGTCATTAGGTAGATGAAAACTAGTAGATTATATAGGAATTGAATGGGTTTGATTTTAGTTGAGGTTGGGTTGGATTTAGTTATAGGTGAGGTGTTTTGAGTTTGGGTTGGCTCCATTAAAAGGGGAAGTGGAAGAGGTGGGTTGGTTTCCTTAATGATGGTTTCAAAGGAAAGTTGAGAAGGCTCTTCTTGGTCAACAAGTTGTTGGTTTAATGTTGATTCTTTCTTAGTGATGATTTCAAAAGTAAGTTGAAAAGGGTACATATGGTTAACAATTTGATTGGATGGGGTTTCAATTATAGTTTCCCTAGTTATAGATGCATTAAGGACCAAATCTAATGAAGGGACCTCATTGTGTTGAGGGCTTTAATTATGGGCTTGCACAATAATGGGTGCATAAAAAGGTCTAATTATTTATTTCTTGAAGAGATTCAATGCTAGGTTGGGGGGAACATGGAGAATATCCTTTGGAACCTACTTTTGATCGATAAAGTTTTGGATGATCATCTTAAAAGACCCACATCTATCTACCACATTTCCATTTGTGTGATGATATGTACAAAAATCATTATCTATAAACCAAATTGGTTTTGGAAGAGAATCATTAATGGGTTTGATTTAATGAAGTCTAATTACATAATCCATTAAGATTTTGTCAAGGATTGAGGCATATGATTTCTCCAATATGGTGTACTACCTAGTAATAGGATGCATCAATGGCTCTTGAGGTTGTGAGATAATTGGTTGGTTTGATAAAGTTGGGTGGCTAAATAAGTTTGGTTGATTTGACAAGTTTGAGTGGTTTTATGGGTTGGTTATGCTTGAAAAGGTTTGTGGGTTGAAAATTTTTGGTTGGTAGTTATTGGTATGATTTGGTGAGGTTGGTTGGTTTATTAAGATTGGTGGGTTCAAAAAGTTTGGTTGGTTTGATAAGGTAGATAAGGTAGGTTTGTTTGAGAGCTTTGGTAAGGTTGAGGTATTTGATAGATTTGACATGGTTGATATGGTGGTTAGTTGATATGGTTGGGTGGTTTAATAAGTTTGGTTGGTTCAATATGGTAAGTTGATAGTTATTGGTTGGATTTGATGGAGCTGTTAAGGTTGATAAGGTTGAAAAGGTGGGTAAGGTAGGTTGAATCAATAGGTTTGATAACATTTATAAGGGTGATAAGATTGATTGGTTAAAAGAGTTTGTTTGATAGTTGTTGTTTGGATAATTGTTGGTTTGATAGTTGTGGTGGTATGACTAGGGCAATATACTAAGTTTTGGTTTTGAGATAAATAAGGTTGCCATAAAGGGGGTATAGGTGATTAATATGGTGGTTGAGGTAAGTAAACAAAATTTTGATATGGTCGAGGTAATTGATATGATGGTTGGGATAGGTAACCCAAATATTGGTGAGGTTGAGATAGTTGAGGTGTGTTATGACAAGGGTAAAATAAGGGTTGAAATGTTATTGGTTATTTGATATGATGATCAAGTGGTTATTGAAAGGTTGTTAATTGGTTGTAGTTGAGGTTGAATTGATTATAGGCAAGGTTGGGTTGGTTTTAGGTGAGATTATGTTGGTTATAGGTGAAATTGGGTTGATGGTAGGTAAGGTTAGGTTGGTTGTGGGTGAAGTTGGGTTATTCATAGTTGAGGTTGGGTTGATGGTAATTAAGGTTAGGTCTATGGTAGGTAAGGTTGGGTTGATTAAAGGTAAGGTTGGGAGCATAAGCGGATCATGATGCAAGGTAACATTCCAAGGCAAGAGGGTTCTCTTCTAAGAGTCTAACAAAGTTAGGATCTCTAACCAAAAATATATATGGGTTCCCCATTGAACAAGGCAATGGAGATGAGGTGGATGAAGGCAAGGTGTTGGAATATTTCTAGACAAGGTTAGATTCCTCATAACTCAAACAAAAATAAGACAAGAGAAATGTCAAGAAGATAAAACACACATTGAAAAGTACATTAAGTCCTAAAGTTCTTTTTAATCTCTCTTTTGGCTTATACCTTAAGTTTGAATTGTGTGACTCAACTTGTCTTGTAGAGTGGTTGCTAGCAAATAAATCTATGGATGGTTTTAACAAGGCTCTCAAAAAGGATCTATATTGTAAATCAATATGTGGCTTGGTATTGAGGCCTACCCCCTCACTTCACACACTACAGTAATAAGGGTGTGAGGTGCTTAGCCAATATATAATGATTTTTAGATTTTATACTCAACTAGAGAGTTGAGTTGGTTCTCCCCTTGGCAATGACCTCCAAGTAGGATTGTTCAGAAAGGTAAGGTGATCGCTAGGTGATGAAATCCTAGTCAGGCCTTATGTCAAGTTGTTTTGATGTTTGATTGATGTAGATGGTTTGGTTTGTATGTGTGATACAAGTGATGATCAAATTGAATTACTTTACTTTAATTTAGCTAAGTGAGCTAAACTTGAAATCAACCAATGAATGTAGTTGATTTTAAACTCCAAGAGAAATTTTAATTTCACTTATGAGCATAGAATAGGGAGAAGAGCATGTAGATACAAACAAAAGAAAACCCAAGTAAATATTCAAGGGTCCCATTGGGCATGCCAGAATGTTTCACATAAATTTTGCTTTATATTTTGAGAAAGGAAGAAGGAGAAACTAGATACAAGTATGGTAGAAAAACCTATTTGGTTGTGTGCACATTAAAGAAGATGATTGTGGAGACTCCTCTTTGGCTTGGGAGGAATGACTTACAAATAATATATCACTAAATCAAATGTTTGGTTAGATAGATAGTTGGGTGGATTTCCTAGCACTAGTTAGATCTTGAAAGCAAAAGCTTCTTTGGAGTCTATCAATCCATGATTTTAAACAATCAAGTTTTGAATGATAAACGTAAAGTACTTGCATAAATGATAGAAGATACTGAAATTTAATACAAAAAATGCTTGATAAATAAATTTATGAAATTGACTAATTATAGCAATAAGCAGGTTAATACCAATGCTAAATAGTTTGGGTGTTGTTTAGAAAATAGGTTGGGGCTCTATGAATATATCAAGGAAAATAAAGTTAGATTTGGTTAAGGTCTAGTGGATGAATATAGCTTGTTATTTTGTCACATAGTGACCATCAACAGTCAAGGTGACCATCGATGGTCGAGGTGACTGTTGATGGTCAAGGTGACTATTAGCGGTCAGGGTGATCATCATTGGTCATTGTGCGTTTGGATAGCTTATTGGTTTTAGACATAATAGGTTATGGGTTGTTAACAAAAAGGTTATGTGGGTTGTTATAGGTTGGTTAATAGTCATGAGGGCAAGAGGGAGCCTCATAGGTATCAAAGGTAAAGGTTTGGTACTTAGGTGGCTAATAATTGTAAAAGGGCATTTTGGTGGAAGAGGTAATGTATGGAGTTGTAAAACTATTGAAATTAAGTAACTAAAACTTAAAAAAAGAAAAAATATAATTAGCTTATGGTTGATAGTTAATGGCTTGAAGGAATCTTGGAGTTGGGAAGATTTTTGATATCCTGCACTTACATCCTTTTTCTTCTTCCCTATGATGCCCCTAAATTTTTTGATAATGATTACTCTAATAGTTGCTCATCTTTTTCACCTCCTCCTCTTCTCTTTATATATAAGGAAGGGAGAGGTGGAAGTGTAGGTTTAAGAGGGGCTCAACACCACATTCTAATTTTAGTCTTAACATGCATAACTCATGAATATCTAAGAATAAAAAGTAAAATTGGAGTTGTTGTGGGAGTTTAGTGTTTAGGTAGTGAAAACCTAACTATTAACAGTCAAGGTGATCATTGATGGTCAAGGTGACTATCGAAGATTGAGAGTGAAGGTTACATTTGGGTTAAAAGGTGGGTTTAGCCAATAGGTCAAGCTAATTAGAGTTACGTCTGGTTGTCATTTGAAAGGTCAAGGTTGGGCCCAAGGGGGTCTTGAGGTGGTCTAGGGGAGTTGCAATATTTGGAACCATCGTGTGTGGGTTTTTGGTGTCTACACATGGTATAGACTATATTTCTAATTTTATGCTCAATTGATGTTATTACTTATATAAAGTAGATAAGACTTTTCTTATCTGTTATGTATGTCCCTCAACATATTCATGTTCATTGCATGAATGACCCTTATCCCTTATGTATTATTATCACATATTCATGTCTATTGTGTCTATAGCCCTTGGCCTTGTTTCAATGTGGAACATTTTTATGTTCTTTGTGTGTTATCCCTTGGCACTTTGAGTGACATTTCTCTTGTTGTATTTATGTGCTTATTGGTCTTGTTAAATTTGATTAGTGCCATGATCCATATTATGCATTAACAATTACATAGATTTATTCTATTACAAATACTACTGAGAGTTTATTTGATACATTTTTCTAGATTTGACACTTTAGGTCTTACCTTACATGTACCATAAATCATTAAATGACACATATCTCACTATCAACCATCACCATGGAACTAGACCCCACTTTCATTGACCAATATATACATGCCCATAGGGATGAGATCCTCTTGAAGTTCATTATGCTGGGTATACCACTTCCTGAGGGTATCAATCCCCTTCCACTCATTTCACCTCCTATATAATCCCTTTCATGACAATCCCATACCAATCCTCCATCCACTAGCCATAAGCCATCATCTATCCATTCCCATATTAGCAAATGGAATCCAATCTTATCCACCTTGTACCATCACCCAATTATATCCACAACCATCTGATCATAAGTCCAATGCTTCCACATCTAAGCCACAACATGAAGTGGGTCCTTATATTCCCCTTCCCATATCATTGGAAGCCCTATTAAGATAACTAGTAACTACAAACATGATGGTCTATCCACCCATCTAACATCTTGATCCCACTAAGCCAATGCCCTATTGGTATAAACATGACCAATATTGTCCATATCATCAAACTTTGGGGCATACCATTATTTGATGTCAACCTTTTCAAGATTTTTTCCAAGACCTCATTGACCATGGTGATATAGTAATAGAGGATGAACCAAATGAATATAAAACCTTGGGTGAAAAAAATAAGGAATGCCAAGATTCCCCTCCTAATCATGATCAAGATCCTCCCCTTCCAAGCCAAGGTCAAGATACAACTCCCATTTTTGATAAATCCTCTATCAAATCTAAGTCTATCTCCCATAATCCTATTCCTTCCATCTCTCATGAACCCTTTCATGACCATCTCCTTGAATCCATCATTCCCCCATCATCTCCCACTAACCCATCACATCAAATATCCCATGTTGAGAGGTTAATCATGAACAATGAATCTCCTATTAGCAGCATTATATCTTGTGCATTGGAGTCAGCATAGGTCTTATCTTTCATGGGATCATGTTCAACACCCATCTCTAAATTAGATTCCTCATCAGTAATGTCATCTCTCATTGATGCTAATAATGCTTATCTTTTAAGGGATATATATAATCTAGATACCACTGATTCATTACTAGGCATGTCTTTTTATTCCATTTTAGATGATGACATCATAAATGATTTCTTGCAAGTTTTATCTATTGAAGATTATCAGAATGAGTCTGATCCTCTTTTTCATGCATCTACTATAGCTCATCTTAGCGATCCTTTTGCTGATCTTGAGGAGATTTTCTTTGATGTCAAAATTAGGTCTCTTAGGAATACTTATGAAGTCTATGTTGCCCCATCACCACTCATTTACCTCATCATTCCCTCACCACCATATTCATCCATAATGGTCCCTTTTCTCCTCATCAATGATCATTTAATCACTTCCCTCCATAAGGATGAATAGGAGCATACATCATTGGACCCTTCCTTTAGTAGTATAATGTGTGTTACCAATCTAAAGGTCCAAGAAAATATTCTAAGAATCAGTCCTAATTATCAATTCATATTTGATCATATCACTCAAATTAAATAAATATCAAAACATCAACCTAATTCAATAACATCTCTCCCTATTGAAACCCATAAACTAGCACTAGGGACCCATCAAAATCAAAATAATCAATCAATATTCCTTGGTGAAGCCCAAAATCAAGCACTAGGGGCTAATCAAAATCAAATCCAATCAAATTCTCAAAATCATATGGTTGATAATCCATCAAATAATTAGATCAAAATTGAACCATAAAGTCAAAGTATCTTGGATCTCCTACAGTCTTTTATAACTTAGCACCAATCAAATGAAGAATGTCCAATCCCTCCAATGATGTATGTAACTGCTAGTCTTAATCCTCCATCACCCATCACACTATTATATCTCAATAATATCATCTATTTAAGTACCATACATAAAAATAAAGTTCTAATATAATCCATACCTTACATCACCCTCCTAGGTAGCATTGTCTCTCCTAGGGGCAACGATGATACCTGGTCTAGATATCTGGAGGGGTCACCATCAAGAATCACTAAAGGCCATAAGGACATCCAAGCATATAGAATCCATAATAGAATATGTGTTGGCTAGATTATCCAAAAAATTCCCATGCCTTGCATCTCACCCATCATCTAATAAATTGAGATGCCATCCATTAAAAAGAAAATATGTCAAATGGTGAAAACTAGTCTTCTGGCACCTTGGGCAAGTACCATGATTAAATACAATTTTTGGTGTCATGGTAAAATAATATATTTTTCACATTTTTCCTCTCGACTTTGGTAAAATCCATCCATTTCATATTCTCTCCATCCTTCCCACTTGTCACATCCCTCATCCACGTTGTCTATATCACCCCTCATCTTATCCCTTGTCCCAGTATCCATTGGTCCATCATCCACCATCATACCATGCATTATGTCTCTTCTACCCTTCTATATTGACCTTTGTAATGAAGAAAAAGGTGTCATGATAAATTTCCCAAACCATCTTGGTGTATCCTCTAATGGACAGTTGAGCAAATAACCATCTAGTTCCTTCACGATGTGGTCATTGGCTATCCCTAGTCCATTCATCCTTGGTCCCCATTATCATCATCCTTTATCATCCCATACATCATCCCTCCATCCTTGTCTAAGTTTCTAGGCTTGGTATTTACTTTACTAGTAACCCCATTTATACAATTTATATACATATACCCCAAAAAAGCACTAAATTTTGAAAAATGTCAAAAAACCTAAAAATCATAAAAATTTAAGAAATTTAGCAATAGTCCACGATGTTTTATCTTACGCACAATCCCCTAGTCATATCCATGTCCACCCATCTCATATTTTCCCATCTTTTGGATACCACATTTCATCTTGAGACCAAATAGGAGTGGTCTCCCATCTATCTCTTCATCTCTTTATCATCTTTGGCATAGGCATTATTGGCATACACCACTTTGTCAAGAATTTAATATGGCACCCATCACTTCCTATCAAGGCATTTTTATATTTCAAACCCAACCAATTAACCTTTGCCATTATGGAATTTACTTTATTCCATCATTGTCCTTATCATTTCTTCATGTCTAACACCCATCCAATCACTTTTCCTATCATGAAAGGTATATGATCTCATCATCATCTCCTAGTCTCCTTGTTAGATTGGATCTTTGTAGGGCCTTGTCTATTGGTAATCCCTGGTCATCACTTTTATGAATCACCTTCCTAGGCCATTTTTTGATTTGGTTTCAAGATTAAATCAATATTTAAAGACCTTATCAAACCCTATCATGTCATCCATCCTTCCATCTTAAACTAGGGGCAACACCTTCATCTTCATCCTAATCATCATCATCCTATCCAAATCCAAGTCTATACTCTATCCCCATCACATCATGATTATCCTAATCCAACCCCTCATCTAATCACTCATCCTATTATTAGGCAAGACATTGGGACACTGCATGTATATACTTGTATGTTTTGCCTATTTTTTGTTTGTCTTCTTTGTATGATTATATATATCTTGATTTTTTTATGTATTGATTACATCGTGTCTCTCTTTAACTATTGTGAAATGAAAGAAAATGTTAGTGGAAACTAAAAATGCCCTTGAGGATGTAGAGTTTGCTACTTTCCCATGCACTTTGGCACAATGTCCTTTTGCTCTTGTTAATATCATGGGGCATCTTGTCAAGCACTATATTTTTGGATTACTTAGACTACAATGATAATTATGAAATTGTGATGGCTTGATCACCAATATCCTCATCATTCCTCTAATCATCCCATCACCCCTAATCTAATTCTCTCAATCCATCCAACCAACATTCAATCTTTCATCATCTACATCATATCCTTCAATCACTAACAAGCCTAATCATCCTTATCATAACCATTTTATAAACACTAATCATCATCATCATCATTATCCTCTATCCTCTTGTCAAAACTACATTGGCCTGAGGTCTTGTCAAACTATGTAGGCAGCACTTGATCACTATTTTGTACCCAAGTATAGCTCAACCACTATCCTTATCATCCATCATCATCCCTCTATCTTTTATTCACTCGATCATATTGATTCTTCTCTATCATCACCTACATCATCTCTATTGATTTATCTTTGAGATACATCCATCCTTAATATAATCAAATCATTAATCTCATCTTAGCCTAACTCTCTCCTTTGCATGTAGTCTTACTTAGGATACATCCAAAGCTTACAAGCCTTTAATCCTATAATCATTATATTATGGTTTATTCTCCCTTGGGATGTGTCTACAACTATAACACACATCATATTTTCTCCTTGTGAATGTGTCATTGCCAATGTAATCAACAATCTATATCTCATTGCTCAAGTAAACCTCCATTTTATTCTTCATCTATCCCACATCTAGCATCCCATCCCCTCATCTATCCATCTCATCCCACCCATAATTTATTATTTTGAGTGGCCATCCAGTACATTCTTCCTTGCATATCCCCTTGAGGGGGAATCTTATCCACTAACATCATCTAATAACAATTCATCTATGACATGGTTTTTCTTACAAATACCATTACTCCTTCCACTTCTTCCACTCGTAATGCCTTTTCAAATAGGGGGAAAATATATACACCTAAAATCCCTCACTTCATTATAGTCAACTAATATTCCTATTAGTCGACACTAATGCCACTTAACCTATTTTATCCCACTAATTTATCCCATTCATATTCCATTAATTTAATATCCCCTTCCATTAATCTATATTTACTAACATTATTCATCCCATCTCTTTATTAATTTTCCCTAATCTCCCATTATCCTAATCTAATCCTTTTTATCAATGATATGGTAATTTTTAATTCCCATAACCCCACCTAACCACCTACTAGCTTACCCCCTAGGTATTCCTACATCCCTAAGAATTGTAATCCTTATTTATCTCTTAATAAACCCCATTATCTACTAACTTTCTCCCTAATCCCATTATCCATTTTTAAATTCAAAAATATTCTAACTACCCACCCACCATCCTACACTAGCCTTCCATAAACCCCTAAAACCTATGGGGAGATTTCTAGAATTGGAGGATTCTATAAATCTCTCCAATTTATCCCCTTTCCCTCTATAATTTTCCTATTCTATAGATTTCCATGGAATTAAAAATTCCATGGAAATTCCTCAACCATTTATCTTATTCTCTAAAATTCAAATCTAAGCCCTTGAGCCTCCCTTCATTTATCTATTTAACCAACCTCTCCCTCCACCCCCAAACAGTGAAGAAGAATGATAGGGAAACCATACCAAAATAATTCTAGAAATCCTATTACATATCTATAATTAAGTCATCAAGCATCCATCAACAATCCAAAATCAAGCTATCAGTTTGTCAATCTAAGTCTAAATCATTTACTTACAAATCCTAAAAGGAGGTAACATAAGGCAAGGGAATTTGGTAGACCTACTGTCATTCTAATTTGCTTTATAAATCCATCCTATTAAATAGTTTGTGTTTTGAGTTTGGATTGATCTTGTTTAAATTCATAGTGAGCTCAAAATCTTGCTACATTGCATCAGTAATAGCACCCAAGTGACCATCAAGGGAAAAAAAGGCAAGAGGTTTCGGTCAATTCTATAATGGGTCACCGGCCTATAGCCTCACTTGTGTAGTCATTAGATGGTGTGGACATTGGGTTACACACCCATCAATTTAATAATCATAGGTTGTGGCTTGCTTGTTTGGGTGTGTGTTGTGTTAGACCTATGTTATTTATGAGCTGAGTCAACTTTTTACCTATCTAAGCCTATCTAGGTCCTTTGTACATATCATCTTGTATATTTTATCCTCATCATTCTATCATCTTGTGCATATCTCTCTCATTATCATTTTTGTGTACATTATAAATCATCATCCTCATCATTATCCTCATCTTACATCACATACATCTCATCTTGTACATCCTAGTCATCATTGTATATAGTCTCTTTGTCATAATCACTCATCCTTAGCCATTTACATCTTGCATCCTTATCCCAAATCCACATCATCACCCACTTACCATATTCACCCCATCCTTTCCTAGTCTCACCATATCCTATTATACTTGGTCATCACCCCATTATCATCTACATCCTTGCCTAATCACTATCTTATCCATCCCTTCCTAATATAAACATATCTACCCACCACCCACATCCACTCATACATATTAATCACCATTTTATATCCATTATCTAAACCTATCGTCTTCATCATAATCTTAGTTTAACCATATCCCCCTATCATTGATCATCCTACTCATCATTATTATATATCCTAATATCATCCCCTTGTACATAATTTATTATCTTGTAAATTTTACTAGACTCCCATAGTAGTCACATTTGTCCATCATCCTATTCATACCTTATCATAAGACCATCTCATCCATAGTCACTCACACATCACTTTGACCTTTCCTTATTCATCAATCACACAAGTCTTAATCATTCCCATATCATTTTATTGACATCACCCCCTTACATATTTGATCATAACCCATCACCTAGCCTTGTCCCATCTTATGTTACCATCCACATTCTATCCTAATTCCACCTCATCCATAGTCTTAATCATCCCCATACTATCTTGTCTCATTATCCCATCACCTTGTATATCCTTATTTTACCTTCCTGTACATAATTTATTTTCTTGTACATCCTACTAGTCCTCTCCCATCCTAGTCCCACCTATCATTCATCTTTCCATCCATCACCTATCATAATCACATTTTATCTCACCATTCACATTCTATCCTAATTCTACCTCATCCATAGTCTTAAATCATCTCCATACCATCTTGTCTCATTATTTGATCACCTTGTGTATCCTTGTTTTTACCTTTATTAAACATAATTCACTCTTTTTTACATCATTTTAATCATGTTTCATCACTAGATCCATACATCATTAGTCATCCCCTAATCATACCTCATCATCTATGTCTTATCTTAAATCCATACCTAATCACTTGTCTTGACCTTATCTTCATCAACCATCTAGTCATCACCTCATCTTATCCTAGTTGGCTTCTAAGTCACATGTGAGTCTAATCCATCCACCTTTCATTACCCCTTTATCATTTAATCATCACACTTATCCTTATTACATTGTCCTAATCATCTTCATCACCTAATCCTACCCCATCCTACCTTGAGAAAAATTAGTCTTAGGCCTTGAGCTAATCCTATCATCCTAATCCCCCTATCATCCTATCATCTTATCATCCTAATCCACTTGGTCAAATATCATATCATAATCAATAGCTTGTTAACATCTTATCACCTTATCAATCTCAATCTAGCAAAACCATCAATCATCCTTAGTCCAATAATCATGCCTTATTCATAATTATCACCCATCATATCATCCTTTTATTAGTTTGAATCCAAGCACCCATCACATTCCTAATCCTTTTGCTAGCTTGACAACTAGACATTATTGATAAGTTGTTAGCACCTATTACACTATCAATCTAACTTTTGATCATAGTCCTTAATCCATTATCCTATCTCATCTCCATCATTACCTATCCTAATAGCTCGGTCCTTTTGATTTGTTTTTGTCTAAGAACCTTATCCAACGTACCTCATCCATCATCTATCAACCATCACCATATAACTAGACCCCACTTTAATTGACTAATGCATACATGCCCATAAGGATGATATCCTCTTAAAGTTCATTATGATGGGTGTACCACTTCCTTAGGGTATTGATCCCTTTCACTCATTTCACCTCCCTTTTAAGCCCTATCATGTGAATCTCATACCAATCCTCCATCTACTAGCCATAAACCATCATCTATCCATTCTCATATTAGCAAATGGAATCCAATCTTGGCCACCTCAAACCTTCCACCCAATTATATCCATAACCATCTAATCATAAGTCCAATGCTTCCATGTCTAAGCAATAATGTGAAGTGGGTCCTTATACTCCCCTTCCCATATCACTGAAAGCCCAATTTAGACAACTAGTCACTGCAAACATGATGGTCTATTCACCCATCTGACATCTTGATCCCACTAAGACAATGCCCTCTTGGTATAAAGATAACTAATATTATGTATATCATCTAAATTTGGGGCATACCATTAATCAATGTCAACCTTTTCAATATTTTATCCAAGACCTCATTGACCATGGTGATATAGTAATAGAGGATAAACTAAATGAATCTAAAACCCTAGGTGAACAAAACAAGGAATGCTAATATTCTCTTCCTAATCATGATCAAGATCCTCCCCTTCCAACCCAAGGTCAATATATCACTCCCATTTCTGATAAATCCTCTATCAAAGCTGATTTTATCTCCCATAATCCTGGTCCTTCCATCTCTCATGAACCCTTCCATGACCCTCTCCTAGAATCCATCATTCCTCCATCATTTCCCTCTCACCCATCACATCAAATACCCAATGTTGAGAGGTTAATCATAAATAATGAATCTCTTATTAGAAACATTATATATTGTGCATTGGAGTCAACTTCAAAGTCAGCATAGGTCTTATCTTTCATGGGATCATGTTCAACACCTATGTTTAAATTATATTCTTCATCAATAATGTCATCTCTCATTGATGCTAATAATTCTTATCTTTTATAAGATACATATAATCCAGATACCTCTTATTTATTACAATGAATATCTTTTGATTTCATTCTAGATGATGACATCATAAATGATTACTTATAAGTTTTATATATCTAATATTACTAGAATGAGTTTGATCCTCCTTTGGACGCATCTTCTATAGCTAATCCTAGTGATCCTTTTCCTGATCTTGAGGAGATTTTCTCTGATGTTGAAACTGGGTCTCCTACAAACCCTTATGAAGACTATGTTGCCCCATCACCACTCATTGACCTCATCATTCCCTCACCACCATCTTCATCCATCATGGACCCTTTTCTCCTCATTAATGATCATTTAATCACTTCCCTCCATAAGGATGAATAGGAGCATGCATCTTTGGACCCTTCCTTGAGTAGTATAATGTGTGCCACCATCCAAAGGTCCAAGAAAATATTCCAAAAGTCAATCATAATAATCAAGTCATCTTTTATCCTATCACTCAAAGTCAATAAAAATCAAATCATCAGACTACTTCAAAATCATCTCTCCCTAGTGAAGCCCATAAATTGGCACTAAGGACCCATCAAAGTAAAAATAATCAATCAATCTTCCTATGTGAAGCCCAAAATTAGACACTAGGGGCTATTCAAAATCAAATCCAATCAAATGTTCAAAATCATATGGCTAGTAATCCATCAAATAATGAGATCAAAAATGAACCACAAAGTTAAAGTATCTTGGATCTCCTACAATCATTTATCACTTGGCACCAATCAAATGAAGAATGTTTGATCCCTCTAATGATGTATGTGACTACTACTCCTAATCCTGAATCACCCATCACACCATAGTATCTTGATCCTATCATCCATTCAAGTCCCATACATCAAAATCAATCTTTAATAGAATCCATACCTCACATCACCCTTCCAGGCAGCATTATCTCTCTTTAGAGAAATGATGATACCTAGTCTATATATCTAGAGGGGTCACCATCAAGAATCACTAAAGGCCACCTAGACATCCAAGCATCTAGCATCCATAAAAAAATAGGTGTTGGCTAAATTATCCATCAAATTCCAATTCTTGGTTGCTAGGCTTGGTATTCCATTTGATAGTAACCCCATTTGTACACTATATATACATATACCCCAAGAAAAACACTAAAAATTAAAAAATGTTAAAAAACCTAAAAATCATAAATTTTTAAAAATATAGCAATAGTCCATGATGTTTTTTCTTACACACAATCCCCTAGTCACATCCATCTCCATCCATCTCATATTGTCCCATCTTTTGGATACCACATTTTGTCTTGAGACCAAATTAGAGTGGTCACCCATCTCTCCATATTTTTATCATCCTTGGCCTGGGCATTATTGGCACTCACCACTTTGTCAAGAATTTAATCTAGCACCCATCACTTCCCATCAAGGCCTTTTCATATCTAGAACCCATCTAATTAACCTTTGCCATCATGGAAGGTACTTGATCCCATCATTATCCTTATCATTACCTCTTCATGTTTAGCACCCATCCAATCACTTTTTATAACATGCAATGTATTTGATCCCATCATCATCTCCTAGTATCCTCGTTACATTGGATCCTTGTAGGGCCTTATTTTTTGGTAATCCTTGGTCATCACTTTTCTAAATCACCTTCCTTATCCATTTTTCAATTTGGTTTCAAGATTAAATCAATATTCAAAGACTTTATCACACCACATCATGTCATCCATTCTTCCATCTTAAACTAGGGGCAACACCTTCATCTTCACCCTAACCATCATCATAATCCTATCAAAATCCAAGTCTATCCTCCATCCCCATCACATCATGATTATCCTAATCCAACCCATCATCCAATCACTCATCCAATTCTAGAGATTTTCATGGAATTAAAAATTCCATGGAAATTCCTCAACCATTGATCTTATTCTTCCAAATTCAAATCTAAGCCCTTGATCTTCCCTCCATTTATCTATTTAACCAACCTCTCCTCTACCCTTAAACAATGAGGAAAATGATAGGGAAACCATGCCAAAATAATTCTAGAAATCCTATTGCATATCTATAATCAAGTCATCAAGCATCCATAAACAATCCAAAATCAAGCTATCACTTTATCAATATGAGTCTAAATAATTTACTTGCAAATCATAAAAGGAGGTAACATAAGGCAAGGGAATTTGATAAGCTTATTGTTATTTTGACTTGCTTTATAAATCCTTCCTATTAAATATTTTGTTTTTTGACTTTTAAATTATCTTGCTTAAATTCATATTGAGCTAAAAATCTTACGACATTACATCAGTAACAGTGCCCAAGTGACCATCAAGTGTAAGCAAGGTTGAGAGGGTTCGGTTGATTCCATAATAGGTCACTAGCCTATAGCCTCACTTGTGTAGCCATTAGATGGTGTGGACATCAGCTTACATACCCATCATTTTACTAATCATAGGTTATAGCTTGCTTGTTTGAGTGTGTGTTGTGTTAGACCCATGTTGTTTATGAGTTGAGTCAGCCTTTTACCAATCTAAGCCTATCTAGGTCTTTTGTACATATCATCTTGTTTATTTTATCCTCATCATTCTATCATCTTGTGCATATCTCTCTCATTATCCTCTTTGTTTATGTCTAAATCATCATCCTTGATATTATCCTCATCTTACATCACCTAGATCTCATTTATACATCCTAATCATCATTGTATATAGTCTCTTTATATACCTTTCTCTTTGTCATAACCACTCATCCTTAACCATTTACATCTTACATCATTATCCCAAATCCACATCATCACCCACTTACCATAGTCACCCTATCTTTTCCTAGTCTCACCATTTCCCATTCTCCTTGGTCATCACTCCTTTATCTTCTACATCCTTTCCTAATCACTATCTTGCCCATCCCCTCATAATTTAACCATATTTACCCACCACTGTAGCCACTCACATGTCTTAATCATCATTTTATATCCATTATCTAATCCTATCATCTCCATCATAATCTTAGTCTAACCATATCCCCCTATCATTGATCATCCTAATCATTATTATACTATATCATAATCTCATCCTCTTGTACATAATTTATTCTCTTATAAATTTTACTAGACTCCCATAGTAGTCACACTCATCCATCACCCTAGTCACACCTTGTCATAAGTCTACCTCATCCATATTCAATCACACATCACTTTGACCTTGCCTTATTCATCAATCACACTAGTCTTAATCATTCCCATATCATTTTATTGACATCACCCCCTTACATATTTGATCATAACCCATCACCTATTCTAATCCCATCTTGTGTTATCATCCACATTTCATCCTAATTCCACCTAATCCATAGCCCTAATCACCCTCATACCATCTTGTCTCATCATCCCATCACCTTTTATATCCTTGTTTTACCTTTGTGTACATAATGTATTTTCTTGTACATCATAATAGTCATATCCCATCCTAGTCCCACTTATCATTAATCTTTCCATCCATCACCTATCCTAATCACATTTTATCTCACCATCCACATTCTATCCTAAGTCCACCACATCCATAGTCCTAAATCATCTCCATACCATCTTGTCTCATTATCCCATCACCTTGTATATCCTTATATTTACCTTTCTTAAACATAATTCACTCTTTTGTTCATCCTTATAATCATGTCTTATCACTAGATCCATACATCATTATTCATCCCCTAATCACATCCTAATCATACCTCATCATCCACATCTTATCTTAAATCCATACTCGATCACTTATCTTGACCTTATCATCATCAACCATCTAATCATCACCTCATCTTAACCTGGTTGGCTTCTAGGTCACATATGATTCTAAGCCATCCACATTTTATTACCCCTTTATCATTTAATCATCACACTTGTCTTTATTCCATTGTCCTAATCACCTTCATCACCTAATCCTACCCCATCCTACCTTGAGCAAAATTAGTCTTAGGCCTTGACCTAATCCTATCATTCCAATCCCCCTATCATCCTAATCCACTTGGTAAAATCTCATATCAAAATCAATAGCTTGTTAGCATCTTGTCAATCTCAATTTAATAAACCCATCAATCATCCCTAGTCTAATCATCTTGCCTTATTCATAATTAGCATCCATCATATCATCCTCTTGATAGTTTAAATCTAAGCACCCATCACATTCCCAATCCTCTTTTTATCTTGACATCTAGATATGGTTGATAATTTTTTAGCACCTATTGCACTATTAGTCTAACATTTGATCATAGTCCTTAATCCATTAGCCTATCTCATCTCCATCATTACCTATCCTACTAGCTCAGTCTTTTTGATCTATTTTTGTTCAAGAACCTTATCCAATCCTTATCCTACCTACCTCAGCCATCATCTATCAACCATCACCATTGAACTCGACCCTAATTTCATTGACCAATACATACATGCCCATAAGGATGAGATCCTCTTGAAGTTAATTATGATGGGTATACCACTTTTTGAGGGTATTGATCCCCTTTCACTCATTTCAACTCATATTCAAGCCTTGTCATGTGAATCCTATACAAATCCTCCATCTACTAGCCATAAACCATCATCTATCCATTCCCATATTATCAAAAGGAATCCAATTATCCGCCTCAAATCCATCCACCTAGTTATATCCATAACCATCTAATCATAAGTCCAATGCTTCCATGTCTAAGCCACAATGTGAATCAGGTCCTTATACTCCCCTTTCCATATCATTGGAAGCCCTATTCAAACAACTAGTCACTAAAAAAATGATGGTATATCCACCCATTTGACATCTTGATCCCGCTAAGCAAATGTCCTCTTGTTATAAAGATGACCAATATTGTGTATATCACTAAACTTGGGGACATACCATTAATCAATGTCAACCTTTTCAAGATTTTTTCCAAGACCTCATTGACTATGGTGATATATTAATAGAGGATGAACCAAATGAATCTAAAACCTTAGGTGAATAAAACAAGGAATGCCAAGATTCCCATCCCAATCATGATCAATATCCTCCACTTCTAAGCTAAGGTCAATATACCATTCCCATTTTTGATAAATTCTCTATCAAAGCCAAGTCTATATCCCATAATCCTATTCCTTCCATCTCTCATAAATCCTTCTATGGCCCTCTCTTTGAATCCATAATTCCTCCATCATCTCCCTCTCACCCATTGCAGCAAATACCCCATGTTGAGAGGTTAATCATAGACAATGATTCTCCTATTAGTAGCATTATATTTTGTGCATTGGATGTAGCTTCAAATTCATCACAAGTCTTATATTCCATGGGATCATTTTCAAAAACTATGTCTAAATCAATTTCCTCATCATCATTGTCATCTTGCATTGATGCTAATAATGCCTATCTTTTAAAGGATACATATAATCCAGATACCTTCGATTCATTATTAATCATATATTTCGATTCCATTCTAGATTATGACATCATAAATGAGTTATTAAAAGTTATATCTATAAAATATTATCAAAATGAGTCTAATCCTCCTTTGGATGCATCTACTACAGCTAGTTGTAGTGTTCTTTTTGTTGATCTTGAGGAGATTTTCTTTGATGTCAAAATTGGGTCTCCTAGGAACCCCTATGAAGATTGTGCATCCTCATCACCACTCATTGACCTCATCACTCCCTCACCACCATATTTATCCATCATGGACCCTTTTCTCCCCATAAATGATCATTTAATCACTTCCCTCCATAAGGATGAATAGGAGCATGCATCGTTGGACCCTTGAGTAGTATAATGTGTTCCACCAATCCAAAGGTCCAAGAAAATATTCCAAAATTCAATCATAATAATCAAGTAATATTTTATCCTATCATTAAAAGTCAATAAAAATAAAATCATTAGCCTACTTCAATAGCATCTCTCCCTAGTGAATCCCATAAACTAGAACTAGGGACCCATCGAAGTCAAAATAATCGGTCATTTTTCCTTGATGAAGCCCAAAATCAGGCACCAAGGGCTAGTAAAAATCAAATCTAGTCAAATGATAAAAATAATATGGCTAATAATAAATCAAATAATGAAATAAAAAATGAACCACAAAGTCAAAGCATCTTGGATATCCTACATTCTTTTATCACTTGGCACCACTCAAATGAAGAATGTCTAATCCCTCCAATGATGTATGTGACTACTAGTCCTAATCCTCAATCACCCATCAGACCATCATATCTCAATCTTATCATCCATTCAAGTCCCATACATTAAAATCAAGTTCTAATATAATCCATACCTCACATCACCCTCCCAAGTAGCTTTGTCTCTCTTAGGGGCAATGACAATACGTGGTCTAGATATCTAGAGGGGTCACCATCAAGAATCACTAAATGCCACCAAGACATCCAAGCATCTAAAATCCATAATAGAATAGGTGTTGGATAAATAATCCATCGAATTTCCATGCCTTGAATCTTACCCATCATCTAATAAATTGAGATGCCATCCATAAAAAAAGCATCCATCCAATAGTGAAAACCAATCTTTAGGTGCCTTGGGAAAGTACCATGATGAAAACCAATTTTTGGCATCATGGTAAAATAATATATTACCTACATTATTCCTCAACACTTGGGGTAAAATCCATCTATTTCATATCCACTCCATTCTTCCAACCTATCACATCCTTCATCCACCTTGTATGTATCACCCCTTATCTTATCCCTTATTCCATTGTCCATTGGTCCATCATACCATGCATTATGTCTCTTCTTCCCTCCCATTTTTTAAGCATGGGATATACTGAGAGGGGGGTGAATCAGTATATCATATATATTATAAAACATTCCTTTAGCCAAATTTCACTTAATCAAACATTCAAGATATGCAATAAAACTCAAACAATAAACACCACACAAGATAAAAAGAGACACCAGATATAACGTGGAAACCCAATACGGAAAAAACCATGGAGAACAATCTCAAGTATATGAATGAGCACAAACTCAAAAAATATTCACAATCCAAGCTTGTAGGAGCACCATACCCCTTTGCCGAGCACCAACCTAGCTACTATTCATGAGCACCAACCCACAGGAGCACCAACCCCTTTGTTGAGCACCAACCCAGCAACAATTCATGAGCACTAACCCATAAGAGCACCAACCCCTTTGCTGAGCACCAACCCAGCTACAATTCGTGAGCACCAACCCACAGGAGTACCAACCCCTTTGTGTATACCACACACCTATCTCTCAATGTTGCTATCTCAACAAATGATAGATCAATACAACATCTCTTTCCTATCTCTCACCTTTGCTCTTCTAAGCTAGATATAACAAATACAAATCATATTCATCTCTCACAATTGCTCTTCTAAGCTAGATATTACAATATCAAATCAATTTCTATCTCTCATATTACAAATGGCTTCTCAAGACTTTATTTATATCTTTCCAAATGACCTTTGGCCTTCTCCCTTTGTGACCCTTCAATCCTCAGGGAAAATGGCACCAATCTTGGATGAACCTTCATATTCAAGCCTTTGAAAAGTCATGTGGTGACCCTTCATGACCAAAAACGTATTTCCCACTTTTGTCCTTATCTTTGGTGACTTTTCATATTTCTCAAAGTGTCCCTTCATGAGAAATTGTGCCCTTACTCTTTTGTCTTCACTTGGTGACTCTTGGTATTCTCTAAGATGACTCTTTATGGGAAAATGCATCCCATCCTTCTTTTGTCTTTACCCCGTGGCTCTTCAACTTCTCCATGGGCCTTTCTTTTGTCTCATATGCAACCAAAATATATTCATTAATATTAAATAAATTTTAACTCATATTAGCCAAGAGATATTTATTACAAACAACATTAAATGCAATGGGCACTTTATAACCAATAATTCTAAACCTTTGACATCAATGACAATATTTCCGACAATCTCCCCTTTTGTCATTGATGGCAACCTCAATCCTGAAATTGCCACATCCTGTCACCTGCACATATTGTCATCTAAAAACATACAGTAACTCCCCCTTACTATAGCAACCTGTACCTATTCCCTGTACCTATTTTTTGCACCTGTACCTATACCTTTTATTCTCCCCCTTTGACATCAATGGCAAAGGGCCTACCTAGAGCTAACACCTAGCTCCCCCTTAACTGATGCTGAATATCAATGGTAGGAAGTAATAGAAATTACTCCCAACTCCTCTCACTAATCTTTGAATGTATCCTTTGATTGTGCCTTTGAGAAGATATCTGACAATACATACACATTGTTCCCTATCCTTTGAGCATCTAAAATCAACTCATTTGATCTTTTCTTCTAATCTCACAACCTTTTGCATGAAACTTTAATGTATACCCCTGATCACATATTTGACTAACACTCAATAGATTATGATTAATACCTTTTTCATACAAAACATTCTTAGTCTTGGTTCTATCATAATCCAAACTCAAAGTACCTTTTCTAGCTATCCTGGCAGTGGTTTTATCTCTAAATCTCACTGTGCCACCATTGATCTACTTTACTCTTATCTCCTGTCACATGCCTCAAACATCCGCTATCAATGAACCATGGCTGATCTTTATTTCTTACAAGCAAAGTTGTTGCACCAACATAGAATCTTTAGGTTGTTTCTTCTGCCATGAACATGTCTGAACCTTCTTCCTGATGAATGGAACTTTGAAACTCTGATCCTTCTTCATTGAATATGCATGAGTATCCTTCTCCTTCTTTTTGAAACTATTAGCTCTTTTTCAATATTCTAATTTCTTGTGACCATAATCATTTGAAAGACTTTAAAACTTTTTAAACACTGCGTAGCCTCAAACCATAATACTAATGCAAAAATTTCTTCAAAAAGAATCTATCCCCTCAAAAGATATATAAATTAATCTGCCAACTCACCTTCTTGTCATGCAACATAGCCAAGACCCAAAATCATCCACCATGCTTCAATTTTTCTTAAAAGTGTCTCCCACACAAAAGGGTCCTAGAAACAAATCTCAGGAGATTCCCACATCTCCTCTGTTTCTTCCTTGATCTTCCTGTGTTTTTCTTTTAGAATCTGTTTAAGCATGTCTAGCCTTTTTGACTTACTAACCTTATCATTTATGATGTTTTTCATCTTCTCAACTTTTTCAACTATCTTATCTTGACAAAGCTCATGCTCAAATATAACAAGAGATTCTACACAATCCTTCCTATCTGATTCTTTATCTACTATATAAGGTAATTCATTTTCACTCTTAAACTCAACCTGATCAACCTTTACTATTTTAGGTCTCCAAACCTAAATTTATCTTTTCTCATATTTTCTAGGGGCTCTATATCCTTTGACATACCTTGAATATCTCTTTACTTCTCATGACAACAAAAGCAAACAATATTTCTCATACCTTTTTCTTGAATGTGACTGAGATCTCCCTTTGACTGATAGCTTCTCCTCATACAATCTCTTGCCCTATGACCAACATGATGACAAATAAAATAATGGCCATGAAAAGAATTTGAAAACATAAAAGCATTGGGCTGCCTGATCAGCTTCTTTGATTTGCCTTTTAAACCTGCATCTTTCTTTCCTTGGACTAATATTTCATGATCTTTCTCAACCTTGATTATAAGCTTCTCATGATTGTCCTTTAAAGAACCTAACTCGTCCTTCAACTGATTACACTCTTATTCTTTTGATGTTAAAATTGAATTTATAACCTCTAACTGATTCTTAAGATCCTGAATAAATATCTTATGTTTTTTTACTTCTATATCCAACTTAGAATCCAAGATACACACCTTTTCTTTAAGAGCCTCAACCACAAATTTCAACTCTTGATTCTCCTTCTTTAGATGCTTGGCCATCTTATGTTTTTCTTTGATCTATCTTCAAGTTGTTAAACCCTTTTTAAAGGAACCTCCTTTGATACCAATTATTAAGCACAGGATATACTAAGAGGGGGGTGAATCAGTATGTCATATATCTTGTAAAACTTTCCTTTAACCAAATTTAACTTAATCAAACATTCAAGATATGCAATAAAACTCAAACAATAAACACCACACAAGATAGAGAGAGACACCAAATATAACGTGGAAACCCAATGTGGGAAAAACCACAAAGAACAATCTCAAGTATATGAATGAGCACAAACCCAAACAATATTAGCAAGCCAAGCTTGTAGGAGCACCATACCCCTTTGCCGAGCACCAACCCAGCTACTATTCATGAGCACCAACCCACAGGAGCACCAACCCCTTTGCCAAGCACCAACCCACAGGAGCACCAACCCCTTTGCCAAGCACCAACCCAGCAAAAATTCATGAGCACCAACCCATAGGAGCACCAACCCCTTTGTGTATACCACACACCTATCTCTCAATGTTTCTATCTCAACAAATGATAGATCAATACAACATCTCTTTCCTATCTCTCACCTTTGTTATTCTAAGCCAGATATAACAAATACAAATCATATTCATCTCTCACAATTGCTCTTCTAAGCTAGATATTACAACATCAAATCAACCTCTATCTCTCATATTACAAATGGCTTCTCAAGCCTTTATTAATAGCTTTCCAAATGAACTTTGGCCTTCCCCCTTTGTGACCCTTCAATCCTGATGGAAAATGGCACCAATCTTGGATGACCCTTCATATTCAAGCCTTTGAAAAGTAATGTGTTGACCCTTCATGACCAAAAACATCCTTCCCACTTTTGTCCTTATCTTTGGTGACTTTTCATATTCCTCAAAGTGTCCTTTCATGAGAAATTGTGCCCTTACTCTTTTGTCTTCACTTAGTGACTCTTGGTATTCCCCAAGATGACTCTTCATGGGAAAATGCATCCCATCCTTCTTTTTTCTTTACCCCATGGCTCTTTGACTTCTCCATGGGCCCTTCTTTTGTCTCATATGCAACCAAAAATATATTCGTTAATATTAAATAAATATTAACTCAACAGTTGGTTCAATTCAGTTGGTTCAATGCTTCGGTTCACTCAGTTGGTTCATCGCCTTGGTTCAATGGTTGGTTCAAATCTTGGTTCAAAGCTTGGTTCAACGGTTGGTTCAAAGGAGCAGTTTAATGCAAAAGTTCAAGAGAGCCTCTCGAAGGACAAGAGCCCTTATGAAGGGCACTTGGTCAACAAAAGCACCCTTCGGAAGGGTCATTTTAAAGGAAGCCACAAAGGTAAATTATTTCAAATTTTTTTAAGGTAGTCAAAAAAGACTAAGGCATAATTCCTTTAGACTTTTTGTCCAAAGGAATTCCTTCAGATAAAAATTTCAAAGGAATTCGAAAAGGCTGCGGGAGGAAAGCCTGAAGGAGTTTCTCAAGGCCAAAGACAAAGAAATGTCTGCAGACTTTTTATCTATGAGAAATTGTTTGTGGACTTTTTGTTCATGGGAAAATGTTCACAAAAAAAATTCTGCAGGAAAAGGCTCCGCAAAAAAAGTCCACGGGAAAGCTCCGAAGGATGCTGAAGACAAAAGGCTGCCAAAGGACCCTGAAGTGCAGGTGCCCTTGTGGGGGACTCTCGACTGCCAAATTAAAGGACACTTCCCAAAGCTAAAGGGTCATCTCCCCTTCGAGAGGATGCAAAATAATAAAGCTGAAGAATGCCCAAGGGGTGACGCACCCAAAGACGTCAAAGTCAAGAATGGTGAACTAGCTGTTGGAAATTCAAACGTAGTGACAGGTGCATGAACGTCAATTTCAAGGTTTGTAAAATAGTCATTAATCCTTGTTGGTTTAAATCTATGGACTTGAATGCATTCAAAGGCTTTAAGGCCAAGATCAGCACGAAGTGACTAAGGAATAGAACATCAAATCGAATCAAGGACCCGATTCAATTAACCAAAAAAAGAGGAACAATGAAGAAGGATCAAACTGCCAGGTGGACATTGAAAGATGCAAACTTTCAATAGTGTGACTTGTTTCTCTACATTGAGAAAAGAAAATGGGTAGATGCCCCTAAATTCTAGCCTATATTCTTAACAAATTTCAATGCAACATGATGTGTTACTGTTCTTGAGTCCTTCTTAAAGAGGATATATAAGGAAATCTCTTTTATTGTAAATAGATATCTCTCTCTAACAATCAGAAACGAAACTCTACCCAAATTGAAAGGCATTACTAAGACTTTGAGCTCAGATTATTGATCATATTTTGTTATTGGAATAAGAAAGCAAGTGACTTTTCAGACTTTGTGTTGTGATATCTTTGTTGTTGGGGAAACTGTTCTTATGTCTTTTTTTCTTAATATATATTATGTTCCTTTAATTCAACAAGCAGAATTAGTGAAAGGGTCAGGAAGGTGTCCTAAAGTCAACTGTGGAGAGACTTTGTGCCCCCATAATTGCCTTTAGTGTGTTTTCTTTTTGTTTCTATGTAAAGGACCTTAGGATGACTTTGTGCCCTCATTGTCCTTCGTATCTTACTCTTGAGCAATTCAGGTGGAGACTTTGTGCTACATCTCAATTTGCTAGTTACTACGTCCTTAGTTACATTTTGCAATTACTACATAGAGTATTCTTGTGGTTTGATGAATAGTATTTATAAAAGAAGAGGAGTGCTTTCTATCATTTCCCTTGAGATTTCTCCTTTGATCCGCACGCATCATCTCTGAAAAAAGAGAGATGACTACTTTATCCTACCCTTGAGTATTATTTTCTATTTGTATATATATATATATATATATATATATATATATATATATATATGGAACCTACCCTTAATGAGAGGAGAGATTAGTCCCCTTTTGATGTGGTAAACCTACACATTTAGACAACCAATCTTCCTACTTTGGCTGATCAAACTTATTTTGTTTATCAATACGCTGATCGACAAAATATTCAACCAACAGTTTTTGGTGACTTCGCTGGAGATATACATAATTTTGTGTAATTTGGAACCTCAAGTTCTAGATTGAAACATCACCTATGTCTTACCCATTATCATTGTAACCCTTATCCATTATAGACTCTGGTGACTCCATTTCATGTCTTACCCATTATCCATTTATAGCCTTACCATCTTCCTCCACCTCCATTATTTTATCTGGTCTGCAAAACTAGAGCTGCTGGGAAAGAGTGTGCAGTTTGAAGCCTCAAGATTCAAGTTGAAGCTGAGCCAGTCCTTTTCCATTTTTGTTTTGTAATCTGGCCACTCTGTCTATATTTGTTACCTTTATTTTTCTTAATTAAATCATGGCAGTTTGAGGCCCCTGGGGTAACTCTTTTGGCCCACTCAACTTGACTCCACCTCTACATGAACTCCCACGTAGTTCAAGAAAGAATTTACCCAAAAAATTTAGTGATGGTATAGTTCACCCTGATGAACACATTGCAGCCTTCAACATAGCTTGTGGTGTGATAGGGGTAGAATTTGAAGACGTGGCAGTCAGGATTTTTATGGAGACACTACAAGGTGCTACTGCAGAATGGTTCTACCATCTACAAGGTGGATCAGTGATTGACTGGAATATACTCAAAGCCAAGTTCAAAGTAAGGTTTAAGCTCATAGAAGATGCACATGCCTTGCTGGCCCAACTCACTCAAATGAAAAAAGAACCTCATGAGCCTATGAGGGATTTTATAGCCAAATTGACAAACTGAGGAATAGGATTCCTGTAATTGCTCAACCTACAGCTAAGAATCTCAAATGCTTCTTTATTAATTCTCAGTTACCTAAAGTCAGTTTTCTTTCGAGACATGCTTGTCAAATAGATCTTGCTACAGCTCAACTTTTGGCTATTGAGTTAGAAGATGACCTTATCTTGGTAGGAAAGATAAAGAGAGACCCAAACAAAGGCAAACCCTCTCCATCTTTTGAATACTCACCCACAGTCACCACTAACCCAATGGTATAAAAGTTGGCAAATGAATTGCTAGCCTTGAAAAGGCAAATGGCACAAGGTATGTCTTCTACTCCTCTATATAAAGATATGCCAAGGAGGCCATTCCCTAATTAGCCATATCAAGGCAACGTTCCCAGAAGTCAAGGGCAACCCAATTGTCTTCCTCTCTCATAGAGGAACCTTGCCCTTAAAGCACCTCAACCAACTCAGTAGTTAGATATCTAGAAACAAAACATGTTTCTTATTTCCAACCTGAGTTCGAGCAAGAAAATGGCATTGATCTCTTTAGGGAGGATCTAGAAGAATTAGTTGGTGACTCCCACATTGGTTTATTGAATTTCCAAGATGAACCCAGAAGTGAAGGTGAAGCAGTCAAAAGATCATACGTAGTATTAACCAAGTCTGAGAATTAGTCAGCCCAGCAGGCTGACAAAGAGAAGATAGAGGAGTGACCCCAACTACCAATTTCAATTATTGAGCAGAGAACCCCTCTTCTTTTTCAGTCAAAGGACCCGATGATTGCCAAAGAAGTAAGTACATCGAACATCTCTGCACCTTCTACTTCAAATTCGTAAATCAGTCCTCTCCCTCCCAAAAACCAAAAGGATGAACTCTCATCCTCTCTTCCAAGTTCATCTTAGTCATTTGCCATGATTGATCATGTCAAGAATTCCAATATTTAGAGGACTGAGTTTGTATCCCTGCAAGCCCATCTTGAGCACTTAAACATTGGTCAAAAACTAAGTGTGGACCTATTTGAGGCAAAAATTGTGGTCACCCAAATGTCAGCCCCTACAACTCAAATTATTTTTGAGCCTTCAGGCAGGGGTAATTACTTCTTGACCACAGAGGATGCTCATGTCTTAGTTGATAAAAGTTATGTAGCAGACAATCCAAGAATTGATCCAAACAAGATGTCAAGAGAATTGGTAGAGTGCAGTACAAATCAAGAAGGATCTTCCATCTCCAATGAAGAGAAATCTGATAGAATATCAGCTTTTGATGATGCTTGGATCTTGGAATCTAATGGCAGCAATTCTTCCATAGCTGGATGCAGATCTTTCTTGCTTGGATTGAATACTGCTCAAGATGAAGAGATCAAACTCCTTCACACCAAAGGAGGTGCTGAGCTAATGGTTTGTCAGGGGTCTGATGCTGGCAATCAAAGCATGTGCTGGACTGGACCACCAGAACAACAAGCTATGGTGGTGGACCATATTGTTGTATTCCAAAGTCAGCAAAAGGAACTCTTCACAGGGAGAGCAAGGAGTTATGGCTTTCATTTTGAAGACCACGTCCTGCCATAAGGCAAGAAAAAGAAAAGACCAAGAGGAAGACATAGAAAATTGGTTTCTTGGTGGAGAGCTCCATTCACTCATCACCATTTTTGGGGGGAAAATAGTTTCTTGTTGGTTTACCAAGATGGCACACTATTTTCACTACCTCTTAGGAAGCAACATCTGAAACACTTCAACTCTTGAAGTATCATATTATTACATCTGTACATATGTATATTTGTATAGTTTTTAATTCTATTTTGTTTTGTTTGTTTCCATTTTTGATGCCTTTCATTTTTGGGTAGCATGACTCCATAGCCCAATGGTACACATTAAGACACTGGAGATTCTAGTTTCTACTCCCTTCAATTCTTTTTACAATTGATAGAAGTTCCCCAACTGGAGCCAGCTGTTGTCCCCCAAAAATATCACTCATTTTTTAGATAAAATTTGAACTATTTTTGATCCTATAGACCAAAATTGTCTCTTCTCTTTTCAAAAATTTGTCTTGGGCATTCAAATTCCTCATTTTTCAAGCTTCTCAAAAATCTACAGACTCTGTAGGCTTGAATCTACAAACTCTACAGGCTTGAATCTACAGAATTTGTAGGCTTGAATCTACAGACTCTACAGGCTTGAATCTATAGACTCTGTAGGAAGAGAAAATCTATGGACTCTATAAGAAAATAAAATCTATAGACTCTGTAGGAAAAGAAAATCTACAAACTCTGCAGGCCAAGTTCAACAGGCTTCACGGGTTGATTTCTATAGACTCTGTAGGAAAAAAGCAAGCTATCAACACTTGGGTGATTTCAGAGTAGGTTCAATAACCAGGTTCAACATCAACATCAAGAGTTCAACCACTTCCTGGTTCAAAGGCTTCTATAGTCAGGTTCAAAGGCTTCTACAAGTAGGTTTAATCAAAGTTCAACAAGTTTTTGAGGCTTAAACCATTGAATCATTGAACCATTGAACCACTTCAGTTCAAAGGTTCAACGGGTTTAAGGCTCAACAGGTTCAATGCATTTGGTTCAATGAAGATCAAAAGGACTTAGCCAAATCAAAGAGAATGAATCAATTGAATTGATGAACCATTAAACCACTTTGGTTCAACGGTTGGTTCAATTCAGTTGGTTTAATGCTTCAGTTCACTCAATTGATTCATCAGCTTGGTTCATCGCCTTGGTTCAACCAATGGTTCAAAGCTTGGTTCAAAGCTTGGTTTAATGGTTGGTTCAAAGGAGCGATTCAATGCAAAAGTTCAAGAGAGCCTCCTAAAAGACAAGTGCCCTTGTGGAGGGCACTTGGTCGACAAAAGCACCCTTCGAAAGGGTCATTTTCAAGGAAGCCGCAAAGGTAAATTCTTTCAAATTTTTGTTTAAGGCAGTGGCAGTCAAAAAAGACTAAGTCATAATTCCTTCAAACTTTTTGTCTGAAGGAATTCCTTTGAACAAAAATTCTGAAGGAATTCGGAAAGGCTGCGGGAGGAAAGCCTGAAGGAGTTTCTCAAGGCCAAAGACAAAGAAATGTTCAAAAAAAATTTGTCCATGGGAAATTATCTATGGACTTTTTGTCTATGGGAAAATGTCCATAGAAAAAAGTCTGTGAGAAAAGCGTCCACGAAAAAAGTCTGTGAGAAAGCTCCAAAGTGTCAGGAACCTGGAACAATAAACATGCTCTGATGCCTACTTAGTCAGGATCTTGCTCCACCAATTAGAGCACATATGATTACTTCTTGTATTAGCAACTAAACACGGAATTTAACCAGAATCAATAAGTAACTAGAAATATGAAACAACACAAGAATTGAGAGATAATACACAATTGTATTAATAATCACTCAGAAGAATATACAATAAAGAAGATGCCACTTCTTCTTCCACCTCAAAGGTTTGCCACACCTCAAGACCTTCTTCCCTCTCTCTCTTGGTCACAATAATCAACTCCAATACAGAATTGTTCACCTCTCCAACCAGTCAGTAACACACTGCCAGTACACCAAGTACACAATCGTACTCAAAGTAGATCTCCTGCTCTCTGCTGCTACCTGCAAATCACTAGACCTTACTCACCATTATAGATCTCCTATAGAAAGTCATGCACACATGCTGACCAAGATCATACACATATGAAAAACCCTGCTAATTCTCTAAACCAGTACCCACCTTGGTACTGTGTCACTAGGAGGAACGCACCATTGCTCTCTTCTCTCTGAAGGAGCTTATTGCTCTCTTACTCACTAGCTACAATTTTACAATACAGCCCATGAGTCCATATATAGATCTCATGCTTACAATAATTAGACTAACCTAATTACAATAATTAGACACACAACTCAAGACTACAACTAGCCCTTGACATGCAAACAAATAGTCCAAAAATAGACTCTCTGGGATCAAAATGTAAACTACCTATTCTCGCATAGGCTACCGACGTCGGCTCCTCCATGACCAATGTCAGTCGACTAGTAACCGACGCTGGTTGCTTCCTCACTGCCATATGACCGATGTCGGTTGATCAGACCGATGCCAGTTGCCCTGCAACTGATTTTGCAACTCTCTGCAACTTTGCATCCTCCATAACTTCTCTTGTTTGCATCCTGGTGAAGCTTTTAGCTCCACAACCTAACACAAAGGATGCCAAAGACAACAGGCCACCGAAGGACCCCGAAGGGTAGGTGCCCTTATGGGGGACTCTCAGATGCAAAATTAAAGGATACTTCCCAAATCTAAAGGGTCATCTTCCCTTCAAGAGGATGCAAAACAAGAAATCCCAAGGGGTGGCGTGCCCGAAGATGTCAAAGTCAAGAATGGCGAACTAGTCGTTAGAAATTCAAACATAGTGACAGTGTGCGAACGTCAATTTCAGGGTTTGTAAAATAGCCATTGATCCTTGTAGGTTTAAATATATAGACCTGAATGCATTCAAAGGCTTGAAGGCCAAGATCAGTAGGAAGTGACTAAGGAATAGAGCATCAAATCAAATCAAGGACCTGATTCAATTAACCAGAAAAAGAGGAATGATGAAGAAGGATCAGATTGCTAGGTGGACATTAAAAGATGTAAAATTTCAATAGCATGACTTGTTTTTCTACATTGAGAAAAGCAAATGGGTAGATGCCCCTAAATTCCAACCTATCTTCTTAACAAATTTCAATGCAACATGATGTGTTACTATTCTCGAGTCCTTCTTGAAGAGGCTATATAAGGGACTCTCTTTTATTGTAAATAGATATCTCTCTCTGACAATAAGAAACAAAACTCTACCCAAATTAAAAGGCATTACTGAGACTTTGAGCTTAGATTGTTGATCATATTTTGTTATTATAATAAGAAAGCAAGTGACTTTTTAGACTTTGTGTTGTGATATCTTTGTTTTTGGGGAAACTGTTCTTATGTCTTTTTTCCTTAATATATTTTTTGTTCCTTTAATTCAACAGGTAGAATTAGTGAAAGGAGTCAGGAAGGTGTCTTGAAGTCAACTGTGGAGAGACTTTGTGCCCCCATAATTTCCTTTAGTGTGTTTTCTTTTTGTTTCTATGTAAAGGACCTTGGGATGACTTAGTGCCCTCATTGTCCTTCGTATCTCACTCTTGGGCAATTCAGGTGGACTTTGTGCTAAATCTCAATTTATTGGTTACTACGTCCTTGGTTAAATTTTTTAATTACTACCTAGAGTATTCTTGTGGTTTGTTGAATAGTACTTCTGAAAGAAGAGGAGTGTTTACTGTCATTTTCCTTGAGATTTCTCCTTTGATCCGCACGCATCATCTCTAAAAAAAGAGAGATGGATGGTTTATCCTACCCTTGAGTATTATTTTCTATTTGTATATATATATAGCATATCTATAGGGAACCTCCCCTTGATGAGAGGAGAGATTAGTCCCCTTTTGATGTGGTAAACCTACACATTTGGATGACCAATCTTCCTACTTTGGCTGATCAGACCTATTTTATTTATCAGTACGTTGATCAACAAAATATTCAACCAACACTGAGCACCAACACAGCAACAATTCATGAGCACCAACCCCTTTGTTGAGCATCAACATAGCTACAATTTGTGAGCACCAAGCCACAGGAGCACCAACCCCTTTGCTGAGCACCAACACAGCAATAATTCGTGAGCACCAACCCATAGGAGAACCAACCCCTTTTGTGTATACCACACAAATATCTCTCAATGTTGTTATCTTAACAAATGATAGTTCATTATAATATCTCTTTCCTCTCTCACCTTTGCTCTTCTAAGCTAGATATAACAAATACAAATCATACTCATCTCTCCCATTGCTCTTCTAAGCTAGATATTACAATATCAAATCAAACTCTATCTCATACATTACAAATGACTTATCAAGCCTTTATTTATAGCTTTCTAAATGACCTTTGGCCTTCCCCCTTTGTGACCATTCAATCCTCATGGAAAATGGTGCCAAACTTGCATGACCCTTCATATTTTTTCCTTTGAAAAGTCATGTGGTGACCCTTCGTAATCAAAAACATCCTTTCCTCTTTTGTCCTTATCTTGGTGACTTTTCACATTCCTCAAAGTGTCCCTTCATGATAAATTGCACCCTTCCTCTTTTGTCTTCATTTGGTGACTCTTAGAATTCCCCAAGATGACTCTTCATGGGAAAATGCATCCCATTCTTCTTTTGTCTTTATCCCATGACTCTTTGACTTCTCTATGGGCCCTTCTTTTGTCTTATATGCAACCAAAAATATATTCAATAATATTAAATAAATATTAACACACATTAGCCAATATATAAATATTATAAACATCATTAAATGTAATGGGGACTTTATCACCAATAATGCTAGACCTTTGACATCAATGACAATATTTCCAATAATCTCCCCCTTTGTCATTGATGGCAACCTCAATCCTGAAATTGTCACATCCCAAATCCTACACATACTATCATCTAAAAAACCTACAATAACTCCCCCTTACTGTAGCAACCTATACCTATTCCCTATACCTATTTTTGCACCTATACCTGTACCTACTATTCTCCCCCTTTGATATCACTGGCAAAGGGCCTACATGGAGCTAACACTTAGCTCCCCCTCAACTAATGTTGAACCTCAATGGCAAGAAGCAATAGAAATTACTCCCAACACCTCTCACAGATCCTTGAATGTGTCCTTTGATCGTGCCTTTGAGAAGATATCTAACAATATATATAAATTATTACCTGTCCTTTGAGAATCTGTAATCAACTCATTTGAATCTTTTATTCTAATTTCACAACCTTCTGCATGAAACTTTAATGTGTATCCTTGATCACATATTTGACTAAAACTCAATAGATTATGCTTAAGACCTTTTACATACAAAACATTCTTAGTCTTGGTTCTACCATAATCCAAACTCAAAGTACCTTTTTTAGCTATCCTGGTAGTGGTTTTATTTCCAAATCTCATTGTGCCACCATTGATCTTCTTTAGAGTTATGAACTTACTCTTATCTCTTATCATATGCCTCAAACACTCGCTATCAACTAACCATGGCTGATCTTCATTTCTTATATGCAGAGTTGTATGAACCATCATAGAATCTTCAAGTTGTTTTTTCTGCCATGAATATGTCAGAACCTTCTTCTTGATCAATGGAGCTTTGAAACACTGATCCTTCTTCTTGATGAATGGATCTCTAAAACTCTAATCCTTCTTGACTGACTTGAACATGTTTCTACAATACCAAGCTATGTGTATGAAGTTGTTGCACTTGTAGCATACTATGGCCTCTTCATCAAAGCTTGATAGAGGAACAAAAGAGTTGTAGCTTCTGCTTAACTCTACATGACTTTGCTTTTCCTTATTTTTGAAATTGTTAGCTCTTTTTCAACATTCTAATTTCTTGTGACCATATCCATTACAATAAAAAGAATAGCCATAAAAATAAGACTTGTCTGTATATCTCTGACCTAATTGTATTTTGTAGCTTTGTTCCCTCCAGCTTTCTCTATTTGAAATGTCTTATGTATTCTTCACTTCTCCCCTTTTTGTTTCCTCTTTTGTAAGAGCTTTAGCAAAGCTCTTTTTCTTTTCAAATCTAATCCCTATCTTATCTAAATTTTCTTTTTGACTTTCCAGTATCTTATTCAGCATGTTAGTATTATCCTCAAATTTTAAATCACTAACTACTTTATCATTGACTTCTTTCTCAATATCTTCTTTTAAAGAGGCAATTTAAACAACATATCTTTCACATTATTTTCTTTCTTTTTTCAACTGTGTTATTAGATCTTCTTCATTCTTCTTGGCTTCTTCCAAGTGTGTTGTTAGATCATCAATTATTTCTTTTGACTCCTTTTCATTTTTCTCGATATGGCACTTCAATCTTCGATTTTTCTTCTCAACAGCTTCTAACTCTTTTAGGGCACAAATGAATTCTTCCAGATTCACTTCAGCTACCTCCTCTTCTTATTCTTGATCATCTATACTTTTACTTGAAGAGGCATCTTCATGTATGGCCATGAATAGAATCTCTTCTTCTTCTGAATCACTGACTCCACTATCTTCGACTGAGCTATGATCTTTAGAATACAAGCTCTTCTTCTCAAATCCCTTCTTGAATTTACCTTTAAAATTCTTCTTGTATGTAGACTTTCCTTCTTCATCATCATCATTACCCTTATTTGGGCATTTAGCTAAATAATGTCCAATATTTCCATAATTAAAACATTTAAATGGTAATTTTCTTTGATATTTACTTGTTCCCCTTTTTGGCTTGTGAATAAAAAGTGCTCTGTTGTCATCTTCATCATCACTGGAACTATCACTTGATTCTTGAATCTTAGCTTTCTATTTTTTTGATGTCTTGAAAGCTGCTTCTCTCTTTGAGGGTTTATCTTTTTCTATTTGCATCTCATATGCCATGAGAATACCATAAAGATCATCCATCTTTAGCTTGGCTAAATTTTTCATCTCCTCAATTGTCGAAACCTTTGCATCATATCTCATTGGTAGAGATCTCAAAACCTTTTGTACCACCATTGACTCTTCCAATGTTTCTCCAAGACCTTGAATCTGATTTACTATTTGATCAACTCACAAAAGATAACTTGCTATATCTTCTTCTTCTTCCATCTTCAAACATTCAAACTATCTTCTAAAAGTTTGAATCTTAGCTTGCTGAACCTTTCCATCACCTTTGTAAATATTCTCAAATTTTACCCAAGTTTTATGAGTAGATTTATATTTCATAACTTGAACAAATTTAGATTCACATAAACCACATAAAATAGCATTTAAAGCTTTAGCATTACATTCACTTGCCTTCTTTTCTGTTGAAGTAATTACAAGTGTCTGTGGCTCTTCATATTCCTCCACCACTGCTTCCCATATGTCAAATCTAAGGGCCATCAAATAAATCTTCATTCTCATGCTCCAAAAAGCATAATTCATCCCATAAAACAAAGGAGCCTTATTTGTATAAAATCCTTCATGTGATCCAGCCATCGTGCTTTCCTGATCTACCTTCAAGCTATAAAAATTTTCAAAAGGAACCTGCTTTGATACCAATTGTTAAGCATTGGATATATTGAGAGGGGGGTGAATCAGTATATCATATATCCTATAAAACTTTCCCTTAATCAAATTTCACTTAACCAAACATTCAAGACATGCAATAAAATTGAAACAATAAACACCACACAAGATAGAGAGAGACACTAGAATTAACGTGGAAACCTAATGTGGGAAAAACTACAGAGAACAATCTCAAGTATATAAATGAGCACCAACTCAAACAAAAATATTTTCAAGCACCAATTTATAGGAGCACCAACCCCTTTGTTGAGCACCAACCCCTTTGTTGAGCACCAACATAGCAACAATTCATGAGCACCAACCCATAAGAACACCAACCCCTTTATAGAGCACCAAAACAGTATCAATTTCTGAGCACTAATCCACAAGAGCACCAACCCATTTGTTGAGCACCAACACAGCAACAATTTGTGAGCACCAACACACAGGAGCACCAACCCCTTTTATGTATACCACACAACTATCTCTCAATGTTGCTATCTCAACAAATGATAGTTCATTATAATATCTCTTTCCTCTCTCACCTTTGCTCTTCTAAGCTAGATATAACAAATACAAATCATACTCATCTCTCTCATTGCTCTTCTAAGCTAGATATTACAATATCAAATCAAACTCTATCTCACACATTACAAATGGCTTCTCAAGCCTTTATTTATAGCTTTCTAAATTACCTTTGGCCTTCCCCCTTTGTGACCCTTCAATCCTCATGGAAAATGGCACCAAACTTGCATGACCCTTCATATCCTTGCCTTTGAAAATTCATGTGGTGACCCTTCATAAGCAAAAATGTCCTTTCCTCTTTTGTCCTTATCTTGGTGACTTTTCGTATTCCTTAAAGTGTCCCTTCAAGAGAAATTGCACCCTTCCTCTTTTGTCTTCAATTGGTGAATCTTGGAATTCCCCAACATGACTCTTCATGGGAAAATGCATCCCATTCTTCTTTTGTCTTTATCTCGTGACTCTTTGACTTCTCCATGGGCCTTTCTTTTGTCTTATATGCAACCAAAAATATATTCATTAATATTAAATAAATATTAACACACATTAGCCAAGATATAACTATTATAAACATCATTAAATGCAATGGGGCCTTTATCACCAATAATTCTAGACCTTTGACATCAATGACAATATTTCCAACACAAATTGGAGTGGTCACCCATATCTCCATCTCTTTATCATCCTTGGCCTAGGAATTATTGGCACACACCACTTTGTCAAGAATTTAATCTAGCACCCATCACTTCCTATCAAGGCATTTTCATACCTAGAACCCATCTAATTAACCTTTGCCAGTATGGAAGGTACTTGATCCCATCATTGTCCTTATCATTTCCTATTCATGTCTAGCACCCATCCAATCACTTCTACTATCATGAAAGGTATTTGATCCCATCATCATCTCCTAGTCTCCTTGCTAGATTGGATCCTTACAGGGCCTTGTCTATTGGTAATCCCTGGTCATCACTTTTATAAATCACCTTCCTTGGCTATTTTTTGATTTGGTTTCAAGATTAAATCAATATTCAACTACCTTATCACACCCCCATCATGCCATCCATCCTTCCATCTTAAACTAGGAGCAACACCTTCATCCTTATCCTAATCATCATCCTTCCAAATCTAAGTCTATCTTCCATCCCCATCACATCATGATTATCCTAATATAACCCATCATCAAATCACTCATCCTATTATTAGGCAAGACATTGGGACACTGCATGTATATACTTGTATGTTTTTCCTATTTGTTGTTTGCCTTCTTTGTATGACTATATATATATATATATATATATCTTGTTTGCTTTATGTTTTGATTGCATCATGTCTCTTTTTGTCTATTAGGCAATAAATTAGGATGCTATTAGACACTAAAATTGCCCTCAAGGATGCATAGTTCGCTACTCACCCACAAACTTTAGCACAATGTCCTTTTGGTCATGTTGATATCATGGGGAATTTTGTCAAGTGTTATATTTTTGGATTACTTAGACTATGATGAACATTATGACATTGTGATGGCTTGATCACCAACATCCTCATCATTCCTCTAATCATCTCATCACCCCTAGTCTAATTCTCTCAATAAATCCAACTAAAAGTAAATCTTTTATCCTCATCTCATCATCTGCATCATATCATTCAATCACTAATAGTCTTAATCATCCTTATCATAACCATTTTATAAACACTAATCATCATCATCATCATTGTCCTTTATCCTTTTGTCAGAACTACATCAACTTGAGGTCTTTTCAAATTATGTAGGCATCACTTATTCATGGTTTCGTGCCTAAGGATAGCTTAGCCAATATCCTTATCATCCATCATCATCCCTCCTTATTTTGGTCACTCGATAATATCAATTTTTCTCTATCATCACCTACATCATCTTGATCGATTTAGCTTTGAGCTACATCCATCCTTAATCTAATAAAATCATCAATTTTATCCTATCCTAAAGCTCTCCCTTTCATGCATCCTTGCTTGGGATACGTCCAAATATTACAACCCTTTAATCCTATCATCATTGTGTTACAACTGACTCCCCCTTGGTATGTGTCTACAACTATGACACCCATCATATTTCCTCCCTATGCATGTGTCCTTTCTAGGGGCATCAATAGTCTATATCTCATTTCTCAAGTCAACCTAAATTTTATTTTTCATCTATCCCACATCTGACATCCCATCCATTCATATATCCATCTCATCCCACCCATTGTTTCTTCTTTTGAGTGGTCATCTAGCGCATTCTTCCTTGCATGTCCCCTCGAAGGGGCATCATATCCACTAACATCATCTACTAACAATTCATCCATGACATGGTTTTTCTTTGAAAGGCCATTACTCATTCCACTTCCTCCACTCATAATACCCTTTCAAAGAGGGGAAATATGTATACAACTAAAATTGATCATTTCATTACAGTCGATTAATATTCCTATTAGTTGACACTAATTCTGCTTAACCCATTTTATCTTGATAATTCATCCCATTCTTGTTCCATTAATATAATATCCCCTTCCATTAATCTACATTTACAAACCTTATTCATCCCATCTCTTTATTAATTTTCCCTAATCTCCTAATATCCTAATCTAATCCTATTTATCTATTATATGGGAATTTTTTATTCCCATAAACCCACCTAACCACCTACTAGCCTACCCCCTGGGTATTCCTACATCCCTAGGAATCCTAATCCTCATTTAGCCCTTAATAAACCCTATTGTCTTATAACATACTCCCTAATCCCATTAGCCAATTTTAAATTCAAAAATATTCTAACTACCCACCCATCACCCTACACTAGCCTTCCCTAAACCCCTAATACCTATGGGGAGATTTCTAGAATTTGAGAATTCTAGAAATCTCTCCAATTTAGCCCCTTTCCTTCTAGAATTGTCTTATTCTAGAGATTTCCATGGAATTAAAAATTCCATGGAAATTCCTCAACCATTGATCTTATGCTTCCAAATTCAAATCTAAGCCCTTGATATTCCCTCAATTTATCTATTTTACCAACCTCTCCCTCCACCATCAAACAATGAAGAAGAATGATAGGGAAACTATGTCAAAATAATTCTAGACATCCTATTTCATATCTATAATCAAGTCATCAAGCATCCATCAATAATCTAAAATCAAGCTATCATTTTGTCAATTTGAATCTAAATCATTTACTTGCAAATCCTAGGAGGTAATGTAAGGCAAGGGAATTTGGTAAGCTTATTGTCATTCTGATTTACTATATAAATCCTTCCTATTGAGTAGTATGTGTTTTGAGTTTGGATTTATCTTGTTTAAATTCATAGTGAGATCAAAATCTTGCTACACCATCTCCAATGGTTGATTTAGTTAAGTGCATAATGCATATTGTAGATTCAATACCCTCTAGCATTATACCAATGAATTCATTATGGATTCTAACTTGTTTCCACCTTGGGGTTAAAAATACCAACAATATAAATTGAGGTTATGTGTCCCTCAATGGGTTCTTTTTTATATACATGTTCACTTAAAATTTGGGCTTGATCTATTGGGTCATATGATCTAAAATAGATTTATTTATTGATTTTGTAGCTTAATTTTATTTTGTTAGTAAATTAATTAATAATCTTATCTTGGTTGGTTCACAAGATTTGGTTACATCTAGTACCCACCTGTAAAAGCTAATAAAGCTTTTACCATTCTTTATAAAATCAACCTGATTTAATACATTATCATATTTTGTCAACTAATTTATTCCATAATGTAATTTTTGAGTTATTGTTTATCTGGATCTTGGTGCCAATAGTGGTATCAGAGCTCATAATGGAGGATTGAAGAGGTGAAAATATTTTTGGAGCATATTTTGGCCAATGCTTATCTTCAAATACTTTTGAACTCATTTGAGGAAACATAGAGACTATACGATCAATTTAGAGGCTACAAGAGCGAACAGTGGTTGAAGTTAATCTAAAAAAGGGAATATCTATGTGGAGGTCATAGCTTAGGTAATACTCCACATGGAGGTCATACAAAAGTCATGAAATAAAGTATTTAAATTTTAATATATTTTGATTGAATTGTGACTTGATTTCATTATGTAAAGTGTAATAATCATTCAAACCTATTATTTTAAATATAAACATCACAACATCATCTTCATCATCTAAAAACAACCTTATAACACTCCCATCCAAAGTATATATAACCAATGGGTCATCTTTGAGCTATTCAAGAAGAGAAAGCAGACATGGACTGAATATTACCCGTCAGTTACAGTCTTTACAATATGAGGGTTTTGATTTTTTTTGGCAAGGCAAGGTCAAACAAAATTGAAGAAGCTACTGATTTAGCCAACAATAAAAATGTAGATCCAAAAAAAAATTCTTCAAGATGATGACCTTATTATCTTTGTTGAAGATTTGGTAGGGCATTTCTAATATGGGATCCATCCAATACCACCACTCCACCATGCGCCATTATAGATAAAATGAAGAAAACATAAGCTCAATTTTTAATTTTAATTTTTACAATGGTATGTCATTATGGTTCCCATAGATAGAGAAGTGTAGACATTTTTACATGAAATTATAACCCACATGTGAACTAATCTCTCATTTTCTTTAACATGAAAATATATATATATACATATATTTATTTACTATGAAAATTTGAAAACCCAAGTTTTTTTATAAAATATTATTCCTTTATATTTTAAACTTGCATCAAGAGGAATTTGCACAAATATTTTAGAAGTCACTTTATAAAAAAGAGGGCCAAGGTTCAAATCCCCTCTAACTATTTTTTTTGGGTCAAATTGGTGATATAAGGGTGTAGTTATGATTTCTTGAGACAAATTTTTGACTAGTCCCTCTTTTATGCAAAAGTGGTCATGTGACTAGTCAACCTATAGGTTTTTAGACATTTTAGACACAATAAAATAGTTTATTTTTTGTTTTAAAACTTTCATATATGGTTTTTTTTTTTAAATTATTCAACGATCTATAAAGGTGTTTTATCAATGGAAACTGACACCTTCAAAATGACAATTTTCATGACACCTCATGTTTGTGTTATCGAAGAACATATCATCCTTTATAGGTCCACCAAGATCCTTTTGATTGACAAATATTTAATGTCACACTAGAGGTAGGAGGATTCATTAGATGTTAAAGGAATATTACCCTTCTCCATTTAGCTATTCACTTAGAGTTTGGGTTCAATGCATGAATGGAAAATTTTGGCTTGTGTTCTTACTTTTAGTTTCAATTTTGGCTTTCTATACCTAATATTCATGTCATGGAGCATAAAGTGTTAGTTTAAATTTTTTTATATCATTGCACAAATTCTCACCTCTCACCTAATAGGGGGAGAAGATATTGCATTGGTTGGTCTTCGATCAGTCCTTGGTGACAGTATGAGTTGATATGGGTTGTTATCACCTTTAGTGTTGAGTAAAGGTCATTAGGTTTGTTGGACATTAGGAAGATGTGCCATATAGAGTATGGGTTGGTCACTTTGATGGGATTCTAGGTGGAGTCTTATGTGGATCAATGTAGTTGGACAAGCCTTGATCGTGTTCTACTATAGTATGATATGATGATCACAGGGGATAAATAGGCCTTGATCATGTTCATCAACCTTTTATGCCACAACTTGAAAGGTGAGATTTTGTATGGAGTGCCATCAATTTTGGTTAGCACCAAGATGTATAATACACTATTTTTAGTTATTTTAGAATTTCTTTGATGACTTTAGATTCATTGCTCTAGTTATTTCATCTTTCATACCCCTTTGGATCAAGAAGAAGTTTTTTGGGTCATATGATCCAAAATAATTTTATTTATTTATTATTGACCTTTTTTACTCCCAAGTCAAAAATTCAACCCCTATCATTTGAAACTTGGATTGTCATGTCTTATAAATTTATTAATATCCCATTCCATGCTTTGTGAGGTCTTAAAATGGTCTTGTTGAAGTCTTATTAGCATATTTTAAGGTTAATTTGAAAAAATCAAGGTAATGGTTTGTATTTGTCTTATACTAGCCTATCTTTCACGATGGTATGAAAATGTGGTTCCAAAATGGGTCATAGGATCATAGCTTTCTCTTCAATTCATATTATCCCTTAATCACTTTGCATGAATATTTTATGCTTGTTTGGAAAAGTTAACGTTGATTTGTAAACTTTAAGGTAAGTTAAGTTGAAGGGAAAATACATATAACTAACTCTAACGCATGTCAAAGCTGAACAAGGTGAATTTTACATGTAAATAAACTTGAAAAAGTTTTGGAAGTAGTTATTGAACTTCCATATATGTCAAGAATGATAGACCATATCATTTTTTCAAGTTTAACCTCCAAAAAGGGAAGTTTCAAGCACTTGTACGAACTTGGGAGATCCAATTTTAGGTGAAAAAATATCATAGGTGTCTCTTCAAGTTCCATAGGTCAAATCCATGCTTGGATTATAGGTACAGGTCCATATAATGCAATTTTTTCTTTAGAACCTCTATCACTCCTTTGGCAAGTTCATAAAGGTAAATTTCACATGTTTATTCCATATGGCACAAGTAGAGGTAAGACCTGATAATTTTTATAGAGGAGGGGGTATTAATGAGATTCAAATCCATAGCCATAGTCATCAAATTGGTATTCTCTAATTTATGAACAATCATTAAGACCATGAGGTGGTCTTAAACCCTACTTAAACCCCACATGCTCAATTTTCTTCTTAAAATGGTAGTTTTTAGAAATTTGGAAGCATGAGAGATATTAAAAAAATTCCACGGAGTCTGCCTAGTCATTTAACATATTCATCTATTAGGCTCACATATATGAACAACCAAGTATCAAAAGGAGATTACATGTGAGATAAGTTGTAAGGTTTACACATCAAGGTTGGAAAGTTTTGATAGAGTTCAGTGTATTCAGTTGATTGTCTAATGTGTCTCATCATCTTTTCCATTTTCTTAAAGTATCCCTCAAACCATCTAGCCACTCCATATTGGCCTCTCCATCTGGCATTCAAATTTCCATCCCAAGGATTATGTTATGGGTCTGCTAACACTTAGGTAAATTGAACGGTCTGAATGTTGCATTATTAGTATGTTATTAAGGTCATGAGCTCATGAAATAGGCCATGAAATAATGTAATATAACTAGGATTTCATTCATTGAATTTGGATGGATGAGACAAAAACCTACACCTACAAGCTATTAAGTAAACAAAGTTAGGAAAAGCACACTTGTAGGGTGAACATGAAACTATGAATGAGTGAGCAGAAGATTAAATATAAAATCTAGAATAAATTCAATGATTTTTTATTGTGTATAAGTGTTTTTTGAAGTATATAACCTCATGAAATGGGGTATGGTCACTATAGGTTTTTTATAAATGCTAAAATGGTCCTAAATGCATGTCTCAGTAGCCTAAAATGACAAAAAGGGTAGACTTATAGGTCTGTAGACTAGTAGGTATCCTTACTCATATAAAATGCAACAAGTTTTACATTAGAGATTATTTTTTAGGGGTTCGTGTAAAAACATTATGGATATGTGTAAAAGAAATTATGTAATAAATAGGCCATAATTAAACCCAAGAGACCCAAATGATAATGCATAGGACTCCTTGAGGTTTCAAAGTTTGTTTTCAAGCATGATAGAGGATTGAATGCAATGTCATGAATTGGAGTCTATGGGTTATATGGATAAATAAGATAGTTAAAAACCATTAATTATCTACAAAATATCTTTAATAACATATAATGAGGGACATAGCAACAATTCATCTCAAGCTGACAATCACTTAGCCATAACCTACAGTCAGGCATGTGTTAAAACTCCTCAGGAAGTCTTGTGTCTTGTAAAGTAAGTGTAAGAATAAAGTCTCTAAAAGGAGTTTGAGGACATTAAAATAGTATTAAATAATATCAAAAAGTGACAAGAATAGGTTGAAATTTATTACATCCTAAAGGTGTGATCTAGACAACCAATGCTCACCTATAGCAAAAAGTATTTTAGTATAAGCCTGCACACACAAGCATGTGTGCCAAATTATGAAGAAGGATATAGTGTTGAGTGAAAATTATGATTTTATTGGAAATTATAGTTAATGAGGTGTTAATTATCCATGTAAATTATATTCAAATTATCTTTATGATTTGAAATGAAAGGGAAGAGTTAGCACATGCCTCTAGGGTTAAATTGATAATTTGCTCACAAACCCTCAAGACATAAATCATGAAATCACATAGATCATGGAGGGATAATACAAATTGGGGATGAATATAAAATATGGGGAGATGTTTTATAGACCTAAATAGGTCATTTTCAACTTAAAACAAACTTTAGGATACCACCTTTAGGCTGAAACTCACTTCTAGACCTCACAGTTGCATACTCAACAACTGAGAGACTCCCAAACTTACTCGGATCTCCCAGAATAAGATTCATGGTTTTATGAGATATTAGGGAGAGATATATGGATTTATTTACTAGAAAATTTGGGCATTAATTCTTCCATCTAGGGCCTATGCTTTATGAATCATTGTTAAGATGATAAGACACTCCAAACCCTCCAAAACCCCTTCTTAGAGTTTGATGACTGAGAAAGTTATTATGACTTATAATTATAATTAATGACCCTATAAACATTTTTATTTCCTCTATATTTCCTTTTAAAATATTATGGATTAATTTTATTGGCACATGTAGAAGTACATTGTACATAATTATCTCTAAATGTATGGTTATAGGTCTACAATTGAGTTCGTAGGGTTGTAGCAAGACTCTAAACCAAGTAAAAAGGGTTTTTAAGCCTATTAATTGGTTCAATGATCATTCACACAACTTTTTAGGCATCTAAAAATTATATATGAGCTCTTCAAGTCATCAAGTGGGGTCACAAGGGGAGAAATACACCATTTTACTAGCCAAGAAGCCTATATGCAGACTTATGGAGTATAACAAGAGAGATATCTTCCATAATATGGAGTTTTCCTAGGATTATTTAGGCCTCAAAAAATAATTTTCAATCATTAAAACCTAAAAAATTATTGAAAAACTACTCCAACAACCTCTCATACATGAACAAGCACCTAGACTAGGGTTTTAGCCATTTCAAGGTTCACTTATCCATATAGGGTCTCAGATCCTAAAAAAATTCATGGATCATGTTAAATAGGTATGAAAATTTAATCAAACACTTTTTCTAATTTCCACACATTTTTGAGGTATTTGGAGCAAAATCTTAGTTTTTAGGCCTAGAGACTTATTTGAGGCATAATTGGAGAAAGAGATCAAGTGATTAAGCACACTTCCACTCAAATTTGGGTCATTAAATTTAGCATGGGGATGTAAGGTCATAATTTATACTCAAAAATATTCCTAGTTTCCCTAGATCATATGTACATTATCTTATACAATGATTTTTGCATGTTTTCAGGGTTACAAGGAATTGAAGGCTAGTGAGAGCTTAAGGTGCAAAATGAGGTCTTGGTGAGCATTTGAGGATTCCAACGGATTTGATTCAAGGATATTATGATATAAATATTTATTAAATGGATATATTTTTCACTCATGAATATGAAATCAATTTTTGAATCCATTTGGGTAAAATAGGCATAGTAAGACAAATTGGGCTTCAAGACACCTAAGAGGTGTAATCATCATTACAATGTCAGTTTAAAGAGATTATAAACTGATGCAAGGTATCAAGAATAGGGGAATAATGTTACTTGAGATGAATTTACTATTAATGGTGCTACTTATCACTCTCCAATCGAAGATAAGGGCAATTTTGAAGAACAAGATCAAGGTGTCAAGCAACGTTTGAAACTCCTACGCCATTTAGAAGAAGAAACATCTTCAAGAGAGCAACACTTTTCCTTTGAGATATTATAAAACTATTATCCAACTCTTTTTTTTTATTTTAACTCTCACTTAAAACTTATAATGGCTCACTTCTATGTGCCTCTCTCTCTCTTATTCTCATTTTCTTTATAAAGTCAACCTTGATTGGGTTTGTATTCATCCTCCACCTAGGTATGGCAAAGCCCTGCCCATTTGTATGCCTTTGATCAATGAGAAAATATTGGTTTTACCTCCTATTTTTAATGGTTTTAGTGTGTTTATATGACTATTTTATCTTGTCAAGTGTTATGCTTAGTCTTTCTTTGCACGTTGTCCTTTTCTAACACTCATATATAGTTTAGAAGATTCTTTGTAAGTCATGTGAGGTGTCCAAGTGAAGTGTGAAGGTTGAGTGAGTTGTCTATTCATTAGTATCATTCTATGACCTATTTATTATTCCTCCTATCCAAATAATATATCACAACCTCCACAATGAAGTGATGATGTAGAGAGGTAGATTAGGAGTAGTGTGTGTTCAGGTTAGTCTCATGGTTGATATGCACATGTAGCTAGTTGGTAGTAGTCAAATTATTTTAGTGCATCACCTCTATTAGAGTAGGATTCTCTCCATTTTAATTTCAATTTTACATATTAGTGAGTGAGCCTAAGTGACACATCAATTGGATCTATCCCTATAATATAGATATTTAATCCACCTATTAGGCCAGCCATAACCTAAGATTTTCCCCATGTTACCACAAATTTATAAGGCTTGAACAATATTTCAAGGGTACAAATTTGGGTGATAATAATTTTGGCATGCCTAGTGGTACAAAGGTCCAGAGTGGTTAAAGGATTGTTGGTGTTTTCCTTCTACATATCAGCCTTTGGATGCATTAAAAAAACATCAATGATGACTCTGAGCTTAATCAATAAGTTCTAGCATCCCAGGCACTTGTTTAAAGTAAGTTATATATTCAATTCACTATCTTGATGAGATTTTTATGGTTGATTTTGAAGTAGATTGTAATTTCATTCAAATTAAAGAGGCATCTCAAGCCTATGGTTTTCCTTATCAGCCTCATAATGAGCCTCATCATTCCTAAAATCAGCCATAATAATAATATAATGACCCTTATCAATCATATCAATAGCCTTCATATGATCCCAATTATATGCCTCAGCAGCCTTATCAAGCTCGTCACCCTCCTTACTATCAAGAGCATCACCCTTATCCTCCTTATGAGCTATATCAATCTTATGATTATCTTACACCTCCTCCATGTGGCTATGATGATGTATGTGAATAGACTTTTCTTCAACCATGTTATTCGCCTTCCCCTCCTCCACTATCTTTCCAAGCTTATCAAGATGAAATGAATAAGATGGAGAATAAGATACTAACATGTTCAAGAAGGGTATGTTCAACTTCTCAATATGAAGAAGTGATTGGTTTTATTCAAGCTACATCTATATCTTTTAGTGATCTATTAGAGAGGGGTGAGTTGTGTATATTTATATTGCAGAATATGGAGATTTGGGAAAGGAAGAAAAGTGAATTAGATAATATGTTTTAAGAGCCCTATTTTATTCCCTATCAACCTTATTATGCTCGATATCCTCATGAATTCATTGACCATCCTCAAAAAAAACTATTCCAAGAGAGTATAGACAATCAAATTGAATCCTTGGAATTAAAAGTCATAGAGCTTAAATAATACCTAGATTTAGAAGCTGAAGATAATGAAGACCATGTGCCTTTTCAATCCCCAATTCCCCCTCCTCAAGAACCTAAAGCTTTTCCATCTTGTAGGTCTATCCAAGAAATCATTCAAGATAAGAAAGAGGATATAGTTGTGAAGGTTGGAAATCAAGTTGTAGCTGTAAATGAACCTCAAAAAGTCCATAAGAAAAATGAAGTGATTTTTGAGAACAATGAGACACTAATAGCACAATTGACTCTATTCTCTCTCTCCAAGAGTTCCTAAAATACTCCACCATCCCCAAGATATCAAGTTGTAAGAATGCTCCCTCAATTACCAACCCTATTCATGAGTAACCTACCATACCTCATACTCCCTCTCAAACTCATGAACATATTCATCACCCTAATACCATCTCCCTTATTGAAGAGGATCTTGTTCTATGGAGGATAGAGGAGGAATTTTAAGATGCAAGTGGATTTCAAGGAGAGTGTGAAGAGAGTGACTCAAGTGTGTATTAGAAAGAAATCTTCATTAACACCCATATTTGGGAATAAAAAGGCAAATCAATTTTTAAAGATGAATTTATAGAAGATGGCCTTGATAGCATGCTTCAAGAGGGAGGTCCAATTTCATCTAATCTTGTTGAGTTTATAGCTATTCTTGATGTTGTAGACACCTCAACTAAACAAAGTGAGGTCTTAGATGAACTTGGAATGGCTCCAAATGAGCAAGAAGCAGAGCTTGAGAGGGAAGAGTTACTTATGCAATATGATCACATATATGAGTTTGAATTTATTGGTATCCTATAACTCCTAATGGATAATATGAAGGTTCTCAATTGGTCCCACTTCAAAAAACCAATCATGAAGATGATGAGGACCTATGGCATCAATACTTAGACATTTGCAATGAGTTTCAAGCCATTAAAGGAATTACCTCTCATATAGGATGGAATGAAGAGGTTTTTAAGGCTAATTACCTTATTTAAAATCAAATTAAAAGTTATCAATAATATTTTTAAGTCCAAACAATCCTTCTCAAGGAGCCATTAGGAATTCAAGTTGTTCCCGCCCCTACAATTCAAGATGTGATCACTTGGGAGATTGTTTTCAAAACTAAAGAGTAGTATGAGGTAAATACTAGATCCCAATATGAATTCATCTTCATTGGAAACATATTTTATGCTAATAGTTCACTTGAGATAATGTCAAATGAGTTTCCAAGCAAGAAGACTTGTTGACAGTTCACTTGAGAGCATGTCAAATGAGTTGCCAAGCAAGAAGACTATTCCACCAAGCATCATGTTCAAGGAAAAAAATGATCCATATCATTGCCTATATCATGGAGGGAGAGTTTTTAGACATTTTCATTTTTATATAAGAGGAAAATGTTCAGGTCAATTGTATATACTAGTTGATTTTTTGTGTCTTGCTTTCCCTAAATGCTTGATTAACACGTGTGTTATCTTGTTTTCCTTTGCTTTGTGTGTTGTTCTTATCTTGTGTCTATTTTGAGGTAAATTCAGTTGTCTTATATTTATCAAGGTCAAATCATGTATGATTTAGAGTGAAAGTGAATCCATTTACCAATGGAAGGATAAGGCCACTAGTTTAGTAAGCATTGCAAACATGCTACCCATGTGAATCACCAATTTGTTGACCATTTTTAACCCCCAAGTTAAAAGGTCAACCCATATCATTTGAAACTTGGCTTGTCATGTCTTATGACCTTGTTCATATCCATTCCATGATTTTTGGGGTCTTAAAATGGTCTTGTTGAAGTCTTATTAGCATATTTTAAGGTTAATTTGACAAAATTAAGGTAATGATTTGTCTGTCTTATACTAGTCTAGCCTTTACCATGGTATGAAAAGGTGGTTCCAAATGGGTTAATAGGTTCATATGTTGATCTTCAATTCATATTACCCCTTAATCACCTTGCATGAATATTTTATGCTTGTTTGGAAAAGTTAAGGTTGATTTGTAAACTCTAAGGTAAGTGAAGTTGAAGGGAAAGTGCTTATAACTAACTCCAACACATGTAAAATATGACCAAGGTGAAATTTCCATAAAAATACACTTGCCAAATTTATTTAAGGATTTATCTAACTACCATATATGTCAAGAATGTCAAACCATATAAGTTTTGCAAGTTTGACCTCTAAAAAGGGTAGTTTCAAGCACTTATACGAACTTGGGAGATCAATTTTTAGGTGAAAACATTTTATAAGTGTCTCCTTAGCTTCCAAAAGTAAAATCCATGATTTGATTGTAAGTACAGGTCCATAGAATGCAAAATATGCTTTAGAACCTCCATCGCTCCCTTGGTAAGCTCACAAAGGCAAATTTCACATGCTTATTATGTATGGCACAAGAAGAGTTGGGAATTAAGATTTTTTATAGAGGAGGGGGTCCTAATGATCTTCAATTCCATGGTCATAGTCGTAATATTGGTGGCCAGTCCTTTATGAACAATCATTAAGACTAGGAGGTGGCCTTAAACCCTACTTAAACCCCACATGCTCAATTTTATTCTTGAAATGGTAGTTTGTAGCAAGTTGGAAGCATGAGAGCAAGCAATAAATAATATTATATGGGTTCAACACATCCATTACACATATTCATCCAACATGTTCACACATGTGACCAACCAAGTATCAAAATGAGATTCCATGTGAGATAAGTTATAGGGTATTTACTTCAAGGTTTGAAATTTTTGACAGAGTTCAATGCATTCAGGTAATTGTCTAATGTGTTTCATCATCGTGTATACTTCATTCAAGTATCCCTCAAACCATTTAGACACTCCATATTGGCCTCTCCAATTAGCATTCAAGTTTCTATCCCAAGGACTATGTTATGGGTCTGCCAACATAGAGGTAAATTAAATGGTCTAAATGTTGCATTTTCAATATGGTATGAATGTCATGCCCTCATGAAATAGGCCATGAAGTAATGGAATCACAATATAATCTAACTAGGAGGCCATTCATTGAATTTGGATGGAGGAGACATGAGGCATGAAGTTGCATACATCATGGAGGTAGAATACCCATTGGGGGTGACTTTAAGATAGGGGAGATATGCTACATACCTAAATAGGTCATTCGTAACTTAAAACAAACTTTAGGACACCACCTTTAGGCTAAAACTCACTTTTAAATCTCACAATTACATACTTAGCCACTCGAGAGGCTCCCAAACTTGCTCAAATCTCCTAGGAGAAGTTGCATGGTGGTAGGAGCTATTAGATAGATATATAGGGTTATATGTAATATAAACTTGGGGTATTAAGTCTTCCATCTAGGGCATGTGATTTATGAATCAGCATTAAGATGATAAGGCACTCCAAACCCTCCAAAACCCCTTCTTAGAGATCGATGATTGAGTAAGTCATTATGAATTATAATTATCATGAATGGCCCTATAAACATTTTTATAACTCCTCTATGTCATTTAAACATGTTATAGATTAATTGTCTCGGCACATGTAGAAATACATTATATAATATTGACTCTAAATGCATGGCTATAAATCTACTTTTGAGTCTGTAGGGTGTAGCAAGCCTCCAAACCAACTATAAAGGATTTTTAATCCTATGAATAAGTTTTATGATCATACACACAAAGTGATATATGAGCTCTTCAAGTCATTAAATGGGGTCATAGGGTGAGAAATGCATCATTTTGCTAGCTAAAAAGCTTATATGCAAACCTGTGGAGTATAACAAGAGAGATGTATTATAGAATATTGAGTTGTCTTAGGATTATTTAGGCCTATAAATATCATTTTCAAGCATTAAAACCTAAAAAATTATTGAAAAACTACTCCAACAACCTCTCATACATGAACAAGCACCTAAACTAGGGTTTTAGCCATTTCATGGTTCACCTATCCATACAGGGTCTCAAGTCCTAAAATTTGTCATGGAGAATTTTTAGTAGGTATAAAATGTGAATCAAACATTTTTTCTTAGTTTCACATGTGTGGGAGGTTTGTGGATCAAAATCTCAGTTTCTACGCCTATAGACCTAATTGAGGCGTAATTAGAGAGAGAGAGATCAGGTGATTAAGCATGCTTTCAATAATATTTGGGTCATGAAATATGGCATGGATATGTAAGGTAATATTGGGTACTAAAAAATATTCCTATTTTCCCAATATTATTCATTATCTTACATAAGGATATTTGCATTTTTTCAAAGTTACAAGGAATTGAAGGCTAGTGAGAGATTAAAGTGAAAATGAGGTCTTGGTGAGTGTTTAAGGCTTCCAAAGGAGTTTATTCAGGTCTATTAAGATATATATATATATATATATATATATATATGCCTTTCATGAATATTTAGTGTATTCATGAAGTTGAAATCAAGTTTTGAGGCCATTTGGGCAAGATAGGCGTAGTAAGACAAATTAGGCTTCAAGACACCTAAGAGGTGTAAACATCATTGAAATATCAGTTTTAAGAGATTTTAAATTGATGAAAGGTATCAAGAATATTGGAATAAATTGACTCAATATGAATTTATGATGAAGGTTTCCACTTGTCACTCTCCAATCCAAGAGAAGGACGGTTTTGAAAAATAAGATCAAAGTGTCAAGCAAAGTTTGAAACTCCTATGCCATTTAGAAGAAGAAGAAACTTATAGAGAGTAACACTTTTCCTTTAAGATATTTTTAAACTATTCTCCAACTCCTTTCTTTATTTTAACTTTCACTTGACACTTTTCATGGCTCACTTCTACGCCCCTCTCTCTCTTCTATTCTCATTTTCTCTATAAATTCAACCTTATTCACTTTATATTCATCCTCCACTTGGGTATGGTAAATACCTACCCATTTTTATACCTTTTATCAATAATAAACTACTATTTTTACCTCCTCCTTTGACTAGTTTTAGTGTGTGTGCATGACTAGTTTATCTTGTCAAGTGTTATGCTTAGTCTTCCTTGGGATGTTGTCCTTTTCTAAAGGTTGAGTGAGTTGTATTTTCATTAGTGTTATTCTATGACCTCTTGATTATTCCTCCTATCCCAAGAATATATCAAAACCTCCACAATGAAGTGATGATATATATAGGTAGATTAGGAGTAGTGTGTGTTCAGGTTAGTCTCTTGGTTTATGTACACATGCAGTTGGTTAGTAGTGGTCAAATTATTTTAGTATATCACCTCTATTATAGTAGGTTTATCTCTCGTTTCATTTCAAATTGATAGATTATTGAATGAGCCTAAGTGATATATCAATGGGATATATCCCTATAACCTAGAGATTCAATCCACCTATTATGCCACCCATAGCCTAGGATTGTCTCTATAGCTCTAAGAATCTGAACAAAACCACTAGTGTTTGGCAGGGGGTACACAGGGTACCTAAGAAAACACCTAGAAGGATAAAAGTCTCAGGGCTTATATAAGCTATTAGAGATATATATGTGCTATTTGATTTTCGATATTATACTAATTTATAGAAAGACTCATAAATCAAGTTAGGGATAGCATGATCAAACACACAAAGGATGTGGGTATCTCTAACAGGTATAACCACAGTAAAGTGAGTAGTTGAAAATAGAAATCTACTTGTATACTAATAATGGAAATGACAATGTTAAATTAAGAGAAATATAAAATGATGCATAAGCTTAAGAGAGAGGCACTTTCAATCCAAATGAAAGACATTTTCAATCAAGGGTGCAATAGAATGCCTAATCTAATTTTTGGTTCTCAATACTATTAGTTCCTAATAATACAACTTTCTAGTTTAGCAAAGAGGAAATTGTTTATACAAATATATAGAATGATTTGAGAAAATAGGATTCTAGTATACAATGAGAGATGTTTCTAAAGCAAGCACATCATATAGTGGGAAACATTTTCAAGTAATGAAAGATATTATTAACCACATACAAATGTAAAATCTTTAGAAACTACCCTAGATAATGCCCTAAATAAACTAAATCACTAAAACAATGAAAACCTAGCAAATACACTACTAAAAACAAATGGCAATTTCAATTTGTATGGAAAAAATCCCTCATATCAACCTCAAAAATATTGTGAAAATGTTCTACCAACCAAGAATCCAAGCTAAGAAGCAATGGAGGAATACCAAGTTGTGTGTGAGCTAAGTCGAAACCAGGAGCCAAAATCAACAGAGGAGGTGAAGGAAAAGCTTCCAAATATGAAAGAGCCAATGTGTAGAGCACAAGAATAGGTATGGTAAGATTGAGAAAGCTAGGAGTAACCAACAAGCTTCAAAAACATTGTAGAGAGCAATGTGAATCACCAAAATGAACTATAGAATAGTAGGGCATCCCCTGTCACAATGAAAGCTAAGTATGCCAAGAATAAACCAGGTGAGATTTAAGAAGGAACAAGATCTTAGAGAGTGATGATCAAGAGAGAAGATCATATCAAAAAAAATTCAAGAGAGAGGGAAAATGAAAGATAGGTCATAATATATGGTAACCCTAATCCTACAAAAGCTAAAAATTACCTATTTCTAACCGTTGGGACCAAACTAGCCCCTTTTTTAATGTTCTACCCAGGATATGGCCTAAGCCATAGTTTTCTTCCCTAATCCATGACCTGGGTCAAAATCCCATCCCAAGTGGTCAACAAGATTCTGTAAGGGCCTTGGGAGGCATCTGAAAGGCCTGTCAGCAAGCAAAAGGATCAATAAGGTGTCAGGGATGTCTACGGGATAGATACATGACATGAAAGGGGTCCATACAAGTGGAAAATGTCTCAAAGTAGGATAACCAGGGTTAGTAGTCTACACATGAGCTAATTTGTGATCATAGGGAGGAGTAGGGTCATGGGAAGTACAATTATAGTCTCCATGTTACCCCAAATTTAAAAGGCTTGAAAAATCTTCCAAGGGTGATAATTTGGGTGATAACAATTACTTTTTAGGTTAATTTTGTTTTTTTATTAAATTAATTAATAATCTTGTCTTTCATTTATTCACGAGAATGAGTTACATCCCACAACCACCCTTATAAGCTTATAAAGCTTTTACCCTTCTTTGTAAAATCAACCTGATATAATATGTTATCATATTTTGTTAAATGATTTATTCCACAATGTAATTTTTGAGTTATTGTTTCTCTCGGTCTTGTTGATAACATGATCACCCTTAATTTTACATGGTTTAACAAAGGAAACAATCCATACAAGTGCTTCATTGGAAGCACCAATCCTTCAATGCTTCAAGGAAGCACCATCTTCTAGCAAAGTTACAATAGAAACATTTGTTTCACACATACAGTACTCCTTCCTTGTTCTTTATTTTTTTTCAAATTCAAGCTATATTTTGATTTTTTAGTTTCACATAAGGACATTCACTACTTATGTTTCATTTTAGGATTTTTTATGGAGTGTTTTGCATATTTGGAGCGTCCTCCCAAATGTAAAGTGTGTTATACACACTCAAGTATATCTTTCATTTTACTCTAGTATTTTCATTTATATATTAGAGGGGGGGTGGGGGGGAGATGGGAGGTGTAGATGGGGCAATTTTAGATATTCAAATTTGGTCATGCATACTTGATAATATTAATTTTGGCCCACATTTAACTTAATTGACTTAAGCACTTAAATTGGTCATATTTTTCCACCTTACTCTATTTTAATTACTTGTACAAGCCCATCTCTTCTAAATTGTTGTTCTACACCTACATAAATATTCTTAATTGCTAAAAAACATTCTAAATATATCTACAAACATTTCAAATTCTTGAGATCAAATGTTACATTTTCTAGGTCATAATCAACCCACATATATCCATATCACCAATCGATCTTGACCTTTATGGGTCGATCCTTCCCTCTCCCAACAATGAATATTTTTCAGATTTAAACCCTTTTTTACATGTAGGTCCATATTTTTAGGATAGGCAGTGTGAATTTTCACCCATTTGGATTGTTATAAATACACATCTAAGCCACATATTCTACTAATTGTAAATTTCATTATTTGAGCACACTTATATTATTTCAAATTGATAAAATTTTTCCTATCATTTCTAAATTCAATTTTATTCATGTGAATTAATGCTTATCCAAATCACAATCCTATTTTATCTTATTCATGCAAAGCATTATGAAGTATTCAAACCATCTCTAGATGTATACGTGTAACAAAGGAGCACTATTTCACTAAGTACTCTAGGTGGGAGAACTACGTGAGGCTTGATTCCCTCTTTGGAATACTATGGATATGTAGGTAGTGTTAAATCATCATGAGGGTGATTGGGGTTAGTTCAACCCATTACACTTCCTCTATCATTTTTTAGGTTTTCAGATATCATGAATCCTAATGTGGTTTCAACTTTAAAGAGGTCAATTGCATATCATCCATGTATAGTCAAAGATCTAAATTCCAAATGTAGTTTTATTTTAAGAAGGCAAAATTTACTATACCATAATTTTTTTATTTTTGCACACATGTCAGGATAGACCCACTGGGGTCAAGAGAAAAAAATCAATCTTGAATGTTTCCAATCAATTTTGACCTAGAATAATGACAATTGTTATTTCAGTTGTATGTACATAATCAGATCTAAATTGATAATTTACAAGCATATTTTAGTCACACATAGTCAACCTATCAAGAAATAATCAACTAAGTTTTATTTTCCTCTTTGTCCTTTCCATAATTAATTACTTTCAGTCATTTGAGCTTTGTCCAGTTTAGTAATTTACTTTCATTATGTTAATTATAAATCATTTACAGCATTTACTACACTTCAATTCATTTTATCTTAATTAGATTTAATATCCCAATAATTTAAAATTCTAATAAAATAGATTTCATCTATTAGGGTTGTTCCTTATTTGGAAAATATTTGAATCAAAACAATTAAATTTTTCAAACAACTGAGTTTTTTGATAGTTGTATTGAGTGGATATTTTTTTTGTTTTTGTTCCCCAAAATAATGTATGAGTTTTTCACAATTAAAAATTTACTATTTTTAGTAAATTCCATCTATATAGTGAAGGTTGCCCCTATTTTTAAAATAAATATTAGGTTTTATTTATCTACCGATTTTTATCAAAAAGATTGTTATTTTTCCAAAATTTATTCATAGTTTAAATGTGTGTGGTCGGTTCTTTATTTGACCCTCATCAAGTCATATATTTAGCCCATACGCACTTTTAGGATTCTATTAATTTTCAAAGATTCCATATTTATTGTTGGTTTAGATTTTAGTTTGATTTCACCCTTTTCAACCTCAAGGTTGTGATAGCTAACATCCCTCTATTATGGAATTCCATGTTATCATTATCCCAAGAGGTAGGGTGCATCCTCCTATATGAGCATTGAATTTTACCAACATATGAGAAGTAATGTTTCTAATGAGGCTATTTTAGATTAGATAATTGTAATGAGGGAGTTCATATAGATGTTTTAAAATAAAATGTGCCTAAAGTTGACATCACTTGAGGATAATGTCAAAAATCCTTAGTATGCTAGTGTCAATTGAATTTATACTTATCCATTCAAGAACTTTGTACCTCAAAATATTTCATCTCAAGTATGGGTGAAAAAATAACATACATATAAAACTAAGGGTTCATACATCTTGCATAAGGTTAATAATAAACCAGGTGATACTTTAATGGATATGCTTTGTAACAAGTTGATCACATTGCCTCATATGTGTCTTTTAAGGAGATATAAATACTATTATGACTATCATAGAATGCATGGACATCATATAGATAATTTTTGGGCCTTGATAAACAAAATTCAACATATAATCGATAAAGGTGTTCCTACATTAGATACATATATCAAATCACCAAAAGATTAAGCACATCTTCTATCATTGAGCAACCTACTAGAACTTTGGTTACATCCTCTAACGAAAAATTAGAAAATGAAAATGCACAATTAGAAAAGGAAATGGTACAAAAATTACAATTGGAACAAGAATGATTACAATAAGAAAAGTTACAACTAGAAAAGTTATTAAAAAAATTTACAAAATGAAACATAGGCTAAACAAGAAAATGTATATATGAAATAAAAATCTAAGAAAATAGATTTGAATAACAAAGATGTTCTTAAAAAATAAGTTAAAAATTAAAAAAAATGTAGTGCAAACAATTTATTCATCTAAGATTCAAAGAATGATGTCAAAGTGCTCCACAATTACAAATAAGATTCAAGAGACTAATAATAAGGGACATACTAAAAAGCAAGTTCTCCTAAATTGATGATTATGATTATGATCACCAAAAGTATTCATAAAATAGTGATGAATATAGTGAAGATGAAGATGATCAAGTTAAAGAGCTTTGTATTTCGAATCATGATACACTAGAGGATTCAACAAATGAAAAACATGAACGGTGTTTGAAATATCTAAGATATATGTGTGACAATCCAATTGAAGGGATCATTGGTTAGAAACACCATAATCTATTTTACATAGTTTCTTAATGTTTATTTGGTTTCTTATCCCATCTGTTATTATATTTTGGCACACATGTGCTCATATGCTCTTGCATTGATTATTATTCTAACCCTTGATTTTTTGTGATGGTGTTATTTTCATGTGGTGATTATAATGCACATCCTTTGTGGCATATTACTTGCTCACTAATACATATTGACTACTTATACATGTTACGACTTACATTGAGCTTACACGATCACATATATTTATGATCATTTACAGTGATTCTTCCTCATCCTCTTCCACCTCCCACATACTTTTGGGAGCTAATTTGTTATAATTCACATATAAAATGGGATCATGTTGTTTTCTTCCACTTCATTCACTTTGCCATGTTACTACATTTAGTGCACACTATGTCTTGACACATATTGTAGATTGTTAGGATTCTTCACATTAATCTATTTTCAAAACCTTGCTACTTTATCTTTCTTGATTATATCGATGCATGTCGAAATTTCAAATATAAAAAATATATATATTTGAAAAAACAAAAATTGAGACTTAGGAATGATAGTTACATTTTTCATATATAGTGTTTATCACATGTTTGGTAGATTACATATCATTTTTCATAGATACATGTATTTCATGGTATACATGAGTGACATGTATGACATATAGATACACATAATTCATGGATACATAAAGGTTGGGCATTCCTATACCAAGTCATTAGGCCAATGTTGGGAGCATCTTACTCCATAGGTTTTATTGATATAAGTTATATCTTTATATGACCTCTCCATTTACCATGTTGAGTCATATTGATTGGTTACACATGTCTTGATATTAATCATACTCTATGTAATATTATATTTCATGGATATGTTACTTTACTATGCAATGACATTGGCATACTTAAATGGTGTAAACTACCTTACATGTTATATGTTGCATTGATGTTGTTTCTCTTTCATAATAGGTTACTCATTGATTGTATATTATTTTTGGCCCTTGGCTTTATGTGTGTGACATTTATTGTTCATTTTTTGTGGCCCTTGGCCTTGTGTGTGATAATTATTTTTCCCTTGTTTTCATCCCCTAGCATTATGTGATATTTATTGTCCATTTTTTGTGGCCCTTGGCCTTGTGTGTGCAAAATTCATTTTCCATTACATGCATCCCTTGGAATTATGTGTGCAACATTTATTTTCCATTGATTGTGTCCCTTGGCCTTGTGTTTACAACATTTATTTTCCCTTGTATGCAACCCTTAGCCTTGTGTGTGACATTCTATTGTCCCTTATATACAACCCTCGGGCTTGTGTGTGACATTGAGTGTTGTTACATGTGATTTTATTATGTGAATCATGGTCGTGACATTGTCTATTGATCTTGTTGTGCTTGATAATTTTTCTAAGTTTGTAGGTATCATGATCCATATCACACGCCTTCCCATTTATATGAGGTGTCATGATACATATCATGCACTTTTACTGTGTAGTCTTATTCAGTGCTTCTCTCAGTGATGGTTACTACTGTGTACCTAATTCCTATATATATATATATATATATATATATATATATATATATATATATATATATATATATATATATATATTGGCATGACACTTGTATGTCTTTAATTACATATATTTCATATATCATGTAATGACATATTCATTACTATGATGACATACTCTCCACATGTTGGCATGATTTTACATGATTATGTCTTTTATCATAATATGATACAAATGACTATTTATTTGGAGATGAGTGAATTGTAAGCTACGTCTGTCACCTCAAAATAGGGCATATTAGTGGGATTTTCATAAAAACTTAAGCCTTCATAAGTATAAAAATTAAATTATAACATGGTTTATAGGATTTATAGATTTTAGAGTGGTTCATATATCAAATTGGGACATAATTTATATATTTTAGACATATTTTTTAGGCATATACTATGAATAAGTACCTAATTTATAGGGACAAGAGTTACATATTTTTAGATTCAAATTCATTTGGATGCATAATGAACACATTTTTATAAGGACATGAGTTATATATTTTTAAATATTCTCATATTCAAACAAATTTAGGGCATATGCATACACATTTACAAGACCATGAGATATAGCTTCTCAATTTTGACACAAAATAATCATATAAGTGCATTATGTTCTATATCATATTTTCATAAATTTATGGGGCATGAAGTTTGTTCATGCGCATACACACTATTATATTTTTTATTTTAAAATATATTTGATGGTACCTAGAAGTGAGCACCCTTGAATATATAAGTCTATTTGTAGCATTTGATTCATGTTTAAATGAGTAATATGTTTGAGATTGATCGCCCTCAATGACCTTGACATTACCATACAAGCCCAATATGTGGCTCCCACCTTTCATATTGGAGCTACAATATTAGTTTCGATATTAGTTACATAAGTAGTGTAGTTAAGATTCAGTGCCCTCAACGGCCTTGGAACTACTCCTTATTCATGAGAGTTGGTGAATTTGTCTTCCCAACACATGGCCATCACTTAGTTACATAAATTAGAGTTTAATCAGCCCCAATTCTCTAAAGGTTTTAGTAAAATTAACTACATTCCATGTGCTTCAATCGGAAGAACAATTCTCCAATGCTTCAACAAGGAAGTATCATATCTAACAAGCCACATGGTAACACGATTCACTCATTTATAGGTGAATTAATAACTTACTCTTAATTTTAAAGATTTAATTAATTAATTTTCAATTTTTCATTTCATAAACATTGATTTTTATGTATTCATTACAGGTTTGCTTGGAGAAAGTTGCACATCTGCATTATTACCCAAAGAAAAATTGTGTATGTATGATACTAAAATCTAGTATTAAGTAATTTGTAATGTCATTTTGACCCAATTTCATCTTACTTAACTTATGTGTATATCTATGACTCTTATTCACCATTTTCTCACATCCACGTGTTGTCCAATCCTCTCTAGTTGATATCAGTCACCTGAAAGAATTACCCCAGTCTTCTCCAAATTATTCAACTATCACATTTGGACATCTCTAGATAATCATATCAGTGTTCATGTATCCTAGATAGAATCATCAAGCTTGTATGGTACTATAATTATGGTACCATCCAAATCTGATGGTTATATCTCACACTAAACAATGCTCAAATTTCAAATTCAAATCATTCCTATAATTTAGCTTATACATTTTGCATGATGATGACATGAGAAAGTACCTAAAGAGTCTCATATAAATACACAATAGGTTTAATCCTATCACCCATCTAATAAGCATATATCAAGCCTACACAAATACTTGTACATTCAAATGGACTACCCTATAATTTCCAATTGACCAATCAGTCACAAGGATTAGTTCTTAACCAAATAACAAGCACTTCAAATCCAAGCCAAAATTGTTATTTTCCAAGTGTCAAAAGTTAGAGCACATGTTGTATACATTGAACAAGCATAATTTCATACATTTTCCTAACAAAAATAACTACATGTGATTTGAATTCCCTCTTCAAAGTACTAGATATGCAGACAACACTTAGTCATTTAAAAGGGAGTGGTTGAGATCAACTCAACCCAACTTTCTTCCCCTTTTGCAGATCTAAACCTAATACCAAAAATTAGACCTAAGTTTCAAGAGAAGGATACATATTTCTGAGTATTGTGCACATATTCAAACCTTAGGATCGCATACACATATAAAAGAGAAGTGATTGTAGTGGCATGTACCATAACAAAATAGAAAGTTTCACATAGACAAAATCATCACGTTTAGTCACTGGCATCAAATGGTACTAAGTAGAATTTGACATTATTATTTAGGCATGTCCATAACTCTAGTTCATGATTTAAATGACTCATAATCTAGTTTCTTACATTTTATACCACTTGTATTCAATATAAAACCAATGCATTATAGTATCACGTTAAGTATCTTATCCGACTTAGTGTTTTCTCTATTTTAGTAAGTGCAATTATCAAATCAGATTCTACCTTTTACATTCAAATTTATGCTTCATTGTAATACATAAAAAATTAGAACTAATACACATAATTTATATCTTATTAAGGTTAACTAAACCAAAATAGGTTAAAACATTTTCAAAGGTACAAATCTCATGTTTTTTCTCTTGTTCACTAGGGTTTCATGTTTATTGTCCTATTAAGGCTTGCTTTATTATGGGTGTTCCTTGTTTGGCTAATGTTTGTACCAAAATGACTATATTTTTAAAATGCTTAGATGTTCTTGTTACTTGTTTTGGTCAAATCAAAAATATATTGTTGCTCACCAAATTTTTGTATAGATTTATCAGAATCAGGTTTTAACTATTTTATTAAATTCAATATAGAGGGAGAAGGGAGCATTTATTTTTAAAATAATTTTTAATTTTTGTTTGTCTATTGATTTTTATCACAAAACTCTATTATTTAAATATTCCTCGTGGTTTTTTTTAAATAGTCATTTATTTATTTTGGGCATTGGATGGTGGCTATAATGGATATTCATAGTGTATATTTTCAAATTCAAGCAATGATTGTTATAATTACACATTGTTGGCCTAAAATATGAATATATTTCATAACCATGTAATGAAATGGGTAAATTTTAAGTACAATAAATCATAGTTAAAATTAATTATGAGTAATTCTTAAATCTCCTTAGTAATACATCTTGTATGAATGTTGAATCCCAAGTACCTTCGTAAATGACTTCTTTCATGTCTCCTCAAGGTTGTGATAGCTACCATCCCTCATAAGAGGTCCATGCCATTACTCTCCCAAGAGGTAGGGTTACTTATCCTATATTAAAATGTTCCTCCTCATCCCCCTCCACCTCCCATAAATCTTCTTGATGGCCTTTGTATTCATATTTAGTAATAAGTGCATAGGGCTTATGCTTATGAAGCCATTATAAATCAAATATTTAATATGAGATCCATAAACAAGTTCCAAAAGAAAATGTTTGAATGTTACATTACTTGAGGATAAGATTATAGATAGTAAATCTAGAGCATGCTAGTGTCAATTTCATTTATGCCTCTTCATTCCATATTTTTGTGCCTCAAAATATTTTATCCCAAGAATGGACCCAAGAATAGAATACAACTAATTGTTCAAAAAAAATCATAAAGTTAATAAGACTCCAAGTGAAACTCTATGGAACATGATTCAAATAAAATTGATCATTTTGTGTCCTATGTATCCTATTAAGATATATAAATACTATTTTTCCTATCATAGAATGCATGGACATCATATGTATAATTTATGGGCTTTTAAGAGATAAATACAAAATATGATTGATAGTGGTGATCCTACATTAGATACATCCATTAAAACACCACCATATTTAGGCACCTCATTTATAATTGATAAACCTACTCCAATTGTGGTAACATCTTGTAAGTAAAAATTGAAAAAGGAAAGGTTATAGTGATAAAAGTTAAAACAATAAAATTTATATCAGGAAAATTTACTGATCTGGGCGACAATTCAGGTGACGGGTCTACCCCAATTGATTGCGGAATTTTTGAGAGCCATAACTTTTGCACCGTAACTCTAATTGACTTGCCGTTTGAACCATTAGAAAGATAAGAAAGAGGAAAATGTGGTGAGATGGCATGGATATCCACTTGATGAATTTTTACCCCCAAAAACCCAATGGAAGTGCCCCAAATTTCAATTTAAATAGTGTAATCTAAAAATAGTAAGTTTCTAAAAATAGTAATTCCTCAAATTCTGTATTGTTGTAAATTATGGAAGTCAAAACACTTAATATCCATCAATATTGGTGACCTTACACATCCTCCTCATACCTTAAAAACATGTATAAATGAAGATGTAACCCAAAATGGAAATCAGACATCTCTTTTCAGAGATAGGCATAAGTTTGGGTCTGCAAATTTGATCAATAAAACATCTCTTCTCAGAGATAGCAATATTTGAATTTTGTTGTTCTTATTTCTTAAATTATCTTTCAACCAAATATTTTTTATTTTTGGATCAGTTACAATAATGAAATTAATAAAATACAAGTTACAAAAAGAAGCATGGAATAAACAACAAGGTGTACTTATGAAAGAGGAAATTAAGAAATCGGATTTAACTAAGAAGTAAGTTCACATGCAAGAGATAACTAAGAAGACTAATATGAAAAATATTATTTTTAATGAGGCATTTAAACAACATTATTCATATCTAGAGCCTTTGATTCTTAGCCCTCACATAAATGAAAAGCAATGCACCAATGTTGAGGTTACAAAACTGTATGAAAATAATGTATGTAGCATGACACATGAAGGATAATTCGATTACAAATTTTATTTGATCCATTAAGTGGTACGTAACTCTTGGTCATAAAACATGTCTTTTTACATTTCACATTGAACCTACTCTAGCTCAATATAATGCTATATTAGGGATATCATGGCTAAGAGTAATGGGGAAAACACTCAATAAGAGGCATGATTATGTTATATTTTATCATGAATGTGCAATCATTATCATTTCAAATCCCTTAGAAGTAACACATGAAGGATAATTAAATTACAAATTTTATTTGATCCATTAAGTGGTACGTAACTCTTGGTCATAAAACATGTCTTTTTACACTTCACATTGAACCTACTCTAGCTCAATATAATGTTATATTAGGGATATCATGGCTAAGAGTAATGGGGAAAACACTCAATAAGAGGCATGATTATGTTATATTTTATCATGAATGTGCAATCATTATCATTTCAAGAGAGGAAGCATTGATAGAGCAAGAATAGAAATAGAAAAATGTTTCTTCAACTAACACTGGAACAAAGACATATAATATAATCACAACTAAGGTGCATGATAAAAAGTATGATATAGCTACTAAACAAAGTGATAACATGGTACATCTTGTTATAGATAATATAGAACAGATAATCAATGTAATGTTTATCATGTAAGTGTGAAGGTGCCTAAGATTTTAACACCACATTTACAATATCAAAATTTAATTACTAATGAGAGCTTAGATTATTCACAACTCTTATTTCTAAGAGATTGATTTTATGATTTCATATACATCTAGAACATAATCCATTATACATAGCTTCTTCATATTCCCTTGATTGTTTATTTCCTCTACTCTTTTATTTTAACATACATGTGTTCATATGGTCTTGCATTGATCAATTGCCTAGCCCTTGGCTTTATTTTCATGTGGCCCTTTCCTTATAATGTTTTACCTTGATCCAAACATCTGTAACATTTATCTTATGATGATGCATCCTTCACAATAGTCTCATTCTAGTGCACATTATTTTACAGAGTATTGCTTGCTCACCCTTACATATTGATACTTGTTATAGCTTACACTAAGCTTGCATGATCACATACATTTATATACATACTATGACATGAGAACATACATTGACTCTTTCATATTAGGGGAATGCCTACTTTTATCTCCACATATTCTCTTGAGATACAATGTTATGATTCACATATACAATGGGGGCATGTTGATTGCTTACAATTCCTCTAGCCTGCTTTACTATTATACTTAATGCATATTATGCTTTGGCATGTTATATATTATTTATATTTTGATCATTCATATATCTTGCAGCCTTACCACTTGGATTTCTATTATCTTATATATGTGTTTAGAATATTTCATACATACATATATACCAAAAATCCAAAATTAGGACCTAAACATGACATGTTTTCTAGTTTACATTATTCATTTAATTTTTTTATCACATGTTATAGATTACATAGCCTTTTCCATAAGCACATGCATTTCATGGTATATGTGAGTGAGATGTAGGATATACATGATGCAAAACATTCCTATAACTAGAGGCCATTCCAATGTTGGTGGAATCTTATTCTATAGGTATTATTATTACATGGTATATTTTTCTATGACGTATATATTTGTCATGTTGATCTGCATTGATTTCTTACATATTTCTTGCCCTTGTTTATATTTTTACTTGCATTTTATGGTTATTCCATTTTTATCTAATGTGAAGTTGACATTTATTGATGGTTAGACTAGTTTGAATTATTCTATGCTTTGTTGTTATTTATTTTCCTATAAGCTAACAATTTATTATGTTTTGTGTATCTCTTGCCTTAGTATATGATATTGCTTGATTAGACATGTTATTGCATGCCTCTTTCTTTGGCCCTTGCCTTCTCTTATTACTTTTGTATGATTGAGTATATCATAATATGCCTATTTCTTTGGGCACTTACCTTCTTATGTGACTTTATCTTGACTGATTTTTCATTATATGAATCTTTTTTTGGTCCTTTGATTTCTTATACAACTATTGTTATTGATTTTTTCATTTTATGGTTGTTCTTTGTATGGCTCTTGTCTTGTGTGATGTTTAATTTTCCATTGCATTTAGTTATTGCCTTGTGTGGCACTGAGTGATATTGCATGTGTTCCTCTTGTGTGCATCATGGCCATGACATTATGTGCTTATGAGTGGATAAATTTAACATTATTTGTTGAACTTGTGGTGGACCTTGCCTTGTGTGACATTGAGTACTATTACATGTTCTTCTCTTGTGTACCTCATGGCCATGACATTGTGTGTTTATGAGTGGATAAATTTAGGATTGTTTGATGAGTTTGTGGTGTCATTATCCATATCATAGACCTTCCTTATTGTGTGCAATGGAATGATCCATACCATGCACTTTCTTATGTAGGTTACTATTCATTGGTTATATCTATGATGATCACTATTGTGTGCTTAATTTCTATATCTATCTTGATATGACACTTATATGTCCTATACTACATGTTTCATATATGTTTTGATGATATATTCATACTATAATGACATGTTCTCCACATTCTAACTCATTATTCTAAATGATGACATATTTTTACATAAAATGATGTGGTTAACTCTTTTCTTTTGAGATGATTAATTCACAAATGACATTCCTCACCTCAAAAGGGAGCCATATTATTAGGCTTGTAATAGAGATTCAATCATCCACTTACATATATTTTAAATTTTGAAACAAATTATATGATTAAGAGAGTTAATATTGATATATAATATCAATTTGGTTCATATTATGGGACATATATTTACAATTTGTGATAAATTTTGGAGGCATATGTAGACATTTTACAAGAACAAAAATTACAAGTTTTCAAATTTGGGACAAAGTAGGATATAGATGTATAGCATTCTATATCATTTTGGCATTGATTGAATCACATTGGGGGTATGAACATTGTTCATGCATCTACTATTGGAATTTTTAATGTTGGCATCAATTGGATCAGATTATGGGGTATGAATATTTTTCATGCACACATTGTTACATTATTTCTATTTTTCAAGCATGGCATTAACGTGACATTGATGGTACCAAGAAGTGAACATTTCAAATATATAATTTCATCTGTAGTGGTTGATTCACCCTAAATGAGCGTAATATAGGATCCCCGTTCCATCTTGAGGTTCAAGATCAGTTAAATGAGTAGTGTAGTCAAGTTTTAGCATTGCTCAATGACCTATCACTACTCCCTCTTCATGAGGGTTAGGGAATTTATCTTCCCAACCCATAGACCTGGCCTTAATACATAATCATTAGGGCATGATCACCCTGAATCTCTAATGCTTAATAAGGAAGTACATTCTCCAATGCTTTAAAATGAATCATCATATCCAACATTGTATAAGGCAACATAGTTCACCAAAGTACAAGTTTAATTTTTCCTTGCTCTTTAAATTTCAAAAGTTTAATTTGTCTAATTCATTTCAGATTTAATTTTACATATAGACATTGAATGTTACATGTTCATTGTAGGTTTGAATGGAGCAAGCTGCACACTCAGAACCTTATCCCAAAGACAAAGTGTGTGTATGCATTAAGGTACATCTCTTTATCCTTTTACTCTAACATGGTTTTTAATTTCAATATAGAATAAAAGGAGGGCATTTACATAAACTAAAATATGGTATTAGATATTTGACAATCTCAAATTTAAAATATCTTTCACCTTACATGAATCATGTATACACATATGGCTCTTGCACACCCTTCCCTTCTATCTATGTGTTTTTTATGGGTCTGACCCTCTTGATTTGATATTAGTCACCTACAAGTATTCCTTATTGTGTGCCTAACAATTTCATTATCATACTCAGGTTGTCTCCAGGTTAATAAATTAGTAGTCCTACTTTTCAAATGAATCCATCAAATTTAGACACCTGAGAAATTCCATAGGTATCCAACTCTAACAATGTTGTCCTTATGCCAAGAAACAATCATTTTTTAAATTAAAATAATCTTTATGGGTCAGCACGTATGTTTCACATGTCAATGGTGTGAGTAAATACCCAAAGAGTCTTATATAAATACACAATAGATCTAAACATATTTCATAATCTAGCATCATCTAACACTCCTTAAAGAAACATCTATACACATATACACATTGAGAGGGATTGCCTTAAACTTCCCAAATTAGAAATCAATCTCAAGGAGTAGGCCCTAGCCAATTCTAAAGCACCTAAGTCAATCTGAATTTTTCATTACCAAGTGTCAACACTTGGATTAAATGTTACATTCATGAAATGAGCACCATTTCATACATCACTTAACAAGGAGAACTACGTGTGGTTTTACTTCTCTCCTTGGAGTATTGGATATGTAGGTAGTACTCATCCATTAATTAGGGAGTGGTTGAGGTCAATTTCCACCTCTCCTCCCTTTTATAGGCCTAAACCTAGTGTCAAAAATGGAGCTAGGATTTTGAAGTGAAGGAGACAGGTTTTCTTGATTTACGCACATAATGAACACCTAATATCACACAGGGAAATAATTTTCAAGTAGGTGTAGCAACCTATGCCAAAATAAGTAAGCACAACTTCATACCATGAATATAAAAGTAACAGACACCTTTATGATAACATTGGCATCTAGATCCTGGAAGACTCATCCAAACATATCCAAACACTCTTATTCCTAACTTGAATGAATTCTAATCTATTTTTCAGTCTTCTCAGTCACATGTATTTAGTGTCAAGCCTACACACAATTGTAACAAGTTAAGTATCTAAATTCACTTAGTAATTTTGATAAATAATAAGTGCAATTGTTTAATCATATTTTCCTTTAGAATTTAGATCAATGTTTTATTATAATACATTAAGCAATATGAATAATTCAAAAGTTCTATGTCATTAGATCACATTAATCCAAAATAAGGTAAAACAAGAAAAAAGAAGAAGCCAACAATACGTCAAAATATGGACACAATAGACAAAAGCATTACTTCAACATATTATAATATGAAATAAATTGCCACAAGGAAAGTGGTTGGTGACGGATTAAAATAAAGATGGACTATGGAAAGAAAGACATAGTCACCCTAGCAAAAATATGGTAATTGTAGATAAAATTGGAAGTGGCCATAAGAAGATCACATTGAAAACAAATTGCAAGAAAAGGAGATAGTGATAAGAGATGACAACCAACCATGCAACCTACAAGAAATAAATTTGAACAAAGAAGAGAAGCAACCGCAAGGAATTACAAAGTTAGAACAACATGATGGATGCCATCCCTCAATTAAATGTGATGTGCCCAAAATTGGTTCTAGCAATTAATGTCTGCTAAGACTCTCTTGAGAAAGGGAGAGTTATTTAATGGATGTATAAGAGGAAAATAGGGGTGGCTAATCCACCTAAGGGGGAAGAGGAGATTGTGATTGAATTCTATTTGAATTCAACATAATATTGTAATATCATAGTAGCCTATTACTCGGATGACATAAATCTTCTCATGGTGGCCACACATTGCTAAGTGAGGTTGAGTAGAATATGTTGGAATAATTTGCACTGATGTCAAAGGAATTGTAACGGATATGAACAGAAATGTCAAATGGACTTATTTCTAGAAGTTAATGGAAGTGTCAAATGGAATTATTGTTTAAAGTGAACATAAATGTCAAAATGTCGACAAAAATGTTAACAAAATTATTGACAGAAATGTCAATGTAAATGTCGATGGAATGTTAATGCTCACATCTTTTGGTGAAGAGGTGCCTATTGTATGGGATGCCTCCTTTGTGAGAAGTTTTTAAATGGCTATATAAGGGAGAAGAGATGTGGAAGTATTACAAGCATTCGATTTGATTGAAGATCATAGAAATTTGAGAGAGAAGGAAGAGAGGAAGAGAAAAATTTTGTTTATACATATCATTTGAGTGAAGAAGAAAACAAAAAAGAGTGTTATTCGAAAGATAATTTATTTTCTATGGGGATTGGTGTCTTCAAGATGTTGGTTCCTTCAAATTTGTGGAGTTGGTGTTTGGTGTTGGGGATCAGTGTTTCTAGTGGGTTGGTGCCTACAAAAACTTTGAATTGATTTATATTTTTGGTTGGATTTGGATGGTAGATCTAAGCAGCTCATCATTTGTGGTTTTTTCCTGAAAGGGTTTTCCACATAAATCTGGTGTCATTGTGTTATCTCTTTTTATGAATGCTTTATGTGTGGATTGTCATTTTAAATTAAAATTTTATATAATATTAATTCACCCCCTCTCATTAATAGTGTTTCTTATCAATTCATATCAGAGCAGGTTCCTTCAGGAACAGTCTAATCGATGGAAGGTAGATCTTGGCAACACACATGCCAGTCATCGAGTACCAGAGGGTTTCTCTACAAATAAGGCTCCACTATTCGATGGAACAAATTATGCTTTCTAGAGCATATGAATGAAAACCTATCTAATGGCTCTAGGGTTTGATATTTGGCAATCAGTAGTAATGGGATATACAACTCCTCAGACCCCACCATTGGATCAAATCAAAAAGAGGGCCAGTGAAAATAATGTCAAAGCTTTAAATGCAATATTATGTGGCTTATCTAAATCTGAGTTTGTCAAAGTTATACATTGTGACACGGCAAAGGAGAGATGGGATAAACTATATAATATCTATGAGGGGGACAGCAAAGTGAATCAATCTAAGCTCTAAACTCACAGAAGGCAGTTTGAGACTCTAAAAATGAAATAAGAATAAAGTGTTGTAGCCTATCTTCTTCTTGTGGATGAAATTATGAATACCATCAGAGGACTCGGTGAAAAAATAGAAGAGCCAATAATAGTATAAAAGGTACTAAGATATATACCCCTATGATTTGATCCTAAAGTTTCAAAAATTGAGGATATAAAAGATCTAAACACACTAAAGATGGATAAGTTGGATGGAATCCTCACAGCATATGAAATGAGGAAAAAAATAGAAAAACCATCAAAGCATGAAGTAGCCTTCAAAGCTTCAAAGAAAGTTAAAAATGCAAAACCTGAGTCAAGTGATGAATTAGAAGAAGAAGCTCTTTTTGTGAGAAATCTTAAAAAGAGATTTGGCAAGTATAAAGGTAAGATCCCTTTCAAATGTTTTAGTTGTGGTGAGATAAGGCATTTTGATGTTAATTGTCCTTGTGCAAAAGATGATAATAGTGATGAATAAGAACATGCTAAGGTAGGAAAGAGCAAACATTCATACAAAAAAAACTATAATCCAAGTAAATATGATAAAAAATAAAAACTCTGACAGATATAATAAAAGCCTCTACACCAAGGAGAATAGCTCATAAGAAAAGAGTAAGGAAAGTACTTCAGAGAGTGATAAACAAGAAAAACGTTCATGGCAATAGAAATAAATAATGATGAAGACCAAATGTTTCTAGAAGAGGAAGAAAATCTTGAGGATGGAGGAGAAGTGGATCTAGAAGAAGAACTTGTCTATGCCTTGAATGAAATAAAGAGGCTTAAGAAAAAGAATGTGAATAAAAAATTGCAACTTCAGAAATATGAAAAAGAAGGTGGAAATTTGAAAACCAACATATCTCAAAGATTCAAAAAGTTTGGAAAGATCTTTACTAGTCTAAAAACTCAATTAGAAGAGGCGAAAAGAATTGAGGAGGTAATAATAGATCATCTGAAATCAAAAGAGGAAAATTTTGCTAAGCTTGAATCTGAAATTTCTGGTTTAAGAAAGGAGTTGGAGAAGTCTAGTGTTAAGCTAAGAAATAGCTTAAATTTTGAAAAGAACACTGACATATTGGATAACATTCTTAATATCCAAAAGAAATCATTCATCAAGACCGGTATTGGCTATGAGGAGAAACAAAATATCACCAAGGATAATTCAAAAGGTGTTTTGAATCATCAAAGAAGGAATATAATATTCCTCAAAAGAACAACATTCCTCAAAAGGATGAAAAAGATGAGAACAAGTGGCATGAGGTTCCCGCAAGAAACTTTAGAAGATCTTTCTATCCAAGGTAGTCTTACATGATCAGGTATCAAAACTTATTTTATGGATATTATTTTTATTGCAATAATTTTATTCATAACGCAATAGATTATAAGATTCAAGCAAGGAATAATGGTTGGAATAAAATTGCGTATGGTTATTCAAATCATAACTCATTTGTTTTACTATTAAATTATAATGAATATGATATTGTGTGTTATAAGTGCAACAAAGTTGGACATATAGCACGATATTATAGAGGTGTTTATGTAGAGAATCCAAAGCAATCCAGAGAAGTGGATACCCTAGCCAAGCAGAAAACAAAATATACAAAAGCTTTGAAGAAAAAACAAGAGGAAGAGAAAGAGAAAGTTATGCTCATTCAAACTATTTTTCATGTGAAAAATGAAGAGCAACAGTGGTACATTGATAGTGGATGCTCGAGCCATATGACAAGAGACAAGATCAAGTTCCATTCTTCAAAGAAAGTAAGTAGAGGAACATTAAAATTTGGAGACAATGCTACAGCAAGGATAGCAGGCAAAGGTAAACTCAGTCTAAATGATGGAAAGACAAAAATTGAGAATATGGTGTACGTTGAATGATTGAGGCATAATCTCCTAAGTGTAAGTCAAATGTGTGATCAAGGACACATCCTCACTTTTCATCCTCAACGCTGTGAAGTAAGGAAAGTTGATTCAGGAAGATTAATTATGAATGCAAACAGACATGCAAATAACTTATATGTGCTCAGTGAAGTTAAGAAAGAAAGATGTTATATGACACAATGAGATGAGAGTTGGTTATGGCACAAGAGAATGGTCCATATGAATTTTGAAAATTTGGTGAAAATAAGCAATAAGTAGTGTGTGAGAGACATGCCAAAAATCATGAAACCTTCAAACATCATTTGCAAGCCATGTCTGCATGGAAAGCAAACTAGAGGCAAATTTAAATTAAAGTATTCAACAACAAAGCCTTTGGAATTAATCCATACAGACTTATGTGGGCCCATAAAAACTCAAAGTATAAAATGTGAGAGTTACTTTATGTTGTTAATTGATGACTATTATAGAATGACATGGGTTGCTCTTCTAAAGGATAAAGCTGATGCATTTGAGAACTTTAAATTTTTTGAAGCTTTAGTAGAAAACAAAATGGATCTAAAGATCAAATAACTGAGGTCAAATCAAGGGGGTAAGTTCCTCTCAAATGAATTCAATAAATTTTGTGAGGAACATGGAATAAGAAGAGAACTCACAACTGCATGAACTCCACAATAAAATGGAGTTACTAAAAGAAATAACCGAACAGTTCAAGAGATGGCAAGGACTATGTTGAATGAGTGCAAATTATCAGATAGGTATTGAGGAGAAGTAGTTAAGATGGTAGTTTACATCCTTAATAGAGTAAAAATCAGAGTAAATAATACCAAAATGACTTATGAGCTATGGAAGGTTAAACCAGCTACTATTAAATACTTTAGGGTGTTTGGAAGCAAATGTTATATTAAGAGAAATGATGAAAAATTGGGAAAGTTTGACTCTATATCTAATAATGGTATTTTCCTTGGATACTCCCCAAGGAGTAAAGCCTATAGATGCTATAATAAAAGACTTCAAAAGATTGTGGAAAGTGTCGATGTAAGAGTAGATGAGTTTAAAGAACATAAGGTGACCACACAAGTAAGTGATCACTTTGAAGAATTAGACCAAAATGAAGTTGAAGAAGAAATGGAAGAAGAGGAATGGGAAGATACTAAGATACCATCAAGATTTGTTCAGAAGAATCATGGAGAAAATATGATTCTCAGTGATAAAGATGTTAGGGTGCAAACTCAATGGAGGATTGTAAGTACATCTGAGCAAGTTAATTTCTCTTGTTATACAAAATAGAGCCTAAAAATGTTGCAGAAGCTAGTGAAGATGAACATTGGGTCAAGGCCATGGAGGAAGAATTGAACCAAATAAAAAGGAATGAAACTTGGGAACTTGTTCTAAAGACCAAAGGACAAAAATGTGATTGGCACCAAATGGGTCTTTAGAAATAAGCTGAATAAAGATGGGGATGTAACCAGAAATAAGGCAAGGTTAATATGCAAAGGGTATGCTCAAGTAGAAGGTATTGATTATGAATAAACCTTTACTCATGTTGCTCGATTACAAGCCAGTAGAATGTTATTGGCATATGTTAGCTATAAGAATTTTAAGGTTTTTCAAATGGATGCCAAATCTACATTTCTAAATGGCAAACTAGAGGAAGAAGTTTACATTGAGAAGTCGAAAGGTTTTCTATTGTCATAAAACAAGGATTTTGTGTGAAAATTGAAAAAGGCACTATATGGGCTAAAACAAACCCCTCAATCATGGTACTCAACACTTGACACAAAAAAATTTCAACAAGGGTTCAAAAAAGGAGTAGCAGATAGTAATATCTACATTAAGACAAAAGGTAATCATCAATTGATTGTTGTTGTGTATGTAGATGATATTATTTTTGGAGGAGATGATAGAAAAAAGTACCAAGAGTTTGCCAAAAAACATGCAAAACGAGTTTGATATGTCAATGCTAAGAGAGTTGTCATTTTTCTTTAGTTTAAAAATTTATCAATCTAAAAAGGGAATATTTATCTCTCAAACTAAGTATGTAAAGGAGATGTTAAAGAAGTTTGAAATGGAAGATTGCAAACTAGTCATCACACACATGGTTATAGGATGCAAGTTGAGTAAGGATGACGAGTCTCCCGAAGCAAATCAGACTCTATATAGGTCAATCATTGGTAGCTTATTATATACAATAGCCTCTAGGCCAGATATCATGCAAGTAGTTGGTTTAGTTGGATGTTTCCAAGTAGCCCCAAAAGAAATACATGTGAAAGTAGTTAAGAGGATATTTAGATATCTAAAAGGGACTTTGGATTATGGTTTGTGGTATCCAGAGGTGAAGATTTCACCTTAACAGCATATAGAGATGCAGATTGGCCAGGTGATGTGGATAATAGAAAAAGCACAAGTGGAGGAGCATTTTTTCTTAGTGTAAATTTAGTGTCTTGGTTGAGCAAAAAACAGCCATATGTTTCCTTGTCCACAGTGGAGGCATAATATATAGCAGAAGTATCATGTTGCACATAGGTTCTATGGATGAAGCAGACTCTACGAGATATTAAGGTAGAAAATGATGATCCCATTTCTATATTCTATGATAATACTGGCACAATTAATATTTCAAAGAATCCAGATATGCACTCCATAACTAAGCATATTCTGATCAAATATCATTACTTAAGAGAGTAAGTAGCTAAAAAGAATGTTAAGTTGGACTATGTTTCCATAAAAGAGCAAATAGTGGACATTTTCACAAAGGCCCTCTCAAAAGGAATTTTTGAGTACCTTAGACAAAAGTTGGGTGTGACACCCTTCTCATCAAATCACTAAAGTCTCAAGAAGCAACATCAATTTAGGGGGAGAACTATGGACAACCCTTTGCCATTGATGTCAAAGGGGGAGGATTGAAGACAGGGGGAGCAAAGAAGGAGAACCACAACAAGGGGGAGTTCATATACTAATTCATGGGGATTGCCATCAATGACAAAGGGGGAGATTGTTGGAATAATTTTCATTGATGTCAAAGGAATTGTAATGGATATGAATAGAAATCTCAAACAGAGTTATTGTCGAAAGTGAACAGAAGTGTCAAATGGAATTGTTGCCGAAAGTGATGGAAATGTCGATGGAAATGTTAACAAAAATGTCAATGGTCACATCTTTTGGTGAAGAGGTACCTCTTGGATGGGATGCTTCCTTTGTGAGATGTTTTTACAAGGCTATATAAGGGAGAAGAGATATGGAAGTATTACAAGCATTTGATTTGATTGAAGATCATATAAGTGTGAGAGAGAAGGAAGAGAGGAAGAGAAAACTTTTGTTTATGCATATCATTTGAGCGAAGAAGAAAAAAAATAGAATGATAGTCGAAAGATAATTTATTTTGTGTGGGGATTAGTGTCTCCAGGAGGTTGGTGCCTTCAAATTTGTTGAGTCGATGCTTGGTGTTGGGGATCAGTGTCTCTGGTGGGTTGGTGACACAAACACTTTGTATTCATTTATATTTTTGGTTGGATTTGGATGGTAGATCAAAGCATATCATCATTTGTGTTTATTTTCCTGAAAGGGTTTTTTCAAGTAAATCTAGTGTCACTGTGTTATCTCTTTTTGTGAATGTTTTATGTGTGGATTTCAATTTTAAAGTAAAAGTTTATATAATACTGATTCGCTCCCCCCCGGTATTAGTGTTGCTTAATAGATAAACCTACCAATAGTGGACTATGGTAAAGCCTCCATTATGAATTTTACATTGAATGGATTTATCAGAGTATATTGTGACTCAATGGATCTGAGAGCACCTTTAGTGGCTTCAATCTAGCTCGATGGACTAATTGGGCAGAGGATTCCTAAGTACTACCTTCTGATGTAGAAATATGTAATATATGTTCTTGTAAATTGTGTACATATGCCGATGCACCCAAGTGTGTATGAATATGTGCTCAAGTGTTTGTAAAGTGAGTGCATATGCATGGCATATGCCCCTGTAATCTATATCAATGTGTTAATATTTATCATGTATCTAAACTATTCTAAATCTCTAAATTTTATACTCTAATTTGATTTTGCGCTCATGGAGGCTTATGTCTCTATGACAAGCCCACTAAATACCCCCCATTTGAGATGAGGGATGTGTTATGTAAGTCACTCATCTCAAAATAGGAGTTAATGGTATCATTTCATGTAAAACATCTACACATCTTCATCCTCGTGCACCTTTGACCCTATGGGTGTTGTACTAAACTTCATCGAAATTCGGGTCTTGTTTGTATTGCTTGTGTCTTGCACCCCTAGTATCTATGCATCATGATTACAAAATGTGTGCTTCCCTTGCACCCTCTCAGCATTCCCCAAAAATTACACATTTTATACTTGGCCAAAATTGGGGACCGAAAAAAATTCACTCCATTGGTGGTCCCTAGTTCTCATTTAGTATGGTGTACCATTTGTCTTAGTCCCTTGGGTTAAAAGTATCAAGCTCTTCAAAAGGATAATTAATGTTGTTGACTTTTTTGCAAATGTCCTAGAGATTGGCTCCCCTGACCTTTTTTCAAGGAAAAACATTCAGTTGAACAATGGCGATCTTAAATCCATCAATGAAATTTAGAGGACCATTTCTTAATAACATCTCCACAAGATTGGTGTTCAATCATCAGTTAGGTGGTAGAAAGAATAAAAGTGCCATGTTGAGACTCCCTTTCACTGGTACAAACCACATAAATTACTTTCCCCACAACAAATTCAAATTGATACTCTAAATACTAGCTAAAAGTTGCATTCTTATGAGGCTACATGGACCCAAAGGTTTACCAACCTCTAGAAAGCCCTCGTTGAAACCAATAAAGACTATTTTATATGGTGCATCCTTTATTAGGGTTTTTTCTTATTGGTGATAAGCTTATGCACTTAGGGTTTTCTCACCCTATATGCCCTTCATGCTGCAACCTAAGTTTCTCAAACATTTTTTTTGGTTTTCTCAACATGTTAAGTCAACTTAAGGATGGATTCACACCCCGTTTCAACCATTTCTTCTAGAGTTTTTTTCATGGAAAATGGTGTTTCTCGAGGACTTAGCCATGATAATTGCACAATAAATCAAATTTGACATATTTTTCACTTTGATATTCTTTCTTAGTTATGGAAAGAAAGAAATAATGACATCTTTAACCATATTATCATCTACCATATCTCTAAAAATGCTTATATATTTATGTTTCCAACAACTTTTTAGTCATATCTAATATCATTATTCAAATTCAAATGCAAGCAAAGAAGGTTTGTTCAAGTTGGAGCATTTACAGTGCCTTTTGGACCATTAGGGAAGTGTTTGGTTTGAGTTTCTCTGAAATCTCCCCACTAATGCCTTTTGGACCATTAGGGAAGTGTTTGGCTTGAGTTTCTCTTAAATCTCCCCACTAGCAATCTCCCTCACAAGCTCTTAGACATGGAGATCATGGCATAGGTTGATTTAGAAGCAAGTAACAAGGTTTCTCACCATGTTCTTGGCATCCTTCACCTAACTACAACAATGGAGGTGGTGGTGGGTTTGGTCACTCTTTCTCCAAAACTAGTGGGTGGATGGCTTAGCAGCAAGAAAAAATTCATGTCGTTTCTTGCAATTTCTCCACCAAACAAGAGTAAGAAGAAGACAAAGTAACTAATATGATGAGTAAGAATAAATCCCTGGTACAATGGATCTACCTAATAGTAGTGGCTAGTGCAACAAATGTGATATCCCTCTACCATCAACGACTTTGATTGTTCCAATTACATAATAATCCTATGTTATATCTTTTGAGTGCCTGATATACTTTATATTATATTACTTGTAATACTTTATCATTTTTTAATTTTAACATTTATACTTAAGAGGCCTTTCTTTAACTTATTCTAATTTATTAAAAATTTAGTTATTTAAATTTATTTATATTCCTCTCTAATATATTAAATATACACTAATTACCTTCTTCAATCTTTATAGAGTTAAAATGTTTTTACTAATAATGGATCTGGTTTAGATGTAAGCACAATTAACAAAGAGCCGAATATTATAGAAACAATATTTTACTCTATATTATTTTTTTTGTTGCATTACATATTAAAAACCATACGGGAGATACAAATTATATAGGAAAACTATTTTCTATAATTGGGGAGATACAATCTCCACCAATATCTCTCATAAATCTCCCTATATTAACTTATACCAATAAACTGACTATTAACAATACGTGATATATTGTTAATATATCAACATAACTATTAATAACTAGCTACTAACTTATTATACAGTAATTATTATTCGTTAAATAGTAATTTACCTTACAGTAAATACACAGATGTGAGCACTAATGTTAAGATATCCCTAACATTCCCCCCCCTCCTTAGTGCAAACATGGAGAAGACATCATCCTATACTGTGACTCTCATAAAAACTCACATGATGGTTTCTAACCACTAACCTACAAACAACAGATGGTTTTTCACTCAGCTAACCACCAACCTACAAACATCAGATGATTTTATACTCAGTTTACCAACAACCTACAAACAATGGTGGTTTTACACTCGGTTTACCATCAACTTACATACAAATGATGGTTTTACATGTGGTTAACCAACAACCAAAAACCAATAGATGGTTTTACAGGACAATCGACAACTTTACAAAATGCTACAATATTCTTTTAGTCCTCATCAGTATTTTTACCTCAAGGGGAAATACAAAAATAAATGCTCACTTATTTCAATACTTGAATAGGGATGTATTGTTCTTATTTGCAACACACAACGGAAAAATATGAAAAGCACACCACACATAATATGTCACCAAAACATTTTGGGCCCCGTCGTTGGTGACTGACGAGAGGTTGTAGAATGTCCAGTGTTTGTTTCCTCCTTCCTCTAGTTGAGGAAGTTGCTCACTCAATAAAAATGTCGATGAAGCTCATTTTGATATTTTTGATAATACAACCGCCCCATAAAATTGACTCATTTGAAATAAGGACGTCGAGGTCTCCCGATATTACGTCCTTTACAAGGATGGGTTTTTTGACTTGATAATATGACTCAATGTACTTAATTGATGTAAAAATGACTTTTCGACTCATTTTTTGACATACTTGACCCTAATGTTGATGACATACGAAAAAAATGATTTTTATAAAATCCAATGACTAAATAAAAATGATAGACAAAACAATCTTTAAATTACTTGACAAAACTCTTTTTGATTTTTCTATAAAGGCTTATTGACATAAACTTAACTAAACTCATAAGCACACAAAATTCTAATTCGTGTAGGTTTATGACCACACAAGTACTTTTACACTAAATATCTTTAAATAATACACTTTTGAGTTTTTGTATATAAGAAAATAGACTTTTGACTTATTATTAAATAATAAGGAACTGTAGAAACTCATCTACACCTATGACTCTATGCAATTGTACATTGACAACAAATAATGACGCCAAACCTATGAATACATACGCTGATATTTAGAGATATTTGAAAGATGCTCAATGGGAATCCATGTGGTATGTTGAACACAGTGCACGGCTTATGTATTTGCACCATCAACACAAGAGTATTCTTCTCATTCCAAATTAGAATTTTCACGTCCACAGTTTTCCAAAATTTGTACAAGCACGACGGTGAAAGGATCTACAGATTTGCAAGAAGTGGAGTCCAAGGTGGATGGCTTGAGGTGGGAGAAACGTGTCGAGACAGAAATAAAATTGCAAATGGAGGGAGTCTCCATGTAATGCAGAGACGTCAAGCTAAACTCAGGGATCAAGCATTCTTCAATCGGATCCAAAGTACACGACGCAAATGGTGATCATGGTTTATAGGTCAGCTAAACAATATGTGGTTCCATAATTATGCAGTTGAGTCGAGGTATCCTTATGACTGTTGAAACCGCATGGGAAGAATTTTAGCTCGGTAAAAATAATGATGAAAGAAGTATCTTGACACATGTAAACTTGTCACTTTGTGAAGATTGCTCACAGTTGGTGAGATGTGAGTGATTGAAGGCACGTGATCTTTGCAAACAAAATAGCGGTCTCAGTGGAATGATATGGCAAAAACTCAACAAATAGCTATGATGTGGCAAGCTTGGAACAAGTCATGGCAAAAATGGTATGGTGAGTGGAAGCTTTTATGGACAACAGAAGGAGATACATATGCCCACAAAAGAAAACAGTCATTGTCAAAATCAATGCAAGGAAAACACTGATCTGACTCAAATGATATAGAGTCTATAGCAGAACTCGTGGCAAAATACAGAGATTTGTTGCAATTGAACCGAGATTGTCAGCTTCTTAATAGAGTCATGTATTTATACCATGTCACGTCTGATGTTGCAAGGATCCGATGTCAACGTGCATTAAATTTAATTCACCACATATGCATACCATGCATAATACTTTCCATTATCTGTCAAACAATGATGCAAGAGTAGATTAACATGGAGCTCATAATGCAAATTGACCCAAAAACTATATTACAAAATGAATATTGTGCTAGTAAATATCCTTTATTATATGCAACGACATAAGTGTGAATATACTCACAACGATCAACTGATCTGCCCCATACAACATTCAAGATTTCATGAGGCTTGGATACTAGATAATGGATCTAGTTTAGATGTAAGCACAATGAACAAAGAGTCGAATATTACAGAAACAATATTTCACTATATTATTTCCTTTGTTGCATTACATATTAAAAACCATACGAGAGATACAAATTATATAGAAAAACTATTCCCTATAATTGAGGAGATACAATCTCCACCAATATCTCTCACAAATCTCCCTATATTAACTTATACTAACAAACTGACTATTAACAATACGTGATATATTGTTAATATATCAACGTAACTATTAATAACTAACTATTAACTTACTATACAATAATTACGATTTAGTAAATAATAATTTACCTTACAATAAATATACAAATGTGAGCACTAACGTCAAACTATCCCTAACATTTATCATATAAAAATATATATTTTTCACTTATATGTATAACCTTTTTTAAGCCCTACACTAGGCTACATTATAAAAATATATATTTTTAAAATAAGAAAGAGCCAACCAGCTTTTAAACACACGATCCCAAAATCCGGCAATTCAACCATCTCTAACATTACTAATGATATCTGGACTTTAAAGCCTTAGATTTATATCATTATGTTTACAATAATAATAAAACTGTAGTGAATTTAATAAGCCAAGCAACATAATGTACTAGACAACCATTTGGGTAAGGCAATTTTGTTTGAATTGATATATACTAAACACAATCATTTGGGTTAAGACAATTTTGTTTGAATTGATATTATTTTATAAATTTGATCTTCCATTTCACGTTTTTGAGATGAAAAAGAAAATTTTTTAATGTGTTTATGCTTATTAATATTAATAGTTCTTGCCGATTTAAAGTAAGAGGTTTATTTAGAATGTGCTCAATCCTTGGAATGTGTTCAATTTCATATAAGGGAGTCCCTTCCAAGTTTGTTAGAGATGAAGGTGGATTAGTTTTGTTCAATTTAATCTTAAGTTTGGTAATGAGGTCGAAGTTAAGAAATACTAAATCGAAAGTTTTTTTGGTATCGACGTTGATTATAACTGATAAAGCAACCTTTATTTTATAATATTAACAAAAATTTGTTGATGGGATGTGGGTACATTCGTTAAGAGGCTTTTGCAATTTATAATATTACCATCCAGTGGTGATTTAAGTAAAGCTAGTATTCGATGTCCCATAAAATCTTAATCAATCTAATTATTTCATCTCAAGATACTACATGATCAATGCCACATAAATAGTTAAAACTAATTAAAACACAAATCAATGTGATGGCTACAATCCCTAATGTGGTTCTTAGCATCCACTTGCAAAACTCACAATTGAAAATGTGAGGCTAGTTTATGACTATTTATATCACCTGCAACAACTTTTTAGAGATTATCATTCCACAGCAATTCTAAAATAACATTGTAGCTTCTTGTTATCCTAACATATTAGCCTCTAGTTATATGATTATTATAATTTTCTCTAATGTTGTGGAGTCCCCTGCACGCTGTAGAGCATGTGTCCCACCTATCCCAATGATAGCTTTATTTATGATTGAACTCAGGCATGTAATTATGTTGTTTCCCCCGAACCATGTCGCATGTTTGGTGGCAATAAATATGTAAAAACTGTGTATACATTTGGAGTACAGCTACTTCTACCTTTTTTCAATTCAGTTTATGTTTGTTTATAGATTTTTGACCTGAGTTGGACTCAACCATTGAGAGTATACCCACTAGTCTAGAACATTGAATTTAACATATAAAATCTTTGTCCACAACACCTAAAACTAAATAGTATTGATTTTGGTATATAGAATGTATATCCACAACTTAAAGCAAATTTATGGTTCTGTCTGAGCAGGCTTTTGTTTAAGCAAATGATGCCTAATAAGAACCCCAACAACAACAACAAAAAGCTGCTAAGTTTGTCAGTTCTAAAATATGGACCTATCTTTTTCATACAATTATCGAAAGTTCTGTAAGGCCAAAAAATCTTAGCTGTCAATGTATGGGTCATCAATCCAATGTCTTGGGGAAGAAGCCAAATAACATACATAGCAGTTAGGCAGAGTTAAAAGACATTATTTGCAGGTATGAGAAGTAAGTTGTAAGAATCAGAATCTCCTCTGCAAAAGTGCATATTTCTTCCCTCATCCATTTGCTTTCCATACGCTGTCCAAAGTAGGGGTTGCTTTTGTGATGCATTGTCCAAATATCTTATCCTAGTGACTTTCTCCTTTCGATTCCTTAATAACAGGCACTACCCATATTTGAACCCATCTAGGTCCACAAATTTGTCTCTAGTGGTGTGTCACAGCCATTAAAGGGATATGTCACTATGGTAAACAGCTTTCCCACTAGGCATGGCATTGAAGCTGGAGGGTGGAGTGAGGATGCTAAGTCTAACAGATACCCAGGGACTTGCACCCCAAAGCCTATTTTCAGATCGGCAAAGCTTTTTGGCGTAAATGATGCCGCCTCATATATCACCTCTTTCTCACAATTATTGTTCATATGGAGTTATTTCATGGCACACACAAAATTAAAAAAGAAGTATTATTGTGGAATGATCCCTTCATAGTGATGTGCCACTTTGGTAGACCACCTGTAAAGAATGATTATGAACATCATATATATATATAACAACCACAAGCTAGAGATGGACTATAATGCATGACATTAAAACGGCCGGCTATGTTAGAACAAAGAGAGGGAGGATGCTAAGTAACTCTTTGGCACTAGATGTAGCAGTTTGAAGTCTCCATGCATTAGTTCCTACATGAGGAAGTCAAATTGAGAACACCCTAACACCAGGAATTCAATACCCTACCTGGAATAAGACTATCATATGAATAGTAACTAGTAGATTGTGAAATAATGGGGCTGTGGTTCACCAGCGAAGTTGACTACTATACAACCCACTAGAATTGCATTTTGCATTTTGAAGTGTGGTTGTCTTTTTCAAGATAGTGTTCTTTTATAGATTCGAAGAACAAAAAGACGTGCAATTCGTACATGTTCTATAAGTTGGAGATAACCCATCAGTGAATCTTGGACTTGCTTCTACAACTCTAAAATCCTCATTAGCTCTTCCTTGTGGAGTGCCTAAGGAACATGGGCCGATAATGTTATGTGGCAATAATAGGTGCTCTTCCTTGTGGTGTGCCCAAGAAACATGGGCCGGTGATGTTATGTGGCAGTTGCAACCTCGTTGAAATGAAAATGTCAGCACGTCATTTGAGGTTTGCCTTCCAACCAATCCCAAACATTATCTCCAAATTTTTTTATCAGTGTCATTAAATATGGATCTTGCCAGCTCGAAATAAATTGCCTAGTGGAGATAATGTATGAAGCTGAGCCAAGTCCCTCTCCATAATCACACAAAAAACAAATCTATAGCTGTATTGCAATTTAACTCCTATGTTGACTCACATCTAATAGGTCCCATCCACCCATCCAATCTCTAGGCTTGCCTCAAATGCCGTCAAACATGCAAAATTTTGTGGGCATAACATATACTGATTTTTGTGGGTTTCAGATATGGTCCAAGTATTGGAAATGGAATTGTGAAGCATTCCTATACTGATTCCTAATTCTGGGGTAGATAACATCCAACCTAGACATGTCTTATGTTTTCTGAATTAACCAACATAGCTTAGCGAGATGAAATGGCAAAGTCAGTCAGATGCACATGGCAGAACATGTGATTTATAGGAATCTTTTACTCCATCTCAATACTTGGGCAGAACAAGTTCCATTCATCTGGAGAATCTGCACAAATAATGAACATTGCCATGCAAAGGTATCTTTCCTCTTAGAGGTTATATAGGGTTAATCCACCAACCATTCTGGTACCATATAAGAAACAAACCTATTGTTGTCCTACAGTAGTTTCTTTCAATTCAAGTTATGGGTCACAGTTCAACAGTTAGCTTCAATCTGTTTCAAACTTTTGGGTTTGCACTGTTTAAGAAGCCTATCATTCGCTGCATACAAGATTAAATTTGTATCAGAATATAAGATCTCCTGATATGAAAAATTAACATTAAAACTGACTCAGATATGTGTGTCACACTCCAGGCTTAGATTGACTGGATCCTTGTCTATCCTCCTCTTACTTGGTTGATTTTTGTTTTTCTTAGTTGGAGCCATATATTATTCATCTCATCATTTTGCCTATACAGAGAGTCTATCCCACATAACTTTGCCAACCCAGTGAAATCAACCACTTGTTATCTCTTGGACTTCTAAGTATTTTTTATAGGCTATTCGTCGTCAAGTGGCTTAGTTTTAACTTTTAACGAAATATTCGAGCATTGGATAATCGATTAGCAGATTTTCAAAGAAAAAATACATTAGCCAAGAAAATGTAGATAAAGTTAGTAGGTTGGACAAATATTGACAGATTCTTATTTTTTGAAATGAAAAGATCTGCCAACTAACTTCAGTACATTTTGCTACATCCACCTATCCTACTCATGAATCAAAGCGAAAAGAACAATCAGTGTATATGCTTGCATAATGCTAAAAATGGTTCAAATTTTAACATAAGCATATGCATTAAGCAGAAGTTTACCAGGAATTGGATCATCAAATCAAAGTTAAGAGTAATAAATAAGCAACAGAAACAACAATTCATAAGTAAATATATTAACTCTGTCCTGCTTCCACCTCTAGTCTCATTTTATTTTATTCCTCTCTGATCTCCTTGATATTGAAATACATGACCATATATTGAAATACTTGTTGCATTATATGTAATAATCATATATGAAAAAAAACCCAGTCACCACCAAGGCACCGATATTCCTCACAAATGCCTGAACTTGTCCACACAGTGTCCAACAAACTCGATCATTCTGTTGAATTCATGCTCGAAAGGGGATACTCTAGTGTCTGGTCTAGGTACCTTTACTTGGTTTCATCCATCTGTACAAGTCCTGCAATCTGTGACTTATTGACTGGAACAAGCTACACACAAACACTCCTTATACAATATATAATTAAAAAACAGAACCCCTACCCCTACAATGCTGTATCAGCCTCTATCGATATCCTTATATTTTTATAAAACCCAATCTCCCATGTGGGGAAACAAAGCATTGCAAATTAAAAGGCTTGTGAAACTCTAGTACCCTTCCCTTCTGAGAGCATCTCTGGAGAAGCTTGGAGATCAGAATTAACAGTTCCTAGGCCTTGGTATGGAGGATTCACTATAGAGGAATTCTGAGTATAATATACCTGTTGAGGATTTGTCTCGTAACCCAACTGATTAGGAACCTGCGTATGTTGGTAAATATATTGCTGATCAAGATGCATCGAGGGAGATGGGTTGAGCTGCTGAGGTGGCCTGTACATCATCCTCATATCACCCTGTATAGGTCTCGCAGCTCTATACCTCGGGGCTACTGGACTAGCATTAGGCTGCATAGGAAATTGTGGATCTCTGTATGGCATCCCTGCCATAACAGCAGCCTTTGGGATTGAATCATAGACAGGCTGTTTCTGAAGTGGGGGTGCTGTTGGTGGCTGCATTGTAGTTGTAACTGGCTTGGATGATAGAACATCAGTGCTATAAACAACTGGAATATTTGCAGGTGCAACTCCCATATTTCTTTGCATTGACACATTGTAGCCTGGTTGTTGTCCAAGGCTTGGACGGATAACTGTACTCATTGTTTGCAACATAGGTGATCCGTGATGGGTAGGAATGTAGTAGACGGGATACTGTTGGTCACTTTGCTGGGAATCATGATGCACTTGATAGTATGACATAGGCTGACCTTGTTGAACATAATGAGGTGGAACATATTGATGTTCATATTGAACTGGCATATAACCATGATCCTGATGCGTTTGTTGCATGATCACATTCTGATCCTTTTGTGAATAGTTATAATCAGGGGCAGACTCTATGTCTTCATTTCTTCTATCCAAATTAGGATTAGGCCGATCCCTTGGTGAAGGATTAGCAGAATTAGGCAGCCCTGTGTCCTGATACTTGGGCCTATCCGGTTGCTTCATCTGCCCTGTACCCATAGTAGCTGAATTGAGTTCGTCTTGCACCTGCCTGTTAGTACTCTTTTGTTCACCATCTTGACTTGATTGGCTGCCATCTCTTTTCACTCCAGTCATTGCTGATAAACTAGAGTTGCTTTCTTCCTTCTTCATAGCAGGCTGGCTCGACCCCGTAGGACTCATCTCAGGAGACTTCACAGCAACAGGTTTTGCATTCCAATCATATCTTCCTTCCACTGTCTCATCCTGCACGTTATACTCTTGCCTAATTTGCCTTTCCTGCTGCTGCTGTTGTTGCTGCTGCTGTTGTTGCGGCTGCTGCTGCTGCTGTTGCTGTGGCTGCTGCTGCTGCTGCTGTTGTTGTTGCTGCCGTTGCTGTTGTTGCTGCTGCTTGCTTGAGATCTGAAGTTGCTCGAACTCCTGTGATGGAATCTGTCTTTGTGCAATTTCAGGCATGCTTGGGCGAGGCTTATTAATCACAGGGTCAGATGGGTTCGGAACTGGAAATTTAGAAGGGAATGGATCATACTGATCTGGTTTCTGATAATTCCTTAATTTCGCAATATGATCATCAAAATTCAACCTGGGATCCTGAGTTCGGAGCCCCATATCCTGTGTGTTATGGAAGAAATGCTCACCGCCAGGCTGTATTTCTAGCCCTTGATCATGAGGGCTGCTAACTATATCATGGTTGATTACTCTATAGCCCATTGTCCTTCCCATATCCTCAAAAGCATACCTAGGTTCCCCTCCTTCCATGATTGGATTTTGAGAATTAGGATAAGGGTTTTCAATGTTTACTCCGTGGGGCTCATCCTGAACAGGCTTTACCTTCACAGGCGGCAAATTAGCCCCTGGAGGAGCAGATGAAGTGGATCCATAGGAAGAAGTTTCAAGCATAGGGGAATCAGGAGCTGAATGGACATCTGGGGGTTGGTGTCCTATAATTCCTTCAGTTTGGGCATTGAATGTCCTATTTTTGCCTAGTGTATTAGGACCTTGTTGTAGACCACCTGAACTATTGGGAATCTTGATATTAGGGTTCCTTTCATCTGGTTTCTCCCAATAGGACTCAGTCGCATCAAGACCAAACAAATAATCAGGCATCTCTGAAACAGATGAACCCTCAGACATGCCCCTTGTCAGAATAGGAGTACCATTCAACGCATCAACAAACCAATGTTCTCTTTTAGAATTGTCAAGCAAAGAACCAAGACTAGATGTAGTACTACTATCAAGCTTTGAAGGAAACAAGAAAATTCTTAACCTGGAAGGCTTCAGACTTGCCTGCTGGGACCTCTCATACTCCTCCATCATGTTTTCTAGATCTTCATCAGTTGTGACCGAAATCAAGGCATCCAAATCTTCATTGGGCAGCTGGTACTTGATTGTAACAATCCCACCAGATATCTTGGAGAGCTTGGCAGTGAGATCATTGTATGTTATGCTCCTGCTCACAGTCACCATCCTGGTTTCTCCACCCAAATAACAGAGCTGATTATCATTGGGCCTAGGAACGATCTTGCCTCCATAGCTGCACATGAATCTCACCTTGCAGGAATTTGAATCCTCCCATCTCTGTGAATCTGTATCTGCCCCTCTAGACCGAGGTGAAGAGCTCACAGAATCTGCATAATCCATCTCTGAGGGGCTTTGCACGCAGAATCCTAGCTTTTTTTTACTACAAGACAAGATCTTGCAGCCTCTGAATCTTGGGTATGAGACAGTTCTCTTTTGGGTGTCTGCAACTCAACTCAAAACCAGGTTACCTTAACAGAACTGACATGCCCAGATAAGTGAGCTGTATTCTCTGTATCCTCTGCAATCATGGCCATTTTTCAATGAACAAAAGAAAGCAGTGGAAGCAACCCACAACAAGAAATTTTTTGATAATGGGTATCTGAAATGACACAAAGATTTCTTTTTCGCAGACCAATAGAATGCAGACTGCTTGTATTGGTGGCAGCCTATATATGGATCTCGCCGTTGGGATTTTCCACCTCCTTCCACCCTTTTCAGCCTCAATTGATGTGTCCTCCCCAAATGGGTATGACATGGACTATTTCATCTCCATCCCATTCCTACCTAAAAGTAGGATTTATGGAAAAAAAAATTCCTTTTAAGGTATAGTTACGGGGGACCATACTTTTCTTGGCTCTTCGGGGCTCTACATGGCCGGCAGCGGGATTCAAAACTCATGTGAATTATTCTAGTACAACTCCGTTAATCACTTTTACAGCGCTCCTAATGCATATAGAATCTACAGCTCAAGAAATTCTTGGAGTGTGAACTAATTTAAGATATATCTAGAGCTTTTGTTTGACTCTTGTTGGGCATTCAATAAGCAGCATCTTGTGCGGGACAGTTGAGGCAGTGGTTCCATGGAGGGGTCATCACTTTTAATTTTAGTGTGCAAGTGGCTTACGAAACCTTGAGAGATACAACCAGCATTGGAGACCAGAGGTTGGATAAACCCCATAATAAAAGTTTTACTGATTTTAAAATAAGTGTAGAGCATGCTGAGCGGTCTTGATGGTGAGGGAAATTTTATGGTTAAATGTGATTGAGAATTTAATATGGATAAATAGTTTAAAAATTAATTATTATAAATATTTAATATTAAAAAATATAAACGTAATCAATTAATTTAAATATAGTAGTGTAAAATATATATAATTTAGGTTTAGATTTGTGATAGTGGAAATGTATGGTTAGAGATGATATATATGTGTCTTAAAATAATCGACGATAGATAGAGGAGTTTCATTGAGGCATCTTCTCCTCTCCAAATAATGTACGGATTTTGGGGATATTAAAAAATATGCAGACAAACCAAAATTGATTTAGTCGGTGTGTTTTCATAGTCTTGATCTCCAAACAAATCATCCATTTTTTTGTGCTTTGACTTCGATCACCTAGTGTAAGACAAAATTATTATTCTTGCCTTAATTGAGGAGTAATATCGAAAAGGTTAAGGAAAACAAAATGTGTTTTGGGGCCTACGATAAACTATAAATAATGGCATTATCTTGATATTTACCAGGGCCCTAAACAACAAACCTCAATGATTGGCATAGTTCCAATAGCGTGCAAACCAATGTTGTGTGGTGTGTGTTTAACATAAACTTGTGTGTTTCAATGAATGCTCTAATAATTGTTTGATTTCCTCTAGAATGTTTGTAAGCGTTGAATAGATACCCGTGAACAAGAAAAATGGATTATGTAGATTTTCTTCCATGTAAATGAATTTTAATGCTTGTGTATCTATAGACCATTGAATTCAAATTGGGACCGTTATTGGCGTGCTACCAACAAAAAAACAACTAAAAACAAAAAAGATGGGACCATGTAAGACGGGTGCACCTTGACGAAATTGTATCACTAAAAACTCCAAGAGAGTCATCGTTGCTCTAGACACACTGCCTAGAAACTTCAAAACAAATAAAGAGAAAAATAGGGAAGAGAGATTAAGGGAAGACATGACGTCGACCCACAAAACACACCAATAATATCTAATTTGGACTAATAATTGACAAGTATACAAACACTCTAAAATCATGTAATTCAACGACTAACAAATACCTAGGTACCATTTTTAGGTGTTTACATTTTACCCCACTGTGGTATGTGTGTGTATGCGGATACATATGCAAATAGAAAATAAGATATGAAATGGATACAATTTTTTTCGCTCTTAAAACTCATGAACAAAATCCAATGTAGTTTCAATCCTACAAACACACTCTCTTCTAGACACATTAGGTCAATTCCAAATAATAATAATAAATTCTAAATGATTTGAAGTACAAGCTACCATCTAAACCACATTTGAATAAAAGTAGAGTACATCCTAGAGTCAAATCCACCATCTAAACCACATTTGAATAAAAGTAGAGTACATCCTAGAGTGAAATCCACTTAGCCATCTATGAGCTATATGCCCTAGGCCATCACGGATTAAAGTTAGGCACCATGTCACTCTTGGGCCTCCAATCCATGTCATCACACTTAGTCATGTTGTACTCAAAAACCAAAAATGATCAAAGTAATAAGATAGATAAATATAGAATATGGTTCCCCCTTGCAATTTGAGAAGAACATATAAAACAATGACAATCGGATCTTGATAAAAATAGTGATATTGTCCCTATGGGGCAATGACAGAGAACATCATATATTATCTAGAAATATTTAATATCACAAATATAGAAGATAAAATAATCAATATCGATACAAATTGTGAGATAAATATCACCCTATGGAACCATTAGTCATTACATCATTGCAATTAAATCATGTCATTTACAACTTGATAAACATATAAAGTAGCTAAGTTAATAGTAACATGAAATTAGGATTTTTGCCCCAATTTATTTAAAGTGAAAGTGAAAGTGAAAATGGAATCTCGCATCATTCTTATATTTTACCTTTGCAAATAGAGTTGTGGGAGAGACATATCATGGGCAATCAATGAGAGTTTTCAGGTGTACGAATAACTACCACACTAGCTAATCAAGGGCATCTAGTGAGTTATTTTGAACCCAATTTTTCCATTTATTAGTAATTTTGAAATTCTCCAAATATTCTCATAAAGGCTTGGGGGATATTTTCCCCATTATAGAGACTGAACGCTTTAGAAAACATATGTACAATCATGATAATATTTTTGCTATCCTACGAAACTTTGTACAATGTTGACATTTTTTCAAGTTTTTCTAATTTTTGACATTTGAAACCGTAAAAGACTAATATGAAATTAAATTTTAATTAGAAAAATACTATTTTTTATATTTATTTATTATGATATAGGATAACAAACATGTGCATGAGTTCTGACATAGATCAGTGCTACAAACGGTTTAGACACTTAGGCTTGATGACATTGGATGGGTATGTGGTTAGCTTCGATATTTTGCTTGACAACCCACGATGTGATTTGACCTCATCATAATCACCCCTCTAGTATAACAATGGAATATCAATACATGTACCTCCTAGTTGTTGATGGGGGAGATGAAACTGACCCTAAAGGATAAATGGAGGATATTTAAGCTACCAATCAGAGGTAGGTAGGCTTGTGCGAAAAGCCCTAGAGTGGTTGAGCAGATGTTAGCTCACTGGTACTATATGGAAGTAGCTACTAGGAGACCTAAGATTTGAGGGGGATCCTATTGAATGACATTATACAAGGGGATGTGTCATGCATGCGCCAATATATGGTTATACTACTAAGAGCTTTTGTGAAAGTCAAAATAAGAGGGGTATCATGCTTGTATGACATGTAACATGCGATAGATGATATGGAGGAGAGGAGGACATTATACTCATGGGGGCATCACATGGTCTGCTACCTATATGTGGATCTATATCGATTTGTGTATAATTCACATGCTAGACAGATACTAGAAGGGATGCTCTTATATTGTTGGGCATAAGAGCACCTAGTTGTGACTATGAATATCAACCTATCCCTACCTCAAAGGATATGATATACCATATCCAGGGAGATGAGCCACATTGGGACCCAGGAGACAAGATTATGATGTCACACATTGGAGGAGGACCATAAATTACCTCAAGGAGAGACACATCACTTGATGATTATATAGAGGCCATATGGGTTGGGCTACGGATGCCACACAACTATGACATATTAGACAAAGAAGATGGTACTAATGTTTTTTTTGGGGCAACATTGAGAACTTCCAATATGAGAGAGTACTAAGATAATATAGGTTGGCATAGGATGTGTCTCCAACCAATATTTATGGCACATGTCTCAAAGATGCCCCTTGAGGGATGGAGAGTAGGACCTACCTCAAATTGTGGACCTAGATCATATAGATCATGAAGAGGAGAATGAGATGTGTCCCAACCCTATGGTCGATAATGCACGAGTTATAAAGGGTTAGTGAGCATGGTGGGTTGAAGTACATCTTGCACTACTTTTTCCACCACCGAGGTAGGAGAGACATTTGCCTAAGGAGAATCACAATGATAAGGGACCCCATATAGATGGAGGCTAAGGTGTAAAGGGGATGTAGGAGAAACTACAAAGGGTTCCTCGAAGACAAGTAAAAAGTTACCTAAGCTAGCAACAAGAAGATATAGATAAAAAATATTACAAAATTATTTGTTATCTTTGATTAATGTTTGGGAACTCATCTATTAACCTTTATTTAATGTGAAATTATGGCAATCAATGACTAAACCACCATCGTTGATGTCACTATCGGGAGACTAACTCAAGATATCTCAGAAGATATTCTAAGAGTGCTTGAGCAGGCTTGCTTTGATGCATGGATATGTGCTTATATATCTGATATAGTCAACAATGTTAGGCTACAAACAATTACTAGGTGGGGGATGTCATGAGGAGCTCACCCAAGCATGAGTATAAATCACATGGGTACAAGCACAATAATCTCATATTTAGGCCTCATTAGCAACATAGGCAGAGTAGAGAGATAAATAGAGATGTGAGGTTGTCATGCCCCCTCTAGATAGTGATGTAGACACACAAATGATCCTCACCTAGTATGTGTAGTTACAATGAGAGCATCGGGATTTAATAGCGAGAATGCAAGACTACAGGTGCGGGACACATTGAGGTTAGAATCGAGAGCCAAGACACATAGTAGGATAGCTATGTACACAACTTTGTTGCCTCATGAGCTAATAGGGATAGGTGAGGGCATCATTCCCATGTGCTTAATACATTAGCTATATGAGCCATATACTTCTTGTGTGATTTTTTAACCTATGGCTAGCTAAAATTTATCTTTGAATTATATATGTGTCTCTATATGTATGTGTGTAAACTGATGTGTGAATGTATGTGCATTACTAAAATTATAGAGTATATAATATGTTTTTAATTATATGGTAATAAAAAGAATACATCATAACATAATACATCAATTGAACAACTTATGAATATATATTGCAAATAACAAATACTAATAACAATCAACAAGAACAAGTAATGGAATTTATAATAAACACGTATAAAGTTTGGAAATTAAAAGCAATACAATAAATAAGATAAATAAAGAGTGTTTGTTTGCAAACATAAAGAATTAGTTATTAAAGCTAACCAATAATACCAAGGGATCCAAATAATAGTCATGACATATATAAAGTGAAGCATTAAGATCATCAAAAACATGTGCAAGGTGTTCAGGCATCCATGAATATATAGATCATAAATCATCATCCTCATTATACTCTTCCACAACATTGTCCACTAAGTGATTGTTCTTATGGTTAATATCTCAAATCCATTGATTCTTCTTAGGTTCTTGTGGCTAATATCTTGCATTCATTGATTCTTATTAGGCTCTTGTGTATGTAATGTTTGAACTATGTATGTAATGCCCTGAAACAATGTATGTAATGTCACCTCCATAATGGAATCTGTTAAGTTTGATGGCATTGGCCTTTGATTGCAATTTTTTCGATCAAATTTTGAGCATGCATGTCACATAAATACCTCTTATGTTTAATACAATTCAATCTTATTAATATATGTTTTGTCACTATTGGTAAATCCCTCACAAAATTAATGGTTCATTATATACTCATTGTATATGGTAATACTTTAAAGATTGAGGAGTGGAGTCATTTGGCTAAATATAATGGTTAAGATAAAATGTTAATCTAGAAATAGATATAGAAGTGAGATATAGAAGTAGTCAAATGACTATGATCATTAACGTCTTTTAGATCAAATTAGTTTGTAAAACCCAACAAAGTATGTATAAAATACAAATTTTATTTCAATTTGCTATGCAAAGAGTGATTTGTAGTTGCCTTTATCTTTGTTAACCCCACAATTTACAATTTTTACACTCTTCTCCTTTGAAGTTCCATAGCAATCCTTGGATGATTTTTGTTTGAAGTGCTTAGGAAAAGAAGAAAAGAAGAAACAAATTATAAATACATCAAGATAATAAATATTTAGACTCAAAATAAGACAAAATTAAGAGAAAAATAAACTTTAAAACCCTAATTGATGAAATAAAGCTGAAATAGTCAACAACTATGGTTATTTGTGTTGCTATTATATTTGAGGGAAGTTTGGATTCAAAATAAAATCATAAAATTGATTATACTAATTTAGGAGTTTATAGGTAATAAGTTGTGACTGTAGATATCAATATAAGCATATCTTATATATTACATAGCAAGCATGTTAGTATAAAATGATCTTCATCCTTAATTTCATTTGAGTTACACAAATTACAAAAAAAAATTTCCCAAGGTATTGTTTGGAGTGTTCATCTACCAATTTCATTATGAATCTCATGTGATTTAGTTTTTAGTTTTGCAATCATAATTTTCTTCTTGAAGTGGATAAATTTATGTGAACACGGTATCTTCAAGTTTGGAATTGATGATATCTTTGTAATCAAATAGATTTAGTTTATCTTTCATATTTTCATCCTTTCAAAAGTTTTCAAATACTTTCTTTTCAAATTTTAATTTTAGGTCTACATCATAAGGGAGGGTTATTTCATCACATGGATGTCCAAAATGATTAACCATATATCAAAGTCTAGTTTACAACATCTTTTTAAACAAAGATGTGATGCACATGATTTTTCAGCAATGAGAATAAGGCTATGGTGTTATAGTTTTTCTAGCTTTTGCTAATATAACATATAATGTTTTAAGGCAACGCTTTCAGTCAAAAACATGTCAGCTTCCACGAGGAGGATAGGGTAAGTGTATTGTTTTTTTATTTTGAAGGTATAAATAATGAACCGTTTTTTAATTTGCTCAATTTTTTTCCTAAGTTTCATAAAATATGCTTGCACCCCAAATTTGACAAATGTAGAGTATAATAAGAGTTAAAAGGCTATATGATAGAAATTTATTTTTATCCCACTGTCAAAATTCAACATCTCTATAATAGTTTCCCAAACCATCAAAGGACTTCCAAATCAACATCAACAATGACTCGAGACAACTAGATAAGAGTAAGGCTTATTTTAAGAAAATTACTATTTTTTGAAAAAAAATGGTAACTTTCTTAAAATAAGCCTTACTCGACAACATAAATGGTAGTTTTGGAGGCCTTTGAATCTCTGAGAGTCTCCACCAAGCTTTAGTTGGGTGAATATCTTCCCATTAAGCTTTTATTTTTGGAAAGGTATTATGAGAGAAAATCAGAGAATACCCAAAAAAGTTGACCCCAACAAAGTGGCCAAACCTAGCTAGCTATTATCAATAGTTCTTCTTCTAGTAGATTTCCTATTGTTAAGAGTTGTCATTTTCAAATGCTTATGCATGTTGAAATTATATTATTAGTTTTGTTTAGATTTAAATAAAGCTATTATTCACATGCTATTAGCTTTGTTAGATTTAAATAACTTACTATTATTAGTTTTCTTTAGCTATAAGACAAAGGTTTACTTTTGTTGGGTGAATATTTTGTCGACCAGTTAATTGGTGAGAAAAATAGTTCCTATCACCACAGCATAGGGAGATTGGTTGTCCAAAGTTGCAGGTTTACCACATCCAATGGGGACAAATCTCTCCTCTCATCAAGGGGAGGTTCCCTATAATTACGTAGGTGCTATATACTATATAAATAAGCAAAAAATAACACATGGGGGTAGAATAAACCATCCATCTCTCTTCTTTCAGAGATGATGCTCACAGATAAAGGAGAAAATCTTGGTGGAAACACTAAAGGCACTTCTCTTCTTTAAAAAGTGTTCTTGCAAGAAACAGCAGGAGTTTCTTTCAGGTAGTAAAAGTAACTGATGGCAAAAAGGTGCATTAACCAGCAGGATGAAACAGAACACAAAGTTTCCACCTCAACTACCCAAAGAGTATAACACAAAGGATAATGGGGGCACAAAGTCATCCCAGAATCCTCAACATAAAAAGAAAAGGAAAACACACACTGAAAACAATTGTGAAAGCACAAAGTCTTCTCATAGTTGGCTTCAGGACACCTCCCTTTTTGCCTTCACTAATTCTGCTTGTCAAGTTAAATAAATAAGAATGCTTCTAGGAAACAGACATAAGAACAATTTCCTAAAGTAGCACAAGCCAAAACAGCACAAAGTCTACAAACAACTTGCTTTCTCATTCAGATAAAATGAAATGAAATTACAATCTGAGCTCAAAGTCTCAGTCTTCTTCTTTCAAAATGGGTAAAGTTTCGCTCCTGTAAAATGAAAAGTCTCTTTTACAAATGAGAGATATTACAATCTTATAGAAACTACGCAAGGATTGGCATTTTTTCCCATGAGATGGCCCATACTGCAGTCAACATCTTCAATGCGCCTTCATTTTTTGTCTGGAGGGACCATGCTGGGAACAGTGTGTTGCCATAACTATGGCATGTCCATTCCTCTAATATGTCTCTTCTCGGTATAGATTGTCTGGTCTATCCCCTTTGACGTCTGCGCAGTTGTCCATTTGCCTTTACTTCATGGAAGGAAAAATAGGCCGCGTCCTTGGTTTGGTGTGCTCAAAAGTCTACTCGATCCACTATTTCACCTACTGGAAATAACTCTTTCGAAGATATTTTTGGTCCTTTGCATTGATCTTCTCTTCCCTATAGCAATTTGAGTCTTCAAGCTCTCTTTTTAGTCAATCGCTTGATTCTTTCATTAAATTTTGTGCTTTATTTGAATTTCCACAGATATCCCTTTAAATTTGACGTCCACGGGACGATCAATGGTTGCCAGCTGCTTGAACCATGTTGAACCTTGAACCCGTTGAACCTTTGAAATTTCATTGGTTCATTGGTTCATTCTGTCTCTTTTGTTCTATCGCTTCTTGGTTCAATCGCTTCTTCACCCCTTGGTTGAACCATCCGTTGAACCACTTGTTTGCTGCTTTTTCCTTGACTAAGGCCGCCTTTCAATCTTTTGAACCTATGAACCATTGAACTTTGAACTCTTTCGATTCAAGGTTTAATCGATTCATTCTGTGTCTCGTTCAATCATTGCTTCCTTTATCTTTCTAAACTCTGGTTGAACCTTTGAACCTGTGAACTCATTGAAGTTTTTGGTTCAATGGTTCAATCGATTCATTCAGTTCATCCTTTGAAGCCCTTTTGTCCAAGTCTTTGAAGGTTCTTTTCTACGTCATTGTTCAGCCTTTGGAACATCCCAAAGGGAAGGTGTCCCTTCAAGATTTTTAAAATGGTCCTTTCTCTGTCGTCAAGTGCCCCCCTGCAAGGGTACTTATCCTTCAAGATGTTCGAGTGGACTTCAGGCTTCGACTTCCCTGACAGGCTTTTGGCTTCTTCGGCGGGCTTTTGGATCTCGAGATTTTTTTGTCGAGATTTTCCTTCGAACAAAAAGTCTGAAGGAATTCATTCAGACAAAAATTCCGAAAGAAAGCTTCTTTTCCTTAGCCATTTGTTCCTCTCAATCTCTTCGGGCTTTCTTTACTTAATCATTACCATCAGACAAAAAGTCTGAAAGAATTGTTCCTTTTGGGCCTTTGAACAAATCTGAAGAAAGTCTATCTTTTCTTTGACCTTCGAACCAATGTTGCCTACCCTCTGCAAGGGCACTTGCCTTTTTGGCTTTAGGGCAACTGCTTGAACCTACCGATTGAGCCAACTTTGGTTCAATGGTTCAATGATTCAATCGGTTCATTCTTCGTTATTTGGCTAAGTCTTTTTGATATTTTGCACCAAGCGCGTTGAACCAATTGGTCGTTGAACCCATTGAACTCACCTAAGTGTTGAGAGCTTGCTTCTTTCTTGTAGAGTCCGTAGAAATCAACATGCAAAGCTCGTAGAACTTGGCCTGCAGAGTCCGTAGATTCAAGCCTGTAGAGTCCGTAGATTTTTGGAAAAGCTTTGAAAAATGAAGAACCTGAATGCTCAAAATAATTTTTTGAAAAGGGGAGAGATGATTTTGGTTCGATGAACCAAAATAGTTCATAGGTTGTCCCAAAAATGTCACTCATTTTTAGGGACAATAGCTGGCTCCAGTTGGGGAACTTCCTTCAGTTAAAAACTTAGAATATCTGAGGGGAGTAGAAACCAGAATCTCTAGTGCCTTAAAGTATGACATTGGGCTATGGAGTCATGCTACCCAAAAAAAGGCTCCAAAAATGAAAATGAAAACAACAAAATAGAACTAAAGACTATACAAATATACATATGTACAAGTGAACTTATCTGATACTTCAAGAATTGAAGTACTTCAGACGTTGCTCCTTGTGAGGTGAAGAAAATGGGATGCCATCTTGATAAACCAACAGGAAACCATTTTGTCCCTAGAAATGGTGATAGGCGAATGGAGCTCTCCACCAGGAAACCAATTTTTTGCGTCTTCCTCTTGGCTCTTTCTTCCTCTTGCCCCATGATGGGATGTGGTCTTCTCTCTAAAAACTGTAACTCCTTGTTCTCTCTGTGAAGAGTTCCTTTTGTTGACTTTGGAATACATCAGTATGGTCCACCACCATAGCTTGTTGTTCTGCTGGTTTAGTCTAGCACATGCTTTGATTGTCAGCATTAAACCCCTGACAAACCATTAGCTCAGCATCTCCTTTGGTGTGAAGGATTTTGATTTCTTCATCCTGAGCAGTTTTCAATTCGAGCAACAGAGATCTGCATCCAGCTATGGAAGAATTGTTGCCATTGGATTCCAGGATCCAAGCATCATCAAAAGCTGATCTTCTATCAGATTTATCTTCATGGGAGATGGAAGATCCTTCTTGATTTGTATTGTGCCCTACCAATTTTTTTGATGCCTTGTTTGGATGAAATCTTGGATTACCAGCTACAGGACTTTCATCAGCTGGGACATGAGCATCCTCTGTGGTCAAGAAGTAATTTGAGCAGCAAGGGCTGATGTTTGGGTAACCATAATCTTTGCCTCAGACAGGTCCACACCTAGTTCTCCACCAATGTTTAATTTCTTAGGATTGGCTTGCAGGGATTCAAACTTAGTCATTTGAATTTTGGATTTCTTGACATGATCAATCATGTCAAATGACTGAAATGGACTTGGAAGAGAGGATGGGAGTTCATCCTTTTGGTTTTTGGGAGGGGGAGGACTGATCTGTGAAGTTGAAGTAGAAGGTGCAGAGATGTTTAATGTATTAACCTTCTTGGAAATCACTGGGTCCTTTGACTGGAAAGGCAAAGTGGTTCCCCGCTTAGCAATTGGAATTGCAGGCTGAGTTCATTCCTCTATTTTTTCTTTATCAGCTTGTTGGGCTGACTAATTCTTAGACCAGGTGAATACCACATATGATTCCTCATCTGCTTCACCTTCACTTCTGGGTTCATCCTGGTAATTCAGGAAACCAATGTGGGAGTCGCTAGCTGATTCTTCTAGATCCTCCCTGAAGAGATCAGCACCATTTTCTTGCTCAAACTCAGGTTGGAAATAGGAAACATGTTATGTTTCTAGATATCCAACTACTGATTTGGTTGGAGGCGCTTCAAGGGCAAGGTTCCTTTGTGGGGGAGGAAGATGATTTGGTTGCCCTTGACTTCTGGCAGCGTTGCCTTGATATGGTTGATTGGGGAATGTCCTCCTTGGTATATCTTTATATAGAGGAGCAGAAGACATACCTTGTGCCATTTGCCTTTTCAAGGCTAGCAATTCATTTGCTAGCTTTAGTACCATTGGGCCAGTGGTGACTGTGGGTGAGTATTCAGAAGATGAAGAGGGTTTACCTTTGTTAGGATCTATCTTTATCTTTCCTGCCAAGATAAGGTCATCTTCTAGCTCAGTAGCCAAGTCTTAAGCAGCCTCAAGGTCTATGCATCTAGCCTGTCTCAACAAAAAACTCACTTCAGACAGCTTTGAGTTGATGAAGAAGCATTTGAGATTCTGAGGTGTCAGTTGGGCGACCATGGGAATCCTGTGCCTTAGCTTGTTGAACTTGGCAATAAAATCCCTCATAGGCTCATGAGGTTCATTTTTCATCTGAGTGAGCTGGGTCAAAAAAACATGTGCATCCTCTGCAAGCTTGAACCGAGCTTCAAACTTGGCTTTGAGTGTATCCCAGTCAGTCACTGATCCAACTTGCAAATGGTAGAACCAGTCTGCAGCAGTGCCTTATAGTGTCTCCACGAATACCCTGACTATTATGTCTTCAAATTCCACCCCTATTACACTGTAGGCTATGCTAAAAGTTGTAATGTGTTCATCAGGGTGAACTCTCCCATCACCAAAGAATTTGGGGAAGTTCTTTCTTGAGTTACGTGGAAGTTCGTGTAGAGGTGGAGTCAAGTTGAGTGGGCCAAAAGAGTTACCCCAGGGGCCTCGAACTGCCATGATTTAATCATAAAAAATAGGGATAACAAATCTAGGTGGAGTGGCCAGATTGTAGAACAAAAATGGAAAAGAACTAGCCCTGCTTTAGCTTGAGGCTTCAAACTGTGCACTCTTTTCCAATAGCTCTGGTTTTGCAGACCAGATAAAATAATGGAGATGGAGGAAAATAGTAAGTCTATAATGATAATGGGTAAGACACAAAATAGAGTTGCTAGAGTCCTTATAATGGATAAGGGAAGGAATTGCTTCAATCTGAAACTTGAGGCTTCAGACTACACGTTCATCCCCAATAGAGTCGCCAAAAACTATTGGGTGAATATTTTGTCGACCAGCTAACTGGTGAACAAAATAGTTCCCATCACCATAGCATAGGGAGATTGGTCATCCAAAGTTGCAGGTTTACCACATCCAATGGGGACAAATCTCTCCTCTCATCAAGGGGAGGTTCCCTATAAATACGTAGGTGTTATATACTATATAAATAAGCAAAAAATAACACATGGGGGCAGAATAAACCATCCATCTTTCTTCTTTCAGAGATGATGCTCATAGACAAAGGAGAAAATATTGGTGGAAACACTGAAGGCACTTCTCTTCTTTCAAAAGTGTTCTTGCAGGAAACAACATGAGTTTCTTTCAAGTAGTAAAAGTAACTGATGGCAAAAGGGCACAGTAACCAATAGGATGAAATAGAACACAAAGTTTCCACCTCAACTGCCCAAAGAGTATAACACAAAGGATAATGGGGGCACAAAGTCATCCCATAATCCTCAACACAGAAAGAAAAGGAAAAACACACGCTGAAAATAATTGTGAAAACACAAAGTTTTCTCACAGTTGGCTTCAGGACACCTCCCTTTTTACCTTCACTAATTCTGCTTGTCAAGTTAAATAAATAAGAATGCTTCTAGGAAACAGACATAAGAACAATTTCCTAAAGTAGCACAAGCCAAAACAACACAAAGTCTATAAACAACTTGCTTTTTCATTCAGATAAAATGAAATGAAATTACAATCTGAGCTCAAAGTCTCAATCTTCTTCTTTCAAAATGGGCAGAGTTTCACTCTTGTAAAATGAAAAGTCTCTTTTACAAATGAGAGATATTACAATCTTATAGCAACTACGCAAGGATTGGCATTTTTTCCCATGGGACGGCCCATACTACAGTCAATGTCTTTAATGCGCCTTCAATTTTTGTCTGGAGGGACCATGCTGGGAACAGTGTGTTGCCATAACTATGGCGTGTCCATTCCTCTAATATGTCTCTTCTCAGTATAGACTATCTAGTTTGTCCCCTCTGACGTCTGTGCAGCTGTCCATTTGTCTTTACTTCATGGAAGGAAAAACAGGTCGCATCCTTGGTTTGGTGCACTCAGAAGTCTACTCGATCCACTGTTTCACCTACTGGAAATAACTCTTTTGAAGATATTTTTGGTCCTTTACATTGATCTTCTCTTCCTCATAGCAATTTGAGTCTTCAGGCTCTCTTTTCAGTCAATCGCTTGATTCTTTCTTTAAATTCTGCACTTTATTTGAATTTCCACGGATATCCCTTTAAATTTGACGTCCATGGGACCGTCAATGGTTGCCAGCTGCTTGAACCATGTTGAACCTTGAACCCGTTGAACCTTTGAAAGTTCATCGATTCATTGATTCATTCTGTCTCTTTTGTTTTATCACTTCTTCACCCCTTGGTTGAACCATTCGTTGAACCACTTGTTTTTTGCTTTTTCCTTGACTGAGGCTGCCTTTCAATCTTTTGAACCTATGAACCATTGAACTTTGAACTCTTTCAGTTCAAGGTTCAATTAGTTCATTATGTGTCTCATTCAATCATTACTTCCTTTATCTTTCTAAGCTCTGGTTGAACCTTTGAACCTGTGAACTCGTTGAACTTTTTGGTTCAACGGTTCAATGGTTCAATCGGTTCATTTAGTTCATCCTTTGAAGCCCTTTTTGTCCAAGTCTTTGAAGGTTCTTTTCTACATTTTTGTTCAGCCTTTGGAATGTCTTGAAGGGAGGTGTCCCTTCGGGCTTTTTAAAATTGTCCTTTCTCTGTCGTCAAGTGCCCCCCCCGCAAGGGTACTTATCCTTCAGGATGTTTGGGCAGACTTTAGGCTTCGACTTCCCCGCCGGGCTTTTGGCTTCTTCGGTGGGCTTTTGGCTCTCGAGCTTTTTTCTTTGGGATTTTCTTTCAGACAAAAAGTCTGAAAGAAAGCTTCTTTTCCTTAGTCGTTTGTTCCTTTCAATCTCTTCGGGATTTCTTTACTTAATCATTACCATTGGATAAAAAGTTTGAAAGAATTGTTCCTTTTGGGCCTTTGAACAAATCCAAAGGAATTCTATCTTTTCTTTGACCTTCGAACCAATGTTGCCTACCCTCCACAAGGGCACTTGCCTTTTTGGCTTTGGGGCAGCCCCTTGAACCTACCGATTGAACCAACTTTGGTTTAACGGTTCAATGGTTCAATCAGTTCATTCTTCATTATTTGGCTAAGTCTTTTTGATCTTTTGCACCAAGCGCATTGAACCAATTGGTCGTTGAACTTGTTGAACTCGCCTAAGTGTTGAGAGCCGTCTTCTTTCCTGTAGAGTCCGTAGAAATCAACATGTGAAGCTCGTAGAACTTGGCCTGCAAAGTCCATAGATTTTCTTCCTATAGAGTCCATAGATTCAAGCCTGTAAAGTCTGTAGATTCAAGCCTGTAGAGTCCGTAGATTTCTGGAAAAGCTTTGAAAAATAAAGAACCTGAATGCTCAAAACAATTTTTTGAAAATGGGAGAGATGATTTTGGTTTGATGAACCAAAATAGTTCATAGGTTGTCCCAAAAATGTCACTCATTTTTGGGGACAACAACTTTATTGTAATTTAGAGTACAAAATTGATATCTCTTCCATAAATATTAGTTTTATTTTATAAATTTCTTACTATATTGTAATATATATTTGTTTATTACTCTTAAAAATATGTGTCAATTTAGTACATAAGAGTTTGGCTTTATTATATTAGTTTTCTTTCATAAATTTCTTACTATATTGTAATATATATTTGTTTATTACTCTTAAAAATATGTGTCAATTTAGTACATAAGAGTTTGGCTCGAAAAATGAAGAACCCGAATGCTTATAACAATTTTTTGAAAATGGGAGAGATGATTTTGGTCTGATGAACCAAAATAGTTCATAGGTTGTCCCAAAAATGTCACTCATTTTTGGGGACAACAACTTTATTGTAATTTAGAGTACAAAATTGATATCTCTTCCATAAATATTAGTTTTCTTTTATAAATTTCTTACTATATTGTAATATATATTTGTTTATTACTCTTAAAAATATGTGTCAATTTAGTACATAAGAGTTTGGCTTTATTATAACACACTAATCCCTAGCAGTTATCTCCCATATTGAATCCTCAATATGGATTAGTGGTATTAGAGCAAGTTATATCATGCATGTCCCATCAAACAAGGTCAAGTTATCATAATTTTGGCTTGAAGATAAGAGATCGATTTGACTATCTTATGGATAGACACAAGCGAATACATATGGACATAGAAGGAGGAATAAATTCCTTGGACCCAATAAAGATAATGCTCAAAGAGGCTATGAAAAATTAAAGGGTTGAAATGATGACCTAACTTGCATAGATTATTCAAATAATGTCAAGAAGCACATTGGTAGCTCCAAAAAGGTAGCCTTTCTAAACAACCACACCCTCTAAGGCACAGGTGAATTTTGATATCTCGATGTTTATAGGTCAAATAGAAACAAATGCCCTTTAAAATTGGATCACAAAAATATATAATTTTTATTTAAACACTTTCTCAAGCTTGGGGAAAATAACGTTTGCTCTATTGAATGCTAAACCCCAAGTCCAACACTGGTGGGAGGCTCATCTTGATAAAACAAAGGAAGATGCAAATGATGATCATATGGTCATCACATATCAAGCTTGGAGTGACTTTATTTATGTTTTTACAAATGAGTATTATCTAGAATATGTCTATGATAAAATGTACACAAAGTGGCAATTACTATGAGATAAGAAGGACCAATTTGTGCAAGACTACAAAAATAACTTCCATTTTCTATCAACAAATCTCAACATCAAGGATTCTAAAAGTTACCAAGTAATAAAATACAAGTGTCATCTGCATCAATATATCCAAACATAGATGGGATTACTAACTATTGAAATAATGTGAACAGCCTATTAATATGTAGCAAAGATTAAAGAAAATTTCAAACAGAAGGGAAATTATTTGTTGGAAAGCATACACAATCAATTGATAGATGAAACTCCAAGTATGCAAGTCAAAAATAGACTAGAGAGAAACCACAACAAAGGAAAACCTCAAGGTTCCCAACTTCAAGGTTTTCTACAAAAAAAATTATAGACAAATCCCTATAGAAGGAGACTAGAAAATGAAGTGAGAACCATAGTAGCACGATTCACAACTTGAATGAATGTCATTCTAAAAGGAATTTTTTTATCAAGGTACATGAATCTAATATGATACAATAAATTGATAAGGACTATAACTTTTTTCATTTTACGAACATAACATTATGGATTCTAGCTCCTATTCCACTATTGGTATAACGTAGGTTACAACATCATCATATGAGGAAGAACAACGTCTTTTTCATTCACAGATGTGGGTGTAATAAAAATATATGCACTTTATCATGGATAGTAAAAGTGAAAAAAAATTGATGTCTATATAAATTGTATGAAGGATGAGTTTAAAAATAACACCTAACCTCCAGTTGTACTCCATCAGATGGTTGAACCAAGGTAGAGATATTTATGTCAATCAACAATGTATTCTTCCATATGCAATCAATCCATCCAAATATGAGGTGTTGTGTTATGTGGCATCACTAAAGGTTTGCAACATTTTTATTGGGAATCTATACATGTGGGAAAAAAATGGAATCTATCAATTCAAGACCCAATGTGTCATCATCATGTTAGGTAAGCAATCCTACATAATCTTTATAGTCCCTCCGAATAATAAAATGGTCTTGATTAGTGCAAATCAATTTAAGCTTGTGATTGATCACAATGGAAAGTCAGTTCCAATTTTTATAGGGCAAAAGATCAATTGATAGGTCATTACAACAATGTTGGTTGTTATATATAATCATATTATACAAAAATAATAGGTGGATCAAATCCTAACAAATTACACAAATGTCATTACCACACCTATTAGTATGCTTCTACACTACCAAATAACACATTTTATTGACTTGGTCACTAGGACACCCTTGCTAAAAGTACCAATATACAGGAACTTAATGCTATAAAATAAAGAGATAAATTAATAGATCTGGGTGGTAATCTAGAGTGGTCATATTTATCCTAGTGCTTCACCTTGTGGAAGCCCAATCATGTTAGCTTGAAATAAAAATGGCCCGATGTGGCAACTATGTATTGATTATAGGACCCTTAACAAGATCATTGTCAAGAACATGTATCAACTCAAGGGAGAAAAGTTATTTGTAAAGAATGATTTGAGGTCTAGATATCATCAAGTACCCGTTGAGCCATCTAACATTTGAAAGACAACATTTAAGTTCAAATAATGTTTAATTGAATATTTGGCTATTCCATTTGACTTTACGAATGGGATTGTAATGTTTATGTTGATGATGAATGATATATTACAACTGTTAATTAATTATTTTATGGTTGTTTAATTTAAGGTCATTGATGACCTCCTAGAACAACTCAAGGGAGAAATTTTATTCATAAATATTGATCTAAGGTCAGGATATCATCAAGTACTCATTGAGCCATCCAATATTTGGAAGACAACATTTAAGTTCAAATATTATTTAATTGAATGTTTGGCTATGCCCTTCGACTTTATGAATAGACTTGCAATGTTTATGTTGATGATGAATGTTATATTATAATCATTCATTGAATCTTTTATGGTTGTTTAATTGGATGACATCTTCATTTTCAATAAAATATGGGGGGAGAATCTAAAGCAAATTCATCAAGTTATTGATATCCTACACTTTTCAAAGTGTACAATATCTATGATACATCATAGATAAGGATGGTGTATGTGTTGACCCATATAAAATACGAATTGTTAAAACATGGGCAACCCCAACAAAACTTTTTTAACTCATAATCTTCTTGGGGTTATCTAATTTTTATCATTGATTCATGCTTGAATTCTCTCATCTTGCATGACACTTGAACCAAAAAATCAAAGCGAGGAGAGGGGGAGACTAAGTTTGTGTCGAACACATCACAACAAAAAGCTTTTGAGGAGTTAAAAGGGAAACTTTGCTTAGCACATACTTTCCTTATCATATCTGCACTAGCCCTTTCATATTTAAGTTGATGCTTTAGAATATGCATGCAATGTAGTCCTACCCTAGCACATGCACCCTATCACATCCTGTTTTATCCGATCATATTTTATATGTCTTCTATTGACCTAATTCGTGTGGGCACCAATAGGATTGTAAACTGAAATATAATTGGAATGGAATGTAAATTGTATTTGGAACACATGGTATTGAAAATATAAATCATATTCAGTGGAAATGAAAAGGACTTATGCAATTATATAAATAATGTATTCGGGTTATGAGCACGTATGTTGAATAGTGGATATTCTATACACTTATATAGAAATGATTTTTTTTTTTTAATTTGAACATACTTTAATTGGAATGTTTCCTTTTACTTGGTTAAGCAAAATGAAAGAACTATCAACTAAACTAGGTATGGATGTACTCTCTATTTTAAGTACATGAAAAGGAAAAGTAAATAAGTATTGCATTTTTATTCCTATTATGAAAGTTAAATACATTATTTGTATTTAAAATTGAATATTTATTTTCTCTTGAGCATCCTAAAACATTTTAAATCATTAATTGTTTATTATACTTAATGCTTACGTAGTTCTATTATTAATTTGTAGTTTTGTTAAGGACTAGGGGTCATTGGGAAATGATATTGATCTTTAGAAGGATGACTTGGAATGTGCATAGAAAAAAATTATGAGATGTTTTTCCAATATATGATTGGGGGAGGGGTTCTTACACACCCAATTGCCTACTACATTGAAATGTTCACATATATAATTTATATTATGTGTATCCTAAATATGAAAAATAACTTTATGCCATTGTCTAATTGTGTAGGCAATGGAAGAATTACATTATGGGAATGGAGACATCATCCATATAGATTGCAAGCCTCTATAGTTCATGTAGACCTAGGGTAAGATACATAATGATCACCATACAAAGTTGTGTACCTACCTATAACAATTTCATCTTAATATGAGGCACAAGAAAGGTAGTTGTAATCAAGCTATAGATTTATTAAGCTACCCTCCAATTGTAGCACTAAAAATTGTCCTAGATTCATATGGCCAAGGGACTTATAAATGGCTCCTGTTGTATGGTAGTGATCATGAGTTTTCCACAATATATCAAGCACTATACATGTCATGAAAATTTGCATACTACCATCTATAAAAAGGGATTTTGTGTCACTTGGGACACCTATGTATTCTAATATTAGAATGTCTAAATATTATTTAGGATGCACATTATAGTAAGTTGCAGGACAATTTGAAGTGGAAAAGATAGTGGAAACTCCATAAATACTTATATTGGCTAAAGTTTCATCACCATGATGTCAATAGTTATATGAGCTCATGTATAGCATGTGAAATAGAAAAACTAGCCAACAAAAATTAGGGCCTTTATACACCTCTAATGTTCCCCAATTGACCTTGGGAGTTGTTATCCATGCTCTGCATGTCAAGGCTTCCCATGACTAAGTGTGATCATGATTATGTCTTTGTTATGGTTGACAAGTTTTCCAAGATGGAAATTATGTTTGCATGCCTTGTATAAAGGGGATCAAATCTAAAGACACTATGAGGCTCTTCTTTGAGCATGTGTGTGTCCTCTTTAGCTTACTAGAGACTATCATGTCAAATAGGGGCATTATGTTCCTCAACACTTTCTGATCTATGTTAGATTCCATGATGGACTCCAAATTGACCAAGTCCAATTATTTCCATCTATAAATAGATGGGGAAAAAAGTGGTTAATTGTATGCTGGTGCATGCACTTTAAATTTATAACTCAAAACATCGATGAACATGGGATGATAGTTTTCCATACAGCCAACATAATTATAATCAATCCCTCCATGTATCCACATGACATAGTCATTTTTAGGTTTGTCTTGGGTTTCAGTGAGTATCCCCCATTGATGTGGCATTACCTATTGTGTTGGAATAAGGATCTCACCATGCATAAAAATAATTTGACAAATTCACCAATTTTGTTGAATGAAATCAAAAAATTCAAAAGTATGCACATGAAATTCTATATAAAACTAGCTAGAAGTACAAGAAATGTTGTTCCTAATTACAGGGCCCTCACCAATTCCAAGTTGGTGATAAGGCATGGCTACATTTTCAGAAAGAACATTTGAAAGTCCCAAATAAGAAAATCATGCCTCTCCAATATAAGCCCTACATAATCATCAATAAAGTAAGCACTAATGCCTTTGAGCTAATCTTGCCAACTTGTCTTGGGTTACATGCAATGTTCAATGTGAAATTACTTCAACCATTTTTTCCACCTCTCCTAAATACTTCAAATATTGTTGAATAATTACAAGTCACATGTTTAAATCCTAATTGTTCAATGACATTCATTATTGACTTGGTCATAAATACAATGGTAAAAGATATCAAACATCAATAAATTCCCCTATATTGAGTCATCAAGGCAGGGCAAGTTACTCACCAAGGAAAGTGGTTAACGAGGAGTCAGATTCAATAAAATTTTCACATTTTGTTGAAGACATGGAAGCAATGGGTACCATTGCTTCTCAATGGGGATTGAATGACCCCAAAAATTACTTATGATAACTAGATAAGAGTAACTGTTTACTTTTAGAAAGTTGTGATTTGAAAAAAAAACAAGACAACCTAAATGGTAATTTTGGACACCTTCAGAGCATTTTTAGAGCTCAAAGAGCCTTGTCACCAACCTTTATTTAGGTGAATGTATTCTTGGTGATCCAAGATTTTCAAAAAGGCATTGTAATATAAAAATAGAGAATACCCAAAAAAATTGACCTTAACAAGATGGCCAAACCTGATTGGTTATTATTAGTAATCCTTCTTCTAGTATCACATGCCTATGCATATTGAGTGGATGTAATTAGTTTTGTTTAGATTTAAAATGTTTTACTATTATTATTATTTTTTATCTATAAGGCAAGGGTTTTCCCTTTTATAGCTCAAAATGGACAACTGATATCTCTTCTACAAAGATTGCTTTATTTTTAGAAACTCTCTTATTAAATTTTAATAAAGCCTTATTTATTAATCTTACAAATCTATTTCAATTTAGTATATAGGAGTTTAAATTTATTATAACAAATTAATCCTCAATCTAGTTGGTGTGTTGTCCCCCTAATTGAATCCGCACTCTGGATCAAGGATAGAGCATATAGATTTCTTTTTATCCCACCATCGAAGTTCCATATCTCTACAATAGTCTTCCAAACCATCAAAGGGCTTCCAACACATAGATTTGATTTTACAGTGTTAAGGTTTCATGATTTACATGTGTTATTGGTTCATTATATTAATGACATGTATGGATGCTCATGTTATGCGTATTCTTGTGTTAGGTTTTATTGTTAATTGTTTATGCGACATGTGATGCCAATATGTACTTAGTGGGTGACTATAACTATGGGATGGATTTGTGGTGGGATATTATCGTTATGGACATGAAGTGTGATGCATGTATCTTAGATCATGTGATCATGATGGGATTCACGGATGTGTGTGGCCTTATTGTGGAATATTGATGCTATCGTTATTATATTATTATCTTATGGGAATATTTTAATGGGTGCAATCAGTGTATAGGAGATAGGTATTCGAAAGTAGAAAGTGGGAAAATAAGTTGATTGTAGACCCAATGACCACTCCTATACTAGACATGATGTAGGGCCATTTTCCTAGCACAAAAATTATTATTAAAATACTTATATGTGGACTACATAGTACCTTGAAATAACATTCCTTGTATTTATTTAATCCTAAGTGTGAATGTACCCTTGATTGGACCTATTCCAAGAAGTGTGAAATTAGAAATAACCTTGGAAGCCCAAAAATGTCAATTTTCAAATTTGTTCTCTTACATTTTTATTGGCCCAAATTGAGATGTTTTGGTTCTTGGAAATTAGAAATAACCTTGGAAGCCCAAAAATGTCATTTCTCAAATTTGTTCTCTTACATTTTTATTGGCCCAAATTGAGATGTTTTGGTATGTGTAACATTTAACCTTTTTAGGGAACCCTCTATCCAATATTTTGGTTTTCTCTATGCTGCTTGGGAGTGGTGGAGCTACAGGCTTGGAGAGGACACATCTCTTCATGAATGGCTATAAAATGTAACAACCTACTCCCCTTTTGTAGCATTTTATATATGCATCTCCTCATTCGATCTGCAACAGAAAAGAGGAAATTATAGAGCACAAATTACAAAAATCAAAAGAGAACAATAGAAAGAAGGTGGAATATTTTCCCTTACAAAAGTTCAAGTAGGATTTGTACCTTCTTTATGTCCAAAATTACGTGTTGTATTCATGGGAAATGTTCGTCCTTCAATCCTATGTTGTAACTTGTTAAGCCATGTAGAAATAGGGGAAGCTTAGAAGTAACTTAAGGTTTGGGGGTTATGTTTGGTTCTCCTAAGAACTAGACGAGATAACATGGTTATGGAACCATTGTTGACTCTTCTCCCACATTCTTCAAAATAAATTTGCATATTATTTCCTCTTCAAACTAGATGAGGAGATGAAAAGCTTTGGTGTGGGCAGGGGGAGGGGAGATATAAGTTGACTCCCCTCTCTTTGTTAAACTAAATAATTAAATAGAAAGGAGCAAAGGGAGGATTTCTACATTAATTTATGCTTTTTACTTATTTAATTAGCCAAGTGAACATGGTACCTTAGCTCACTTATGAAAATAGTTTTAAGAGGTGACTTAAGGTATAAAGTGAACATGAAAATGAAGTCTTTAAACCCATTGCTTAAGGGCACGATGTGTGCCTCGTCAACCACCAACTATGTCGCTTACCTTTGTGCATGCATCAGAGGGTTTTCCACTTATGGTCTTGTGTGGCAAGTCATAAGTGACGTTCTTGTGACGTAGTGATTAATCCTTGTAACCTTTAAAAAAAAATTGATTTAGGCATTTGGGCCATGTGTTTTGAACGAGTCTTAAACTTTGATTAGGGTATTTATAATTGTGAACTATCTCAAGAGAATGGTAATTTAAGGACATCATATTGTAGTTTAGATTTCTAGATTTGATAATCATGATTTTAGTTTTATTAACATTTACTCAACTTGTTGCAAAATTATTGAAAGATATCTAACTATTTTTTTAGGTCATCAAACTGCTTGACAAGGAGTTAATTTTTTTTCGTATAAAATAGAAGTATAATGGTGTAGTTCTGAAGGTAAGTAAATGTTCACCTGACTTCTCGTAAATATTAGTTTAAATGATCTATATAAATCCCTAAAAATATTTGGGAACAAAGGACAACCTTGGTTTTCTCTAATTATGTAATTAATATCTTAAAATTAACTTTGACTAGTTTTAAGTTTAACAATGACCCACTTAACACTACTTACCACAATCTTGATTTCGAAAGGAATTCTTAAGTCCACCATATATTTTTATTTTCGTATTAAAATAATTTTAAAAATCAACAAAACAAATAAAAGGATCATCTTTATTATAGAAAATTTTAACACTAATTTTAAAATTGAAAATGCGATAAATCATCAAATATTTACTTGTAAAACGAGCTTGACTTTTAAAATTTGGCAAGCAAATTATATTAATGTTATAATTAAAAAACCATATTCCTTTCAATTTTATAACTAAATATGATAAAAATTTCCATGAAACTCTTCTCTAAGTAGAATGTTAATAAACTACATATAAAATCATTAAATTTCCATTAAGTAGGTTTATGTCAAACTACATGATAGTCCCCATCACTCCATGGGACCACTCCATTAATTTCTACCAAAATATATATAAGTTTTCTATTTCTAAATTTAAGTTGATAATGTGGATTGGAGCCGACATTGGAAACTTTATTCCATAGAGATGGACAACGAATAATATAGAAGCAAATGTCTTCCAAACTTTATTCGATTATATTGAAAGAGAAGCAACCCACGTATTGAAATTAATCCAAGTTCATGCTTATGACAATGTTTTGATATTTATATTTTGATATATTATTAAATTATAAAAGTATAGAAAAAATATTATGGTATTAATAAAATATTCAATTTCGTATTCACATTATAATATTATATAATAAAATATTGGGTTCTGTTTTTTAGGTTGTAATGTAAATGTTAATTAAATATATATGTATTGGAATAATTTTAATTGAAATTTCATTAACGATCAGACGACTTACAATAAGAAACTTCTTTCTGAAATCTACTTAATGTAGTATAATAACATAATAATTTATTAATGTATTAGATGGACGATTTAAGAATTGGGATCTCACATTCAATTTTATTATATTAACTTTAACAAAGATTGGTTGCCTATTTAAATAATATATTAATATATTGGATGGTAGTTATTGAATTGCGACCTTGTATTCAATTTTATAATATCAACTTTAACAAGGGTTGGTTCTTTATCTAGATAATACAATTTATTGTATACTTTAATAGTACATTAAGAACATTACGTTAGTAGTCTCAAGGGTTAGTTCGAGTGGATAGGATCAACGATTTTGATCGCCTAGGTCTCGAGTTCAATTTCTGTTGAATACGTTGTGACACATTGAAGCTTCCAAAAAGACACAAAGCCCAAAGGCTATAAGTAGGTCATCCTTTGTTAATGAAGGGTTCTCTTTGAAACCTCAGATTAAAAAAGAAAAAAGAAAAAAGAAAAGAAAAAAACATTATGTTAATAAATACTATTTGGGGCATTATAAAATGTTTGAAAGATTATACAATATATAAAGGGAATTGTTTTGTATTATGGTTCATTAATTTCACTTAGTTACTCTAAATCATATAGAAGAAATGAAAAATAAATTTAGTGAACATATAAATTGGATTTTAAATTAAATGTAATATTTAAAGAAGTTTACGATTTCATTTTATTAATTAATCATTGTGAAGATATTATAGAAGTATATATTATTCTTGAATATGAAGAAATGATACTTAACCTATAAATCAAACTACATTTATTTATTTTTTAATTAAAACATAATTATTTATAATTAAATTGAATGTTTATATTTCTAATTTTTTAATTAAATAGAATTTTAGTATACTTACACTAAATAATACTAATAGCGAATAATAAATAGTTAAATTATTTATAAATAATATTAAAAATATTAAAAATAAAAAAACAAACTATCTTTAAATTTAATAAGTAAATTATTAAAAAGTGATGTATAAAATATTGGGAATGAAAAAATAAACTATCTTTAAAATTCAATACTTCAAATATTATATTTTAATTCTAAATGTATATTAGATTTTAATATATTTATACATTGTAATATTTAATAAATATTGAATCATCAATTAAACACTTTTAAATTATAATCATAAATTATAATTTTTGATTTGAAATGATTTAAAAGTATTGGAACAATCTTAATATAAGATTTTATTTAAATAATTAAACATATTTTCCTCCCATTTATAGATTAAGAGTAAAAGGTTCTAATAGATCTATGATAAAATAATAAGCCCATAATGATAAGTGGGTCAAGCTTAATTTTGATGATACCTTTCAAAGCAATCCTAGAATCATAGGTTTAATGTATATCTTAAGATTCTCTAAATAAATTTTTATCATAACATCTCTTCATTTTTTTATTTTGGAATTAATAATAATGTAAAAGCTTTAACATTAGTAGAGGGTATTCAACGAGCAAGAGCACAAGGAGTGGACTTTTTAGAAGTTAAGAGTGATTCATAACTGGTCATTAATGCAATAATAAAATTTAAGACCTCCACTGCAAATTCAATTACTTAATTCAGCTTGCCTTCAATTGTCAATGTTTTTTCGCATCTCATTTTTCTATTACTATTGGGTTGAAAGTAGTGCGACAATTTTTCTTGCTAACACAAAGATTATATGGATAAATGTATGTTTACTTTTTAAAGTGTACAATATCTAAAATACATTGTAAATAAGGATGGTGTGCATATTAATCCATAGAAAAATTAAATTATCAGAATATAATCAACCCCAACAACACTTACAAATCTCAAAAATTTATTAAAATTAATGATTTTTTACTGTTAATTCATGCTTAAATTCTCTTATATTATATGACATGTGAGTCAAGAAAAAAAAAAAGACAAAGACTAATTTTGTGAGAACACATCACAATAATAAACTTTTGAAGAATTAAAAGGATGACTTTACTCAACACTAATCCTTACCTTACCAAATCTACACTAACCCTTTGAGACTTAAATTGATGCTTCAACATATACACTTAATGTAATCCTATCCAAGCACATGCACCATATCGCATCCCGTTCTATGTGATCAAACTTTATATATTAACTATTGTCTCAATTAGCATGGGTGCCAATAAGATTGTAAACTAGAATATAATTGGAATAGAATATAAATTGTATTTGAAACATATGGTATTGAAATTGTAAGTCACACTCCTTTGAAACAAAAAGGACTAGTGTAATGTTAAAAATGATATATTTAGGTTATGGGGAAATGGGGGAATCTTATGAGCAACTTAAGGCTTAGGGCCTACATTTAGTTCTCCTAGGAGTTGGAGAGGAGCAGGGGGTTATGAGATCATTATTGACTCTTTTTTATATTCTTAAAAATAAATATACATATTGTTTACGTTTAAAATTAGAGGAGGTGATAACAAGTTTTGGTAGGGGTTCGAGGCCTGCAAGCTAACTATCAGATGGAAAAAGGAGCAAAATAAAGAATTATCCAAGAGAAAAGGATTTTGACATTAATTATGATTTTACTTATTTAACTAAGTGAACTATAACACTTTAACACACTTATGGAAATAGCTTAAGAGGTGACTTGAGGTATAAAGTAATCATGAGAACTAATTTTTTTTTCTTGTTGCATAGGGGTGCAATGTGTGCCCTGACAACCACCAATTGTGCCACTTACCTTTGTGCTTACATCATAGGGTTTTTTTCTTGTGGTCTTGCATGAAAAATCATAGGCGGCGTTCTTGTGACATAGTAATTAATCCTTGTAACCTTTAAAAAAACATCTTTGTTTTAGCCCATTTGGATCTTATGTTTTGAACATGTATTACGCTTTAATTAAGGTATTTATAATTGTGAACTATCTCAAGAGAATAATTATAGAAGGAGATTGTATTATAGTTTGAATTTTCAAATTTGATAATCATGATGTTAGTTTTATCAGCATTTAATCGACTTGCAAAATTATCGAGAAAAATTTCACTATTTTTTCAAGTCATCAAATTATTTTAAAATAAGTAAAATTTTATTTGTATATAGTAAAAGTATAATAATGTAATTCTGAAGGTTAGTCTAGACTATAACCGTCGCCTCTCTTAAATATTCTTTTAAATGATCTATATAAATTTTAAAAAGAGTTGGGAATAAAAGATATCTTGTTTTTCATCAATAATATAATTAATGTCCTCAAACCAACCTTAAATAGTTTTAGGGGTTAGCAATAACATGCTTATAAAATCAATGTAATTAACAAAAGGATTAACTTTATTATTATAATATATTTTGATATTAATTTTAAAATTGAAAATGTAATAAATTATTAAATATTTAGTTTTAAAATGAATTTAACCTTTAATTTTAAGTTTGTCATCATTTAACCAACTACTAATTTTTCTTCTCTAAAATCATTCTTAAATTTTTTTATAAATTACATTAATTTTATATTTAGAAAATAATAATAATAAAAATAAATCATTAATTTTTGTGAAGATTTTTGCTCATGTATGAGCGGTCTAGTAAAATATGAATAAACTAATATAAAATCATTAAATACATATAACCAATATTAGTTTAAAAAAAAAACAAAAAAAACAAACAAAACTCCATAAGAACAATCCATTAATTTCTACAATATTAATATATATAAGGTCCAAAAATATTAATTATATATAATCCAAAAACATTAATTTTATATTAAAAAAATATTAATTTTTTATTTCTAGATTTAAGTTGATAATATCCATTGGAGCCGACATTGTCGACTTAAATTTAGTTGATATTAGGCATAAAATAATATAGAAACAAATGTCTTCCAAAGCGTAGAAAGCATAATCTAGATTCATGCTTATGAGGGCTTTTTGATATTCATATATTTTTTACATTATTAAATTATAAGAATATAAGAGAATTATTATAACATTAATAAAATATTTAAAAAAATTTAAGTTGTAGTAGTATTATAATATTATTGAACATTTAATTTTATTTGTGGATTTGTAATATAAAAGTTAATTAGATACATTTATAATGGAGCAACCCAAGTTTAAATTTTTATTATCAATAGGAAATTTATAATAATAAATATTTGAAATGTACTTGATAATGTAGTACAATATCATAATAATTTATTAGCGTATTGGATAGAAATTTAGGAATCGAGACTTTACCATCTAAATAATACAACTCATTGTATACTTTAATGATGCACTAAGAACATTAAACACAATATTTTAGATTAAAACTGGTGTATGTGTTGTATACACACACACACACACACACACACACAGATTTATTTTGTGTTATGGCTTATTAATTTTGTTTGGTTACTCTAAATCATGTAGATGAAATAAATCTCTCTCTCTCTATGTGTGTGTGTGTGTGTGTGTGTGTGTGTGTGTGTGTGGGTTGTACACACACACACACACACACACACACACACACAGATTTATTTTGTGTTATGGCTTATTAATTTTGTTTGGTTACTCTAAATCATGTAGATGAAATATGAGATAAGATTGAGAAACATATTTCAAATGCTTTTATAAGTTTGGATAATAAATTGGGTGCAATATGTAGAGAAGTTTATGATTTTGTTTCTTTAATGAATTATTGTGATGAAAGCCCTTAAAGATAGGTGGATCAGGGTCAATTTTGAAGGTACCTCCCGAAAAAATCTTAGAACTGTAAGTTCAAAGTGCATCCTAAAACCCTCTCAAGGAAAGTTTACCAAAGCATCTTATTCATTTGTTTCTTTTGGAACCAATAATGAAGCATAAGCTCTAGCATTGGTAGACAACCTTCAACTAACAAGAGCATAAGGAGTGGACTTTTTGGAAGTTAAAGGTGATTCACAACTTATCATTAATGTGATAATAAAATTTAATTCCCAACTAGAAACTTGATTACCTACTTCCTCCTACCTTCGACTGCCAAAGTTTATTTTATCACATCTCCTTATCTATTTTCTATTGAGAAGCAAACATTGAAAAAAAACTTCTTATTAATATAGGTAATGATTTGGGCATATTTCAAAAATTGAGAGCTCCCTTCCTTCGGATTGGTAGGGATTAGAAGTTGTTATCCAACATGACTCTTCACATCTTGCCTAATTAAATCTCCTAAGGTTTTACAAATGGAAAATGTCTTAGTATGAGCATGATTAATTTGACTAGAGTATTTTCATGCATCTTCCTTCTCATTGAAGTTATCCAATCTATAATGGCCATAAATTATTATTGGGTAATCTTGTAGTTGTCGTTGTATGATCTCCCACCATTCCACATGAGTGATAAGATGAAATATGGCTCTCCATTATATGTGGCATGACTTTGTTAGCTTGGGAATAGTATAATTAATAACACCTTAAAAAGCCTTCTTTTTATTGACTCTCTTTCTACCTTTCACTTTATTATGGCTCTGCTTAACGATGCTCTCATGCCTTATTTCATCTTTGGCATTAGGTGCAAGTTATTCTCAAGGTGGGGGGGGGGGGGGGAGCGGGTGCGCTATTTTTTCTGCCCACCTACAAATATGTTTTGCACTTTTGACATCTTTAGTGAGGTTATGCTTCTACATGTTCTTGGTGAGGATGATGTGGAAAGGTCTTATGTGTTGAGCATATAGTCGACACCATCAATGACAAATTTTTAGGGAAGCTAGTTATAGTTACCCCTTCCTTTTACATTTTCTAATTTGATGTTAAATCCCTCTTTCCCCCATTGACTCTTCAACATGTGGAGGAGTTCAATAGATATGCAACATGTTTTGTTAGTCAATAGGTCCATTCATTCAAAACAAGGATAATCATATTTTCTATTGGGAGAGTTTGTCACATGAGCTACCAGATTGGTACCCTTCTTAACAATAATTGACTAAACAACATGATTAAGGCATACATAGCTAGTCAGATGAAAAAATTATTGTGTTGGAGAAATAGTTGAAACCCTACAAAAATCTCTTCAACAAGTGCCTTTTTTATTCCTATCTCACTAAGAAAAGGCAAAGACTAGGTAGAAATCCCATAGGTTAGATGAGGTGACACTCTCCTACCCTTGTAGGCAAGGATAATATTGTTGCATCTCCTACTTCACCTCATCATGACCTACATGATAAAAAATATGGGGGTTGGTCAACAAAGGAATGATTGATGCTTGTAAATGGTTTTCTCTTGTTTATGGAGATCTTTAACGATCCCACTCATACCATGGCCAATCTTATGTAAATGAATATAAGTGTTACTAGTGTTGAATTTGGATTTTTTCTAACATGCTAAATGGAAATGGCTTGGGTTTTATGCCATGCAAGATCATTTCATGGACAATATTTTTGGGCATAAATTAAACCCTATTGACTACTCCCCACTCCATCAAAAAAAAAATATAAAACCCCAACAATCAACCTTCAATGCAAAGGCTTACTTGAAGTCTTTATAGGAAGTCTTGTAAAATAATAACTTGCACTCTCTTCTCTTTTTTTCTTGTCTAAAGTGGCAACATTGGTTTTAATCTATGGCTCATTCAAAATTTTGTTTTTGCATTTTTTATTGATACAATACTCTTCCTTTGTTCACTAATATCTTGTATTTCTTAGTATTTTTTTATTAAGACCTTATTAGTACTCCATATCTTCTTAGTTCTTCATTGTACCTTCTCTCTTCTTAATCCTACTTTGATTTCAAATGTATTGCACTTTCAGTGGTTGAACTATAAGGGTGTGTTTTTTAGTAATTTTTGCTTCTTAAGTCTTTCTTAGTACTCTATATCTTCCTAGGCCTTCATTGTACCTTCTCTCTTCTTAGTCTTAATTATATTTCAAATGTATTACACTTTCAATGGTTGAACTATAAGGGTGAGGGCCCACTTCTTGTTCTTACTTAGATTTTAAATGTATTGCACTTACAGTGGTTGAACTAGATAAGGGTGAGGGTCCAAATAAAATTCTTTGTTTTAATTATAAAATGCACGTTCTTATTAATTCATGTTGTCTTTTGGGTTTGTTGGAGTTTCTTAATATGATTATTAAATTCATAAAAAATATGAGGAAGGATATAATATATGTGAGATCACAATTCATTACTAAAAATGATTACCTATAATTACTTATAGTTAGGGAAAATCCATCACAAATCATGATAATTAACCATTAACACATAGTGGTAATCATATTGGCATACAAATAACAAAATATATTATCGTCACTTAGAAAATAAAAATATAAAAAAAATGTTCAAATATATTTTAAATAATATTAATTTTTTTTTCCATTCTCAAAATTTCAAACTTGTCACCTATTCCTTTCAACATCGTCATTTTTATTGTTTATGTTGTCTATTTGAGTTTAATATGAGATAAGATAAGATAATTATATTAATATCCATGAAAGGTTAAAATCATTCTATGATAATAAAAATGTACAATGTAAAGTAAGGAATAAGGAGTACAAGAGCAATTCTAAATAGCCCAAAAACTATAAAACATTAAGCTTTATTGGTTAGAAATTTCAACAACCAATTTTATCTTAACACTTCATATTTGCAGCATGAGCAAACACTTGCTAATATTAGAAGGGTTTGAATTTTAGTTCCTCACTATAGAGGTCTTTTTTATTGGATTGACTGGTCAGAAGTGGCCATTGTTCACACCACCACTTTTCTCAGGGTGTTTGGCAAACAGTTAACCATGTTCAAGAAAAGGGCTAATGCTACACACACAATGAAGTTTAATATAATATCTCAAAAACTTGAATAATCTCCTCTGAATGAGACTCTGTAAAAAAAATAAAAATTAACTAAGGCAAATAATCAATCTAGCCAAGATTCATTAAGATTGTGGTGCTTAAGTCTAGGCTTGAATCCATTGGATGAAGATTAAGGATGGAATTTCCAAGGATGTTTTCAATAAGCTAAGAGCACGACAGTCTGATATGTGAATCAAGGCTATCAATGAAATTGGTGATCATCTCACTAGTCTTTAAGACATGCTTCAAGCCTTTATTTAAAATTATAATTTTCTTTCCAAGATCAGGCCTCTTCATAAGACGAGGACATTTATGTAATAAAATGCCATGATATTGTTCCTTGTAAACTCATTTCAAGCCAAAGAATGGCCTATGATGGGCCCCTTTCTATTGAAAAGCTTCATAATGCAATGATTAGTATGGCTCATGACAAAGCTCCAAGAATTGATTGTTTTCCTTTTGAGTTCTACCAAACCATGTGTGGTTGTGTTGGACATAATTTGCATAAAGTTTATCTGGAAGCTATGGCCAAGTGTTTTCTTCACAAGCTCATTAGCAAAGACAAGTATAAGTTTATTCACAAGGCAGGTGAACCTAAGCTAATACCCAATTGGAGGACTATAACCCTCTTAAATGTGCATTATAAAATTATTGCCAAAGCAGTGGCCGTAAGAATTAGGTACATCCTTCATTTGGTGGTTAGGCTAAAGCAAACTAGATTCATTCAAGGAATATATATCCTGCATAACATCATTGCTGTTTGAGAAGGGATGAAATGGGCTCAAACTTCTAAGCATAAAGTTTTGTTTATTAAAATTAACTTTGAAAAGGCCTATGACATGATTAAATGGCATTTAATTCTTGACATATTGTAAGCCCTTTGTTTTGGCCCTAGGTTTGTTCACTCTTTCTATATTCTCTTTTACGATACTTCTACTTATCTCACTATTAATGGTCATCAAACTAATAATTTTGGTATTTTCTAATCCATCAAGCAATGTTACCCTTTAAGTCCTTCTCTATATGTCTTAGTTGTAGAAGGATTGGCTAATTGTTGGGTGATTGTTATTCTAGAGGGTTAGTTAATAGAATTTCTATCCCCCATTCATCTCAAAATGAACTTCTTAATTGTCACTTTACTAATGAATTACTCTTGACTATTCTAGAAGAAGAAATGATGGTTCACAACACCATGGAATGCCTCCAGGTTTTCTACATGGCCTCTAGCTCTAGCATTCAGGAGGCCAATACTCAATGATATAGGCAATCTTATGGCCCTAAACCCTGTTGGCTTAAGGCTTAATGATGGAAATTTATTGCTCTTGGGGAAACACTTAAATATTTGGGCATTGCTTTTTATTTTCAACCTTTCTAGGTTGAGCTATGGAATTTTTTTTTAGAGTGGAGAAAAAGCTTTCATATTGGATTACTAAACATGTCTCTCTCATGAGAAAGTTTCAAATTTGTTCCAACGTCTTGGATACCACACATATTTATTGTTCATCTTGTTGAGCTCCTTCTAAAACTGCCTATAAAGAGATTGAAAAGTTATTGCAAGTCTTCCTTTAGGCCAAATCAAAAGGTAAAAATGGATTTCTTAGAGTTAGTTGGGACATCTATTGTAGACCCAAATAAGGTGATGGGATAGGGCTTATTTATATTACCAAGTATGGAACTACCTTTTGTGTTTAATGGATCCCTAGGGCCATTGAAAGGTATGAAGCTTATAAAGTAATTCTTAGGCATTGTATCTCCTCTAGGAATCCTTATGGACAATGAGACTAGAAGAACTAAGGGTTTCAAACTTTGATTGTTGCTCCTGTTTCAATCAATATTATAGGCATGTTCATGGCTAAAAGCGTATGGAAGGTTTGGGAGACCATTAAATATTGGTTAGTGTGGAAGGTAGATGGTGATCCAAAACTCAGAAGCTTTGGTTGAAAGATAATTCAAGAAACAAGATCAACACAATTGTAATAATGCTATCTCTAAGAAGAGATGTTTTATTGATCAAATTTGAAGACCCAAACATATGCCTATCTCTGAGAAGAGATGTCTGATTTCTATTTCAGGTTACATCTTCATTTATACACATTTTGAAGGGAGGAGGATGTGGAAAGTCACCAATATCATTAAGTGGTTTGACTTCCATGATTTACAACAATACAAAATTCGAGGAAGTACTATTTTTAGAAACTTCCTATTTTTAAATTGCACTACTAAAATTAAAATTTAGGGCACTTCCATTTGGTTTTTGAGGGTCAAAACCGACTAAGTGGATATTTGTGCCATCTCACGGTGTTCCCCTCATTCTTAGCTTTCCAACGGTTTAAACGGAGCTATTGTGCAAAAGTTATGGCTCCCAGAAGTTCTGCGACCAATTGGGGTAGAACCATCGCCTGAATTATCACCTGAAATATTGCTCGGATCAGATGGCTTGAAATAAGGGCTCTCTATTAATTCACACTACCTATGGTGGCCCCCAATTATTGATATTAATGGTAAACACTTGACTAAGGTTTCTAGAATCAAATCCCTTTAGCTTTTTCGTAAAGGCATTCATGCCATTGAGGATGTCTCTGACAAATGATCTAGATTCGAGCCATTTGGCAAGCTTTAAAAACTAAATTCAAACTCAACAACTAGGATTTTGAATCCATTGTTGAGATTTAGATGACCATGCTAGACTACGCCTTGCAAAAAATTGGAATTAGATGCTCCCCTAAATGGTGTAAAGATTGAAATTGAAGTGTGTCCACTCTTTTGCGTCAGTACAAACTCAGCTTGGTTATCAATGGCTAACTCAGTAAATGCTTAACAAATGGTGAAATCTCAATAACTCTATTTCTCTTTGGAGAAAAAGATTCCAAACCATATGGTCTATGGTTGTGGATCCCCAAAAGGCTCTTTTTGCATGGTGCATTCCCTACCAAGGTTGTCCAGTGGGTGACATATTGCTTGATTTGAGGATCTTATCTGTCAAATGCCTTGCTTGTGGAAAACATGAGTCTCTTAAACACATCTTTTGGTTTTGTGTTAGAGTCCACAAAGAATGGAGGTGGATTCACACCTATTTTCATCCATTTAGACCAAAAACATTTTTATGGCACATGGTTCTATTAGGAAATTTTGCTCTACTCCCTACGAGGTTCAAGCAAATTTGGCATATTTTTTGTATTGAGATTTTCTATCTTCTTTGGAACAATAGATTTTTTTTAAATATTTAATAAAGAACATTTATATACAAATTTCTCTACTGCTAACAAAATTGTTAAGATATCAAATGTCTTATTAAAAATTTAGGTACAAATGGAGAAAGTGGCATTAGAGGTGAAACACCTTTGCACTTTCATTAGTCATTGGGACAACACCCCTTGTACTAATTAACAAGGTGCTTTCAAATTTCCCTCGCCAATACCCTCCCAGAAGCGATTAGGAGTAGAGGGATAGAGGTAGAGGTCGACATAGGTCATGGAGTCGCTTTGGATTCTCCACCTCACCTTCTCCCCGCTACCAATTATCACCGTTAGGGGGCCATAGAGGGTGGCCTTGACTGTAAGTTATTTATGTGTCTTTTAGCTTTGTGCCTTTTGGTCGGGACAGGTAGGGAAAATGCCCTTATTATTTATTGCGATATCACCCCCTTGTCGACATATTAAGGACGATGTTGAAGAAAACACTGAACAAAATGGCTAGGGAGCTAATCCCAATAATCTGCACTCCCTCATAAATAATTAGAGAGATAAGCCAAATAATCTACTGCATATTCCTTTGTTTATGAAATTGATTGCACGAATGACTTAATGTCTTATTTCTTTCTGTTTATAATTTTATCCTAATATCACCTGCTATATAACTTTATAATAATATTATTATGAAATCATGATTAAAATCCTTTCTCTTAAAATTCATCCTAACTTATTTCTTGTTATACTTATTAGTTATAATATATTTTTGTACCACTCACTTTCTTGATTGTAGGTATAATATATTTTTATTCTTTAAAACTATAAAATAAACTTTCACCCCTACCTCTCCCTCCCCTAGCCTCGCCTCGCCTCCCCACCCAGCAAAATAAATAAAAATAAATAAACCAACTGCTTCATCTTGTAAGTTTTTACTCGTTAGTAATACATCCTAGCAATATTCATTGAAATATAGTCTTCCATTTTATATTTAGTGTTAAAGTCTTTCCATGATGGCAAAAACCTTATTCATAGAAATTAAAAGAAATACATATGAAAATCTACCAAATTAAAGCATATGCATATGGACTCTACTTCGGATTCCCTCCTATTTTGTTATAGTCCGCACAGCATAGTTTGGTAGGGGCCAAGGTTTAAATTTGACGGTCTTTCAAAAAATAAAAATCAAAAGATTAAATATATATTTATTATAGATTAAATAAATATATTTACAATTCTTTAAAATTTTAGAAGTTGATAATTTTTTTTCTTTTCT